>JAECWO010000025.1:1520000-2050914 GCA_018150735.1 Drosophila sp. 14030-0761.01
CCATAGGAAAAACTTTTAAAGTGGCGTCAATTTTTTTCCCTTCTATATGTATGCGAATTTTCATCAGGCTAAAATGCGAAAGGTGGCCCCCGGGTGGCCCTATAGCCAGGTCCCAGTCCCATTCCCATTCCTCTTCCCATTCCCGGTCCACAGTGTGAAATCTCGCACATGCGCCTTGGCCTGAAAGTTTATTTTTTCTCCTATTCCTAGTTTTCCTATCTTGGGGCAAGTGGCAATGGTTGGGGATGGTCGCTTGGATGAGGAGGAAGCCAGAACTTATTTTTAGGAACATTCTACACGCGATGGCTGATTAAAAATGTCATTATACTCTTACAAAGAGTTCCATAGTTTTCCTACTTTGTTTGTAACACTTTATTGAAAGGTTAAGTCAACTAAATTTATTTCTTTTTAGTGATAATTTGATCGAATTTTATTCTTCTTTGCACTTTTCTAATTTCCCCATTTCATTTTCCGGGTTTTAAAATATTGTTATTAATTTTTTTTAACTCTCCCCAATGTATTCAAAAGTTTAAATATATGTATCTTATAATAGCAATCGGTTCGGGAGTTTTTTAAAATAATAATTTTTAGTTAAGTTCTGAAAAAGTTAACATGACTTTCACTGTGAAAGAGTATATAGACTTCGAGATAAATATTACCTTTTAGTTGCAGCAAGTTCCATGCAAAAAGTTATATAAATTTTTCAGTAAAAAAAAGAATGACAAGAAAACTTCTCGGAATAGTTACCAATCAACATATGATCCCATCTCTCTGGTTGACTGCAATAACTCCCAAACTAAGCGTATCTCCTGTCCATCTATTTCGTCTTTTAAATTTTGGTGGAATAATTTTTAAAACTTTATTTATATTGGAGATTGGAGAGAAACGTTTATTTAACAACTTGTTCAATACTGAGTTACCCTGCCCACAAATTCCACCATATTTAAGCGCATTTAATTAATTTCGTATAAATAAAATATTAAATATTATTGCATTAAACTCGTTCTCCTGGCGCGGCACAGCATCTCCGGGGAGTTTGTTTACTCGAGGGTTTTGGGGCTTAGCGCAAATTGCAATTTATGCCCAGCTGTGTGCCGGTGTCCCCAAATGACCGCTCCAACTTCAACCTGTTTGTCTCGAAAAGGCGAAGGATTAAATCAGCGCAGCAAGAACAGGAACCCAGAAGTAATTATAACGGAGACAGACGCCTTAACAATTCAAATTAAATAATTAAAATGAGAATTATTTCATTACGAAGAAAAGAGAATAACATTTAGGATACTTCCAGAGAACTGCGGCAAGTGCAATGGCGAGTGCATCTGTTTTTTTTTGGGTTCGTTGATCCACTGCCAATGGCCGCCATGCGCCATCGAGTGCCGCATTTGCATTTGGTTTTCATAATTTTTACGACTTGCCATTTTGAAGCAGAAGTTTTAGTTGGGTCCCCGTCCCAATAGCCGACGGGGGCATCTGGGGAATTATTGCAGTAATCAATTATCTATATATTCTACTCTACTCTATATAGTCGAGTCGATGCAGCTGAAGCCGTTTACCCAAATGACGGCAAATATTTGTGTTTGCTAGCGGCATGTGGTCACAGTTTGAATGCGTCTCAACCCGTCTCAACCCGTTCGCTGAAAATCGAACTAAACCGACAAAAGTGCAGCTAGAAAATTGCAATTTTTATGGTTGTCATAAATGTCGGCTGTCTGTGTGTGTGTGTGTGTGTCACTTTCACTTTTCCACGGACAGTTTTCCCCGAATTAGGGACGCTTCATTTTTTTGACCAGACTCTGGGAGTTGGTTGCCTTTGGGTAATCGTATTCAGAGCATGGCAGACGAACCCTTTGATATACGCGTTTGTCTGCCTGTTGAGCGTTCGTTCCATTTCCTCAGCAGGCGACATGGAATGGTCAGCAGGTCATTTCCATCACTCAAAGAAGCCAAAAAAAGGGCACCATGTTTTAGTTTCTATAATTTATGAATTCGAAAAAGATAATGGTAACATTTTGAGCATTTATTTTAAACTTCTTACAACCCAAAAATATCAGACTAAATTTCTTCCAAAAAGTCAGTTGGTGTAAGCATTTTTCATATGTAAATAGAATTTCCAAATGTAGCTTAAATTTCTTGTTTATTTTTTTAAAGTTCATTTTCCATTCAGTATTTTCGTATTTCATTTGACACCTCGATGGTTTCTTGCAAGGAACATATAAATATGTATTTCTATGTACCCAAATAAATGGAAACAGAAAGTAAAAGTACATCCAAACGATGAGAGAGCGATAGAGAATAATGTTGGGCAACTAATTTTCCTCTTCTCTTACGCTGGCTGCTAATCTTCTGAAAATGGAAAATATTAATGAGAAAAAGTTTCGTCTGTCTGGGAGGGGGGAGAGTAGTTGAGTCGGAGAGTCGAATGAACTTTTATGGAATTTCTATACCCGCAGACAGAGAACATGTTTGTCATTCACAAGTCGCTGCCAATCAATTTAAGGTCCACGCTTCTAGCTGCTTGGCTCATTATGAAAATGAAAGCAATTTGGCTGACTGACTGACTGACTGACTAGATGTCGATGTGGCTGTTGGCTGGCTGCTGCTCCTTCTGGTCCGCATGGGAAATGCTTAACTAGAATTTATGCACACGAGCATATTCCGTTGGGGAATTCGAGGTTAACTTGGCCCAACTCGCTCTCTGCTTGTGTCTGTCTCTCTGTCCGTCTGTGTGTTTGTCTATCAAACAACGAAACTAAAAAGTTTCGCAAAAAGCAGGCGGGAAAAGATACTTCTCCACATACACACATATATGAGAAAAAATGATGACGATGTTGATGGGCATGCGAGGGAAAGGACGGGTGAGAGTGCTTTGAGTCGGTTCAATGCTGCTGCCTCATGTTGCGCGATGGCTCGTTCTTGTTTGTTCTTTTCTCAGCGGAGTGGAATGGGTATTGGGTGTGGGGTGTGGGATGGGGTGGTGGTTGCCAGGGTGGGCAAAGCAAACAAATAGACAAACAAGTCTCGACCACTCGAGGGGCTACTGTGTGCCCAAAATGGCGAACGGGTGGGCAAAAAGATGGCAATGGGCAAAGTGCGACATTATCAAATGAGCGACGCATAATGGAGCGACGGAGCGACGGAGAGTGGAGAGTGGAGAAGAGACACAGGGCCACAACTGGACCCCATGGAATATGGAATGCATCATACGCGTTTCGGTCATATCAATATAAATATTTTCCCCGACAACCAACTAAATATTTATTGTCCTTTCGCTTTCTGCAAACACGAAAGCGCACTTTTCCCGCCTTGCAGGGCCAGTTTGGCCTCGTATAGATTTTGGGATGTCCTCTCCTGAGGAGAGAGCAGGCTTCATCGTGGCCCAAAATAAATTGAAATAAAATGATAAGCGTGAAATAATAATGAGGAGCGTGTTCCGGCATAAATCCAACGACATTTGCTTCGTTTCGTCTCTTTTTTTATGCCATTTCTTTTGCGCTCTTCTACGAAATATATTCAAATCCAACGATCCATTCGATAATTGAATGAACGGGTGGCATACACATATGTACAGATGTGTGCCCAGGGTCCAAGAGCACTCCCGTCCAGCCAGCAATTTGCGTATACTTCCTGTAATCGTCTGTGAAAAGTGTTTTACATGCGAGTGTGTTGTTGGTCCCATAAGCAAGCCAATGGACCGAAACAAGCACTCAGAGAACTTGCCATCAAAATGAATCTACATTTAAAGGGGTTTATATAGCTATCACTATGGACAGTAGTTGGATCTTTTATAAGAAGTGTAGACAATTGCAGAACATTTATAAATTTAAGATGGAATGGATTGGAAAATGATATAAGATTATAATAATAAAATGTACAATCTGTTCATAAGACTAACTTTCTAGACTCTATCTTCTATCAGAGACTCAACTTTTTGATTACGGAAATTCACCAATGAAAATCTGTTATATGTATTATAGCAGTTCCTATTTATTTGTTGATTCGTACAGAAAGTACGAAAACAGATTTAATGAGATATTTATAATAGTATTACAATAATATTAAGCATTTATTTTTTTCAAAATTTGTGTATGCATCTTTGGCAGCCAAGAATACAATTTGGAATGTTTATAACTAAATTTTAGGCCAAACTGCTGCACCAATATTTTTCCAAGAGTTTTGTAGGATGGTCAAGAGTTATTCAAAACCGGATCACCCACTCAAACTGTTCGAAACTTTGAGTTTGATATCAAATCATGAATATATAAGAAGGGTTCTCGAGAAGGCATTCAAGTATTTAAGATAATTCAGCTTTAATACAACTAAACTGATTTTTATTTATTATTATTATTTTTTTTATTGTTACCCTTTAATAGTATAATGTTTTTAAATTAATATATGATAAACAGATTTTCCAGAGTTATAGCAATTGCTTTTCAGCTGAGATATTTTTAAATACAGTAGTTAGATGGATGACAATATAATATGGCAAGGAAAAATGTGACTAAAAGTGACTAAACTTAGGAGATATGAGTATTTGTTTCCATCTAATATAGTAATTTATTTTAGAAACTTTCCAAATTTCATTAAAGCTAAATGGCAATTTTTGTTTTTCATTTCAGATTGTTATCCGGAAGCAGATGTTACAGGTGAGTTTCTTCCTTTTATAGATTGCTTTAGACAAATGAAATGAATGTAATAATATATGCAATTGGCATAAACAGACAAAAAGGCAGACAAACATATGGCGACCCTTCCCCTGCCCCCATCCCCCCCTCTAAATAAAAAACTATCCAATTGAATTGAGACGCAGGTGCAACACACACAAAGACAAAAGACACCAAAAGATACCACGAAAAGTTGCCCTTAAAAAGAAGCTCCCTTCTCAACTTTCTTCTGCTACTTCCTTTTGCCGGTTTCTATTTTTATTTGCCAACATGATTTTTGCTAAATTACTTGCTGAGCGGGGGCGGGGGCGGGGGGTTGGGGGAATATCGTGGCATGCGTGTGGCATTTGAAATAGTTGGGCTCCACACACACACACACACATCTGTGTACCTTTTGCCATTTATTTTTCACATCCCCCCTCAGCCCCCCTCCTCCTCTCCCCAAATATGGAAAAGGCAAAAGTTGATCAAATAAATGCCAAAATTTCCATATTCCAGCGATAAGAGTGGAAACGTGTAGCTCAAAGATTTCCATCAATCGGCATCAAAATCGACTGGCCGAGGCAAGTAACAAGTTTTGCGAATCTTACAATAAGGGTGGCTGGAGCCTCCTTCTGCTCCAGTGGTTGGAGTGGGTGGAGTGGGTGGCGGGCAGCAGGTACAACCCTCATCGCTTAGCTAAGTAAATGGGTTGGTTGTCGAACGTGACTTTGCCTTCGGTTCGATAACGGGAGCACATGACTCCAGCTGCCAGGTATCTTGGAATACTACAAATGGCTGCACAATGGCACAATTCATCATGGAATCGAAGGAAATTCAAATAGAATGGCTCGAAATCAAAGTCCAAATAAGAAAAGATAATTTTAAAATTAAAGTTGAAACCTTTTAAATGATTCAACTTTAAATATTTCTCTCTAATTTCATGAAATTCAGTTTGAAAGCAAATTTGCCGATTCGCTACCACTGTGCACAGTGTGCACATCCTAGTCACGATTCCAAAACTGAAGCAACTAATGAGGACGACATGTAATTATGTACATGTGGTTAGGCAATATCCAAAAGCTTGCCTCCATTTCTATGCATTTGGCTCATGTCAATGGAGCAGCCCCCTCGATTGGCGCTGCCATTGACACACTGCCTCCATCCAGTCTCCAGTTACCGTAGAAGCGTATTCGCCGGAATCAATGCCGGAGACAACCCGAGAAATTTAATAAACACGCAAGTGTACGGAAGTAAATTATCCCGTCAGTCAATTATGTATGTGGTGTTTGGCATTCATCCCCTCTTTGGACAGGTTGGGGGGGGGGTCGTCATCCGGGTTAACATATCCTGGTTAGGTTAGGGAGGGGCTGATATCTTTATTCGCCACATAAATACCTCGTTTATTTGCCTGTCTGTGTTTGCCGTGTGTTCCTGGGCTCCGTTTCATTAAATGTTTTCTCCGCCTTTCCTTCAATTGGTTGCCTTATTTGTGGTTTCAATTTGCCAGCTCTTCGTGTGCCTTTTAATTAAACACTTTCCAAACCAGAACTAATTAAAAATACTCTCCGAAACTCGAAGCAGCAATTAATGGAGCACAATTCGACTCTACCTACATATGGTTTACTCGAAATTCCTTCATCAGGAGGCAGGTGAAAACTTGAATTAATTGTATTGCAATTTGCATATATTTTATTCTCCCCCTCCCCCGACTTACGCTTAAATAATAAACATTCCCATTGGCAAATTGAAATATCCATTGCAATTGTTTACTCAATTTCTTAATCTATTTTTGTGTTTTTCTATTTCTTGTTGAGGAAAATAAACAAAAATTTCAAAGACAAGAGCAGACAACTGCGAGATGCCTTTAGATTTTCCAGTTGAATTTTTCAATCAATTTTGATCTCAATAGTTTGGACGAGTGACTGAAAGGAGAAGGATTAGGGGGAGGAGGAGGAGGAACTGGGCTACTTTTAGCTTGGCATGTCTGATAACTTTTAAATAAATAATGATATTACGTCTGCTCCATGTAGAGACATGTGAGACTAACCGATTCCAAGTTGGAGTGGAGTGAGACTTCAGTCTGTGAAATTTTAATCAGCCTCAGTCCATCGAGTGGCAAGATGGAATTGAATTAATTTCACTAATTTGCCAGATAAATTTGCATGAAACAGGGAACCGCATTGGCATTCGTGGATTCCTGGAGGATTGCCTAGTTGATTACATTAAAGATGCGCAATTAGACAGGCCGGTGAATTGGCTCAGTCAGTTAAAATGGCCAACAAGGGTTGTGCCCTTGCCCAAAATGGCAAAATGGAAGCCCAGTCCATGGGAGAGAGAGAGCGACTCGTGGTCCTTTTATGATTCCGCGTTCATTAAGCGCCAGAAGGTGTTGTCAATTTAAAGCAGCCATTTCTTTATGGCCAACTTCATTTGCATGCCAAGTGCTTCAGCGAAGGGGTGAGGGAAGGATTACTCAGTTAAAGAGTTGCCATTCCTCCAGTGAAATATGAAATATTGAAACTTTACGGCACACAAAAAATGAGAAACTTTTCTCTAACCGAATGGGAAAACCAAATAGAATGTAAATTCAAACCGAACTTTTTATTTAGAAATTCTGCAGTATTCTCTATTAGTTAAATACTAAAATTGGAATATGTTTTACGGGGATTTTGGAGTTTACTTGAAACTTTTGTCTCTATTCATGGTTATTTTATATATAGAGATAGAAATACATATGCTATAACATTTCGGTATTATTATTAAATTCAAAATTAAGATTTACTATTTTTTTTAAAGTCGAAATCACGAATAAATTAATTATTCTCAATTGCAAATAGGAAAGTCCATAAATATCCTTAAATTAAATCGTTGATTTCAGTGAGTGTGGAGAATTTCGGAATAAATACAACTAAATTAGGTATAAATATCAAGATATATAATTGAATCTATGTATCTTCCCGTTTCTATTTGCGTTGCGTTTGCTACGTTTTGATTTATTTGCGTCAGAACGGTAAATGCTGAGCTAATTATGCATACAGTGTGGCATACAATAACAACAACAACAATTTGGTGTACAAACAACAAAGATCAGCTACGAAAAATATAAACAAACTTTGAGGGAACCATAAACAGCTGCACACCAAACGGGTTAAAGGCAAATACTTGGCACATGGGCAGCGATTTTCATATCTGGCACAATGTCTGCTGACCTGGCCCTGACAATCCATATGCATATATATCGAGAGTACGTCTAAGTCTATGGCATTTTACACCTAACCCGGCAACTCAATTCGAATCCAAACTCACGTAGCAGAAGCAGCAGCAGCAGCAACAATAAAATGAATATCAACCACTGCACTCCGCCTCTGCCTTCGTCTCTCTCTCTCTCCTGAGGCAAGCTGTTCTTCCTTGTCGCACTTCCAGGTAGAGAGGAGAGGCGGCCATTGAAATTGAAGCAGCCATGTCAATGCCCCAGCCTCTGCCGCTGCCTCACCCCGCGGCCAAATGACGACCAACTCGAACTCGAACACGAACTGCGCAGAGGAAAGTTGAAAACGGAAAAATAGGAAAAATATCTGGACCCGGGGTCGAGGCTGCTTCTGCCGCTGCTGCTGCTGCCGACATGAAAATCTCTTCTTCATGTTTGTTGTTCTTTCGTTTTCTTTGTTGTGGAATTTCATTTATATTCTACACTGAGATAAATAGGTCTACAAATATATACATACAAATATATTTATGTGTGCGAGTGAGTACATGAGCGTAGTGATAAGATGAGGGAAGAAGGAGGATTAAACAAACAAGTTTTCAATCGTCTAAAGTAGTAAAAACATAAATAAATCATTTAAAGTCAGCAATTTATCTACTGCAGATTGTCTTGCCATTAAAATGCACTTGAAAGCTTATCAAGATGAAATATAATATTGACATTTGCATATATATTATTTTCAGTTACAACTGGCAAAGTCAGTAGTTTATTTTTTATTCTCTTTTTATTAAAAGAAAGGATAAAGAAAAAATTGCATAAATAATAGATAAACCAAAGCAAACTCTGGTGGCAGATAATTCCTTTTATGGGTTGTAAACTTCTGACTAAAATTAATATACCCTTTCGCAAGGGTATAAAAACACAATCATTTGTTTTTAACTTAAGCTGAAAAAGGATGCAAATCATAACTTGAAATAAAATGTCGAAATATTTTTTAATATCCAATAAAAATATAAATTGCATCCCTGTATCAGAAATCTAGACTACGCCCATGTTTTTATGCACATATTTATGTGAGTCTTTCAATACGAATGAATAAATTCATATATTGTGGCATTCGATGGAGTTCGAACTTCACAGATTTGTGAATGATATTCAACGAATTTATCCAATATAGAAAACCATATTTAAACGAAGATTCAAGTTCTGAATTTTTTAATTGAGTATATTTATATAATTATATAGCTAGAAAAATCAATCTTCTCGCTCTTTTAATTTATTTAAGTAAAGATTCATGAATGGCTTGACTTAAACATATATTTTTCTTTTTCTATCTGAAAAATTGGGCAAATATGTTTACTTAAATCTTGAAAAATCTCCCTAACTATTATAATGGCAAAAAGTTTTTCAAGAACTTTCAAATGTTTTAACTAGCAATGCGAGTTTTGATTGTTGTTTTCCGTCTTTCATTATCGAAAGTTTGCCAGCATTTTGGGGAAAGTGAAAAGCGGGTTGAAAGAGCATCTGATTGCTGGGAATTATGAATGAGAGCGTCTTGTTGCAGTGACAATTAAACGTGCTGCAAGTTGAGTTGCATCATAATGACTGCTGGCAAGCTGATAAAAGATTTGCTCCCTCCCTGGATGGAACGGTGTGACCGTGCATTGAACCCACGTGACCGCACCCCCAACCGCCCTCGCAATCAGACCGAATCCAAATGAGATGCAACGAAATTGGCATGGAAATGGGCAATCTCTGAGCAATCCCACTTGCCACTGCTTATGGCCAAGAACTTCGTGGCTCGTGAGGGCTGAGCAATCTTTTTGAAAAATTTATATTATTTCTAAGTAGTTGCGCACAAAAGTCGCTGGCACAAAACTATGAACTATGAACTCCTCCACGCCCCCTTCCCATCCTCCCATCCACCCGTTATTCCATTCCCCGGGAGCTGATTTCTGTGCTCTTGGCATAACACAAAATTGTGTGGCTTAGTGCGCACCACGAACTTTGGGGAGCAATCCGAGAATTTTTATCATTGGGGGATTTATGTGAAATGATGGCAGATTGCCAAGCTGCAACTATCAGCTATGCAGAGGGAGGGGGAGGGGCCATAGGGATGTTGGAACTCGAGACGAAGTCAACACGATTTTTAGTGTGGTTTTTTTTTCTTTTCCTCCTTCTTCTTTTTTTTCTGTTTTGGTTTATTTTCGTTCATGTTTTCTTCTTCTACTTTAGTTGTTGTTTTTTACAATTTGTTCTCGACGAGTATAATGGCTAGGAAAACTTGTGCCGCACAGTGGAAAAGATGGCAGGAAAACTGAGAGAATGAAATGCAAAGTTCTCCGGAGTTACTCCATCCCATTGACCCCATTGTGCGGCGCTTTGGCACTGGCTTGGATGCCTCTGCCACCGCTGGAGCCAATTTGTTGCGGTTCATCAATATGCCACGCCACACACACATCCCGGACCAACCAAATGGCCAGAGACCAGGCGAAGGCGCCTGCAACTGTGGCGGCCTGTTCGTGGTCCTCCTCCAGCCAGAGGCAGGCCTCGTCTTCTGTCCCTGCGCAGATTTACTTGAACCGAGACTCTTGGCATTTGGCGGAGCTTAAGTGGCTCCACGTACCAAGTATTTGCCGTCTGCTAGCGAAACAAGAAAAAATATGTGCATAAATTTAAAGAATCTCAATTTACTTGCTTGCTTCATGTTCATTTGTGCGCCAACTCCAGCTCCATCTGCCGCTCCATCTCCATCTCCAACTCTCCAGCTCTTCTCTCTCTCTCGTCTCTCCTCTCGTCATGTGATTTGTGGGCTCAATTATTGTACACTTTCGTGTCTTGGTTTTCTTTTGCTTTACTTTGCTCCGCTTCATGCCGCCATCATGTGCTCCACCTTGGCCACAGTCGTTTTTTGTGGTTGTCACTTTATTATTTATTCAGCGCCATGGTCTGGACCGGGCTGCCATTTGTGGGCCTGGAATCTGGGCGGGGGTGGGGGACACTTAATGAGTTCGTTCGTCTTCGCGTTCGCGCTTTGGATGCTCGGCATTTGGATGCTAATGAGTGCATGGCATCCAATAAATTTAGTTTGCCGGGCTTTGCTTTTATCGCGCCACTTGCATAATTCAATCGCTTTGCCTCAGGGTTGTCTCAACCGGAGAACATGGCCCTCAGTCTCCTCTGGAGGGTAAAGAGGTCAATAGAAATTTATGGTTCGCATTGTTTATGCCACTGATTACAAATTATTTATATGTACGCACATTGCCAGAGAGCCGAGAGTACATCACCCTATCCCCAATACCTTATGAATGTGTGTCCCGTGACACTCGGACTAATAAAGTAATGTGACTAATGACATCTACTATTTCAAACGATCTAAGCTAATCGCTGCACTTAAATTTAAAATACTTATCGTCTAGCCTTTAGCAGAAGTTATCTCAACATTTACTGTGAATAGAATATATGGTTTTTTATTTTATGGTTTAACATTCTTTAAAATTAAATCAACATTTACTGTGAATAGAATATATGGTTTTTTATTTTATGGTTTAATATTCTTTAAAATTAAATCATTTTTTAAGTGAATAACTCATTTATTTGGCTTTTTTATCCTATAAAAATAACTAATTTTTCAAATAAATAACTCATTTACATATTTGGCTTTTTTCTATGGTGGCTTTTTTCTAACATACCTAAGTATTATTATGTCCAGGCCAATTTTTGGACTGATCCACTACAATGAAATATCCAAATCTTTTTTTTGGTGTGCCTATAATTGCTGGAAATTGACTATTTTAATTCATGATAGTCTTACGAATCTGTTAAGGTACACACGATGCAAACAATTTGCAGCAAGTTGAAATTAATTTGCAGGTAAATTTTGCACAAATGCTCACACCAATGCAAATATTGCATGATAATATAGAAAATAGTTGCCGCAAACAGTTATTGCAAATTTTTTGTTTGCAGCAAAATGCTTGCATTTGATAAACTTGCTGCAAATTGTTTGCATCATATGTGAGCTTCTTAAGAATCAGTTTCATGTATGTAGTTCCTAATTTATCATGTTTTTGTTGTTTTGGATTATTATTATTTCAATTTGAAGAAATCTAATTCGCAAGTTTTTAAACTTATTTCATGTATTATATATGGTTAATGATTTTCATAAAAATCAATATAAATATAAGAAAACCGTGCATCAAAATTAATTAAAAACGCATAAAAAAAATTTTATGAGTATTGCAGTTTAGCCCTTTTTTAATATTTCCTTTAAATGCAGTTATTATTTATGAACTTGCTTAGAAATCTTATACCTAATAAAATTATAATTAAAGAGTTTATTATTATTGCACTAAAATCTAGTTAATGAATTTATTATTATTAAATCTATCTGTTAAATAATTACTCCTTCAAATATTATCAAAAATGTGGTTCAGAGTTGAGGGAATCACATAAAAATTAAGGATAACATTTTTATTAGTTTTGCTTGCATTTATTGGTATTGAAATAAATGCTCATTATTCTTTTAGTAATTATTTATTTATTTATTATAGAATATAGTTGTAAACTATCAACCTTACATTTTTTACAAGCACTAGCAACTATTGCCATCAGCCTAGATAATAACTACATCCATACACGAGCCTGGGATTCGTCCATCTAGACAACTTATCTTCCGAGGGCTGCAAAAATATGTACATATATGAAATCCTAACAGGAAAAATTCATGTCTATGTAACTCTCTATTTGCTTTACCATAAATGAAAATGAGAGACTACCTTTTGCCATCAAAGGCCTTAAAATGTCACAAATTCGGTCTGAAAGGGTATCTAAAAAAAGACATCTCATATTTTCGAATTTATTCCCAAACGTCGGTGAACCTTGGCAACCTTAATCGTGACTATAAATTTGTAAAATCCGCATAAATACATTGCATTGCCCCAGCCAATCAGCTTTCCATACGAAACTTGACTCAAAAGCAGTAACTAAAAATACTTGCAGAGTATTTAATATATTTTTCTCACCATTGTCGTTTCCCCTGTTGTTCATTCCGCTGACATACCCAACGACTCTTGTTAGTGTCTCTATTAATATGAAGTCGTTTAAGTATGCATCGTCCACTTAGAATGCCCCCTGATAGAAAGAGGCATTCTGCCTTAATTAGCCAGCTGATAGTGGACAGTCGTTCATAGACCTAATTTGGTAATTGGCTGACTCACTCAGTCATTGATAATAATAAGGCATGCCGGCGACTAGATCCACAGAGTTCAATCAGAACTAATTTCCCTAGTATAACAACTAATTCTAGTTCATATTAAAGTTGTGTCGCAATCTCCTCTCCCCCATTTAATGGCAATGAGCTTAACAATTATTATAATTGTTAATACTTTCGCTGTCAACGAGGTCGAGGCAAAGATAATTGTCATGTAACAAACAAGGTTCCTTTGGGAGATAACCCCAACCAGATTTCAGCAGCAAACTCCAATTGGTGGGAGTTGGTTTTATCTTTAGCCGCCTGGCGGCCAAAATGTGAAGCTGTGTGCCAAGGCAAAGAAGGCATCCTGCAGGCAAATGTATCTCCAGACTTCGATTCCAATCAGCAGCAGCAGCAACAGCAGCAGCAGAAGATAAAGATACTTCCACGTTGGATTGAGTCGCCAGGTGGCGCTAGAGTTGAAAACAAGTTTATCTGCTTGTCGGCCATGTTGGAATTATCTAGCAAGCGAGTGTATCTGAAAGATACGCACAGCACACACACCACACAGTGCGTCCTTTTTCCGCACATGCGCCGAGAAGGCATCTTCAAGCTGCGTCGCCTCGAAACCAGGCGTGGCTAAGACCGAACCGGCCAACGTCTGCGTCGACAGCGACAGCGCCGGGCACACATACCAACGCAAGGCACTAATACAAGCGCACAAACCAGCCCTCGTTCTCGTTCTCGCCCCTTCCACGGACCCGGGACCCAGACCCACCCAGAGGCAATCCCAGGCCATAGCGCGTGGCTTCCATTATTCGAGCAGAGTTTCATAATTTTCAATGCGAGATAGATACTCGGATCAATAGATACTTTTTTTTCTGCACGAAAACTTTGCAGATTTGTTTAAATTAAAACTATTTTGCAAAACGAAACAACATTTAGAAATCTTCAGATAAACTCTTTGAATTATATAACTTCGATTGATTGAAACTAGATTTAATAGTTTTTAGTTTAATCAGTCTAATTATTCAATTAAACAGTTTGCCTTAGTCTTTGTACTATAACTATTTAATAGAGTTAAATCTAATGTCATTTCTATATAAAAAGTTCCTCCTCTGAAATCAATTTTCAATTGCCGTCGGCACACGTCAGAGCACTACGCATTTGTTTATCTTTCGACGTTCTTTGCTTTCGTTTTCGCTTTCGCTTTTTCGTTCGCTGAATTAAAATTCTCTGACCATACCAATTAATTGGCAATTAGCGGACAAAATGCTAATTTAAACTCGCTGTGGGGTCCGCAAATTGCAAAACACTCATATTAATTGAAACGGGGCAAAAATGTATTCACCACATTGAACCCCGGAACCTTGGCTAATTGACACGTCAATTGTGACCGAAAAAACAAGTGTTCAAGGCCCTGGAATCCGGAGATTCACCGGAGTTTGGGGGGGAGGAGCATTGCGCCCATTCATTCAAAGATAAACGCAACAGAATTTGCATAACTTAAATGCAGAAATTATTTTAATTTAACCATTGCATAAAATTGGCTTCTTTATGTTATGCATGCAGCAATCCGGCCACGAACATCCAGCAACAACATCAATATATGCAAATAACTCGAAAGCAGCTCCAACCAGAGACGGAGTCGGAGTCAGAGTCGGAGTCAGCGGTCTATCCTTGGTCTTCTCTCCTTTTCTTCTTGTTTTGCGTGGCATCCTCCATTGGCCAAGATGGAATATTTTAGTCACGTTAATTCATTTCACGTTTAATTCACGAATAAAGTTCGTAACTTATTTCGTGCTCATAATGCATGCAAATTTATTGACTCCGGGTGCCAGTTGGTTGGATGAGGTGGAAGTGGAAGTGGATGGGATTGACTGTGGGCTGGCTTACAGGTGAGTCCATTAAGTATTCGATTTACACACGATTGCCATTGTCGCAATGTTCGCCTGCTGATTTATCAAAGTCCCATGGCGGACCCAGAGAGTCCCTTCTCAGCGTGCACTTTGGGACCACTGCGGGGCCCCCCCTTCCAACCGAGTTGATTGCCACACACGACGCCCAGGAAATAATTAAACGAGTTTCACCGATTAATAGATTCTGGCCAAAGTTTTTGCGCAATATCCGAGACGAGGTGACAACTTTCATTAGAGGCAAAAGGCCATGTCATTGTGACGAAATCTGTTGGGGTTATAAACGAAAAAAAAAGAGAAAAGTTTCCCCAAAATTAAAAAGGAATTCCAACTTTTGTGTGCTGCGGCTTAAAGGAACTTTAAGTTGGCTCCACTTGTTTGTGGCGTTTCCATGCCATTGCCCCACCCTGTGCCACCCAGTCCCACTCCACCCTGCCCTGCTTTGCCTTGCCCAATTTATATTTGTGTCTTGAGTTGTGGAAATATGAAAACAAATAGACACAGCCCGAGGCAAATAGAATCATATTTTCTTTTTCGTGCTATTTGCGGAGCTTATTTAAGTGGGTTGGCTGCTTGGTTGACTTGTTTGTTCTTTCTTTTTGGCATTGCGTACACTTAGGTGTGTTCCCTCGGCGAGCACCTTGAGCCGTCGTCAGTCAAAACATGTCTGCCAATCCAACGAAATACTCATACACTGGAAAAAAAATATTCCACCAGAGATATCCGTCTAGCTAAATTGCTTGATTTTGTGTGCAATATAAGTGATGAGAGTTAAATTCAATTAAACATTTCAATTAATAAATTTATTTTACTTTTCTTGATTAAAATATTTTTATTTTAAAAAACAAATATGTATCATAGAAATTTGTAAGATCACTAATGATCACTCACAAGATCTCTTCATGCTTTATTTATAAATTTATTTTAGAGTTTTCTTGATTAAAATATTTTTATTTTAAAAACCAAATATATGTTATAGAAATTGGAAAATAATGATCACTTAAGATCTCTTCATGCTTTATTTCGACTATGGAAAACAATATAGAATTTCCATTAAGGATCTATGATCTAAATGAGAGAAATGTTTAAACATAAATTAATTTGAAATATATTTAGAAAGATGATCAGAGAACTTACTTCATCTTAATTTATTTTATTAAAGAATTCGTGTAATTTGTATACCCTTGCAGAGGGTATTATAAAATTGGTCAGATGTTTGTAACGCAGAGAAGGAGTCATTTCCGACCCCAAAAAGTATATATATTCTTGATCAGCATGAGAAGTCGAGTTGATATAGCCATGTCCGTCTGTCCTTCTGTCCGTCTGTCTGTCTTCTACTATACGAACTAGTCCCACAGTTTTAGAGCTATGGCTTTCAAAGTTCGTACATAAGCTAGCTCTATACCAGAGGCAGTTAATGTGCAATTTTCAAAAAGATCGGACCACTATATCATATAGCTCCAATAAGAATCATCGGTCGAAAAGAGAGTTTTAGATCATTTATTTCGTTGGATTATCATAAAACTTAATATATGACAGTTTACTATATATTTTGTATATTTGACAATTGTTTTTTTTATCGACCTTTGTTTTTTAATATTTATTAAATCAGGCTTAAGGTCCTTAATTGGAAGCAAACAAAAAGTGAGCAGATTGTATGTATAGCTATTTCAAGAACCACCAAGTTCTATCTATATAATTTATATTCTTCTATTTTTATATAATTTATGTTTCATGTGAACCCAGTTTTTCAGTGTAGTGGAATGGAACTCACGTTTCCCAGCCACTTCGCTTCACTTTGGAGAAATGCAGCCACCAGCAAAGGCTACCCGGACTGACTTTGAAGTGAATTTTTGGGGAATTGGCGAACCGAGACCCGCCCCCACTTAGGAAGGGGGTTGGAGCAAAACGAAATGGAAACGGAGCCATTCTTCCGAATCGTTGCCTTATGCAGGAATAAAAGAAAAGTCACAGGACGGCAGAGAGAAACTGCTCAACTGATGACCAAGAGCATGCGGGTGGATGGAACAGATGGAACAGAGAGTGGATGGACGTCCACATCGATCCAGTTAGCCGGCTCGTTGCAACTGCTGTGCAAATAATGGGAAAGCAAGCATTTCGCTTGTGTCCAGACACGGAAGGCTCGCAACACCTACATACACACAGCCGTCCACTGGGATTGCAGCCACTTGAAACAGATTTACTTTTGGCAACTTATGGCCCATGCTATGGTGCCGTTGGCCCGTGCCTGGCTGGATTTATGGTTAGCATCGACTCCGTTTCCATCTCCATGTCTCTGCCATTCCATCTTCATTTTGGGAACGTCGACACGTTTGGTGTTGGCAAAAGTTTTCTCATTTTGCCAAGCTGCTTCGCTACTAACGAAAATTGTTGAGTTCGGCAAATGCCGCTGGGGAGATGTGGTGCAAAAGCAAATGGAACCGCATGCACCGGCGACATTTCTCATTAAAAGTTTTCGCCATTTGTTCTCCTCGATGTTGTTGTTGTTGTTGTTGCTGTTGTCGTTGTCCTCTTATCGCTAGACAGACAGCTATTTTAATAATGAACCAAGAAGCGACAGGGCATCCATGGATCGGCTCCAAGAGACAGGTGGAGGAGGCGAAAGAAAAAATGTTGCACTATGTGTCGCTTAATTAAAATAAATTCAATGGTTTGGGTTAGAGAATTTATGAACAAAGAATGGTTAGATATTTGTTTAAGGTTTGGATTTAATTAGTTCACTTTTGGCTATATATTCATGCCCTCGACTGTAGTTACAACTGCCTTAAGCAAAGCAATTAATTAGTTAGTCCAATAATAGGTTTAGATTTAGTTAGACTAACCAATTGCTGGACCAATCTCACTCTTGGCTATAAATTCATGCCCTCGACTGTAGTTACAACTGCCAATTAATTAGTTAATCCAATAATATCTGCATAAGTAAGATGTTGGGCCATTTTCCAAGATGATTTTTAACTAAATTATAGAATCCTCCCTCCAGCCTCCCTTTTGTCTTCTGCCACGTTTTTGCCTTGAGTGTAATTATTTCCACTTTCCAAAATGCCAATTAAGAGAATTTTCGTTGGCCATGCCCATGCCAGAGGCAGAGGCATATTGCTTGTAATAAAGTATGAGAATATAATTTCCAAGTCGTTGCCAAAAAAAACATCAGACCTTGAAAATAAATTAGGCACAACCTGCGCTCAATTATCGTTAGTTTTTCCTCGTCCTCCATGCAAAGGGTTGCATGGAGTTGGCTAGGCTGAGGCTCAATGCCAAGGAACGGCATAGTCATTAAACAATAAAAACAACAACACACTCCAGTCGAGGCATAAAAAAGCAGAAGGCAAGGGCAAACCCTTTTTTTCCCTATTCTAGAATATATGTGTGTATGTATCTACACACGTGTGTGAGCCTGAAACTGAGTCTGTTTCTGGTTCTATTTGCTGTCTAGCATCAGGCTAGTTTAAATCTACGCATTATGGTCGCACAGTGGGCTCATTGACAATTTGCGGTAAGCGGCCGATCGGTTGGTTGCTCTCTCTCTCTCTCTCTCTCTCCTCACGATGCTGCCATTTGCTCTGAATGTGTGTGTGTGTGTTTGCCCGTCACAGTTTGAAGTTTTATGGTCTACAAGAGTTGGCCGTAAAAAGTGAGAGTCATTAAAAATTTTTACGGCTTCTCAAGGTCGTCTGTGGAGAATTTTATGTTACTTTTTATGGCCAAGTCATCGCCAAGCTGTTGCATCGTTATCGAGTGACCCAATTTCATCTGAAAGACACATTAATTGAATCGCCAATTACGATAAATCGATCGACTTAGGCGATTGATGTGATTAAAGCTGAGACTGAAACTAGAATTAAGCTTAAAGTTGATCTCGAAAATGATTTTAGCAGCTTTCATTTTTCATATCATATCAGAAATTCATTAGGCGAGTTTCTTTCCAATATTTTCACATGGGGAATTTGGCTTATTTGCCAATTTTGTGCACGATTCGCAAGCTGGCAAAACTGAGTATGAAAAATATCCAAGAAATACGACACAAACGAAAGAAAAAGAAGCAAAATGCTTAGTGCCGAAACTAAATCAAATAACTACATGCTGAAACATTCATGAGCGAAAATTGAACACGTTTTCAGCGTCTCCCGTTGAGCTCTCAGTTCAGTTCAGCTCCGATTTGCTTTGCGACTCGAATAAAGTTCAATTGAGCTTACTCTGAACACAGAGTGTGCGGGTGGGGGTGGGGGAAGGGTATTGAATGGGTCTCGACTGCTCCAATGTCCAATGTGGATGGGGATGGGGCACAGGGCCAACGCACTCATCATGCTCCTCGGTCTGTGCTGGGTCCCTGCATGAAAATGAATTATCCACACCTTCTGCCGCCATCCGACGACCATTTTGATTACAAGTATTTTCTCGCAGACGTTTTCTCTCAACTTTACAAAAAAAGGAGAAGGAAAAAAGGGGCGAAATCATGCAAGAACGTGGCTGATGATGGCGAAATTCTTTTACCAATTGCACGTTTCAATTGCGGGACGAGGAGCAGCTCCAATGCAAACGCCCCAAGACGAAGCTCAGGAAAATTGCTTTCGATTGTGCATTTTGTATTCACATTTCCACACATTCTTCTTGATTTGCAATCTATGTGAAATAGTTCATTCAATAGAGTTTTCTTTGAGTCCACCAAAAAGGAAAGAAAAAATAGTTTCCAATATGTTTTTCAATTATTCGCTTTGGGGCTATGTAAAATAATCCATTATATTTATATGCTAGACAGTCTAACACTCCACGTCCTACGGTGCAGACGTGTAAATTATTTGCCCTGAAGATGGTTACCGAAGAGTAACCGAAATATATCGGAAGAAGAATAAACCAATTGAATATAAAATTTTTTTGTTCCTTTCTTTTTATAAAAAACTAAAACAATTGACCTGAAAGCCCACTCAACATATAAACACAATTTATCACAAAGGTCACCAACAAAAACACATTATCCATTATATTTTTATCTAGTTATTTTCTATAAAAAAGATAAAAAAAGTTGGTTAACAAAGAAACTATTTAAAATACCAACTGTAGAATTTTTGATAAATGAATAATCACTTTTTCCATTTTAATTCAATTTATTTTATATTTTTACGATACCAAATGGTTTTCTTTTAAAATCATTAGCCTGATACATAAATAGAGTTTCTGAATTAAGTCGTTTAAAATCGGTGTTTAAAATCTTCAAAAACAGAAGAAAATGAATTTAATTATAACGGTTCTGAATAATCAGATAGTCAATATTTATTAATGTTTCGATTTCGGTCTTAGAGACGACGATGTAACCTAGTAAATTGCTATTTTTATAACATTTCTTATTATTCAGAAAAAACCTGTTTCTGGTTTTGAATGGGATTCCATTTCATTGTGTTTCGAATCAAAATTGCGGTTATAAACTGTTTCGAATCATTTATTCGAGTAAATTCGCTTGGCTCTCTGTTGACTTTTTCCCTTTTTTCGACTCTTTGTTTATGAAAAGTCGCCCTAAGAGCGCACTGAAGAGACTTTTCAACCCCAAAGAGACAGCTTTCTCGCTCTCTTTGGCTCTTAGGCAGGGGAAACACAGGGTGATTCGGGTACATTTTTGGCTGGCAGCTGTTTGTTATTTTTGTTTATTTTTGTCGAGACCAAAAACAAAAGAGAACAAAATGTTAAATATACAAAATAAATCAAAAACAATTCAACTTAACGAAGCCAAATAAATTAGCAGGCCAAAAATACATTTTAGTCGTGATATATATCCATATATACCTATTGCATCGATATGGATATATATATATATATATAGTCTAATAAATCGCTTTGGCTGGCCAACTTTAATTAAGCCATATTTTTTTTTTTTGTGTGTTGACTGCAATTTGCATTGGAATTAGCCGCAACTCGGTGGGCAAAACTCATTTGCCAATGGCAAAATCTTGACAAGTAATAAATTGGCTAAGTGATGGGTTTATTAGCCACCAAGTGACATCCCCAACCCCTCCCACTCATCTTCTTGTGCATAAATAAGCACATTGAAATGCTCTTCGACTTTCTGATGGCGGAGACTGCGGGGCTGCGGGGCGCACAGAAGCACTTAAGCCCCCATCACATCTCCATCTCTCCATACTCGTATCTATCAATCGTGATGATGATGATGATGATGAGGATGATTATGATGATGGCAATGTCGAAACATTGAACGCTGATGCGATGGCTGAGGATACACGTTGCGATGTGATTATAAGCCACAAAATTTCGTATGCATCTGAGGCAGCTCTCAGGTTTTAACTGGGCCGGGAGTTGGGGGCCAAAACTAATGGAAGAATTTCGCGAATGTCACGAGCTCAAGTTATGGTTAAGTGCACTTTTTTGGCACCCCCATTCCTCCCTCCTTTCGCACCCCCCTCCTCCTCTTCAAGTTGTTGCTGCGATGTTTTGCGTCTAAATGCAAATTTTGTGTACCAAGTTAGAGTAATTCGGGGTCTCTTAGCTACTGTGTTGAGGCATAGAAAGCAAAAGTTATATAAAATTACCCAAATTAGTCAACTGACCAAGTTTGATTCCTTGTATTTGGTCTCTTCTTTGTGATAGGGTATGGTAAATTCGTTGTTCCTGTGCTCGATTGTGTGCTATTTTTTTGTATTTAGCTAAAACTTTGCTGCTGCCTAATACCGCAGCCGTTGCCGTGCTGAATCCCAACCCCAATTTCCACTCTCCATACTCCTCCTCCACCCACGTGACGTTCTCTCCTGCTGATGCGCTTCGTAAACTTTGTGCAGAAAATTTGAATATACTTTTGGCTTATTTCGCGTTCACAGGACGAGGGCAAACCACCACCAAAATCATTAGGGAGCCATGGCGTCATGCATGTGCTGAAGTCCCTCTCAGTCACGTTTAATGATGGTGGTGGATATGGCAAAGGGCAGGAGCAGGGGCAGGGGCAGGAGCAGGGGAAGGGGCATTGCAACAACCACCATAAGGACTACCTGAATCCCAGTTGCCTGTGATTGCCACTGTTTGCACTTTGGCCATTGTCCTGCATCCTGCTCCAACTCTTTATCATCCCTCTAAGTCCTGTCCTCCCTTTGCCTATCTTACGAGCACCCTTGTTGCGTCATTTGTTCAAATTTCTAAGGTTGCCTGCTGAGCTCCGAAACACTGTCTTTGTCTGTTATTAATTTTCTGGCTCCTCTGCCCCAAATGATCCTCCTCCCCGCCTGGGGGCGTTCAGCATCAATTGTGTCTCGGTCTAGGTCTCGGTCTCGCTTGGGTCTTTGTCTTTGTTTTTGCTCGAGGCCATGGCCTGGGATGCGTTTCATTAATTAAGTGAAATGGTCTCGACGAGCTTTGCACGTTACAACAATGAATTATTTATATAAAATTTGTCTAGCACTTTTTCTATACGCTTTCTCAGAGAATCTCTTCGTACATTTGTCCATTTTTTCTTTGGCAACAAATTTTGTTGCCATTTTCGTTTAATTCGCTCCATTCACTTGCTTCATTGTTGCCCCAAAAAGGTGCATCCCAGACATTATGGGTGAGATTTCTTCTCGCTTGGATTGAGCACATTAGGTTGACTAATGGAAAAGCTTGAGGAATGTTTCACCTTTCACTTTAATGCCAATTCGTTTTTGCATTTAATTATTTTCACACTTTCGTGACCCGAACCATTTACAATGACATCAAATTGCACTTAGTCGGAAATAAGGAATACATTTGGCCATAAATAATCAAAGTTATGGGCCATGCCGTTTGCTAGACAAAACTCTCCCACTAACACCTTTTATTTGGACCAGAGGTGGGGAGGGGGGGATTTTCCATTCACTGAACGCCATGTAATTAAATTATATGCATTTGGCTTCCCTCTCACTCGAGAACCCTTCATCCTTGGCCCAGCTGTCTGGTCATTGATGGGGATTACAACTCCAGACGAGTTTTGCATTTTATATATTTATTCACTTGGAGCGTTGGAAGAAGATACAGAATGTCAGAGGGAATGTCCAAATCACAGCCAGAACGAATTTAATATTTTCTCCCTTTTCTCTCGCTCTCCCTCAGGGGAATACAAAAAAAATATTAAAATGGAGGAAAAAAAGAAAGGATTTTTGTGTATTTTTTTTGGGGGAGTTTTAGCTGGTTTTTTTTTTTTAAATGGGAATTTCCAATTATGCACCAGCTGCAGTTGGTTTTGTGAATAAATCGAGTTATAATCTTTTGCTCAATGAATTTACGCGGTGATTTCTTGAAATAAACTCGAAAATAATGAATAATTTCCGGTTTTTAAATAAGAATGATGCATGCAAAATTTCATATTATTACTATGCAAATTTCATGAGTATGAAAACTAAGCTGGATCGACTGTGGAGTTCTTAGCCATTTTCCTGAAAAATATTGATTGTATTGATTAACACAGGCCAAAGGTAAATAATAAGCGGAAAACTCATGAAGTTTATGAAAATCGTTTATGAAAATTGCCAACAATCAGACAGAAACCATAACAGAAAAGTACAATTGAAGCCAGCAGCAGCAGCTTTCCAAATCCGTTTGGGGTCTGCTCCTTCCGAGGTATATATCCACATACATGTGGATACATACATCGAACAATAAAATGAAATACACCCCATCAATATAAATGGCAGCAGCAACACAAACAACATGAATCACGTTACCAGTTGGTTCAGGCCAAGCTCCAGAAAAACTACAGAAAAGAAAAGAATAAGGAGAAAAGAACGACAACAACAACAAAATAAAATAAATAAAAAGAAAAAAAAAACTTAAACTGAAAAAAAAAACAGAAACGTCTGTACAAATAATGCAGCCATTTTGGCTAACAATGGAAGCTAACAAAGGAAACACCGAAGAGCAACACCAAACGACAAGGAAAACAGAAACAACATGGGAAAAGGTAGAATCGGAATCCACTTAAACGTTCAGTAACATTTTTGGGCCTTCCCGCGCAGCTTTGCCACATTTATCACAGCCCCCCCGTCCACCCTACCCCTCCAACAAAAACAACGAAAAGAAAAGAAACAAAAAAAAACACAAGAATGTCACATTCGAATTGAATTTAAATGAGTTCTGTGTGCCCAGCACACTGAAGGCACGCACGAACCCCCCAACCCGGACTACGGTTCGATAAAACTACCAAAGATTACGCCGCCAGGGGCAAGGGCAAAGCTTCGTGGCCATTAGTCTGAGGTCTCGGGCTATCTGAGTGCTGTTTCCTCAATGTGCCCAGATAAAACAATGGGCCAATATCTTTGAAAATTCAGTCAACTGAGCAGGATATATTTGGCATTTGCATTTACACTTGTTTCTGTTTATCGATCAACACGATCGCCTCATACATCTGAGCGATCATTTTAATTTCATCCAATCAGCGCCAATAGAATTAATTACGAAACCAAGATGAAAATGTCGACGACACAATTATATTTCTGTTCTGCCCCATAAACAAACACGGCCCACATAGCGCATACATACAGAGAGACGGAGAGACAGAGAGACGGAGAGACAGAGAGACGGAGAGACTTTAAGGCAAATCTGGCAAATAACTGGGTCACGGACGTTGCGGACGGACAGACAAAGTCAGAGACGGAGAGCCCAGAATCAGTTTGCTGCCTCACTGCGTCCAAAATAAGTTTCGCCTGCCTCTGGCTGAGTTGTCCCCTGGCAATGCCCCACTCCATTGACTCGATTCACCATTCCCCGAATGACACATCGCTTGGCACATTACAGAAAAGATATATATATACATATATAAGTGTATACATAAATATGTACAGATATGTGTGTATACAGCCTGCTCCAGCCTCGTCTCCCCACTCCCCACTCCCATTCCCTTGGCCAAATTGTGTGTGTGTGTGTGTGTGGGTATCTCATTTATAAGCACGCAAACCAAATTGTTTCTATCTTATGCCCCGTGCGGATGTGACTTCATTTATGGAACTTGCACACACACATACACGCACAACTTCCTTATAGTGTGTGTGTGTATGTGTGTGTGTGTGTGGCCCGCCGACATGGAATATTTAAACGATCTCAATGTTGGCCAAAAGCGTATTCGCCAATCACCATTGTCCATTTTGGGCATGACCAGCTGAAATTCGGAACGGGGACACTGATGCACTCTTGAATCCGACTTCGGAGAATTTATTCATCCATGCCCTGAAATACTTTTCAGACGAATAATGTCAACTGGAGCTTTATTGTGTCGAAATGGGAATTATTGGGTAAAATGTTTACCTATATTCAGCTTTTATTTAGTATTTAATGAAATAAAAATTGTGTAGCAATACTTTCCTTTTATTTCGAATAAATAAAGTCAACTATTCATATTTTCCCTTTATTTCGAATTAATGAGTCAACGATTCATTTGTAGAAATAAGTATTCCATTCATACTTTTCTTTTATTTCGAATAAATCAGTCAACTATTCATTTGTAGAAATAAGTATTATTTCTCTTCTTACAACTAAATCAAAGTTATATGACTTGTAATTGGAAAGAATTAACATAAATGCGTTTCTTCTTATTGGTAGTAAATGCTATCAAATATTTACGTCTCTCTGTCTATGATTTGCAAAATCAAATTTTACCTTTGTTAATTGATAAATATTCTAAAATATTAGTAACAATATTAATGGTAAGCAGAGGAACTCTCCCAGACTCCTTGTTTATTTTCCTAAATTTTATTTGTTTTATTTATTGTGTATAGGATATAGTTAGTATAGGATATAGTTGTAAACTATCAACCTAACAATTTCTAAAAGCACTAGCAACTATGGCCATCGGCTTAGACAATAACTACTTCCATACACTAGCCTGGGATTCAAACCCGGAACCTCGTTGTTCAGTTGCCTTTATGACAGGGACACTTGGACAACTCATCTACCGAAGTCTGCAATTTTCCTAAATATATTTATTTATTTGAAAGAAATTGAAACACAATTGCAAATTATGTCCAATTTGGAGAGCCATAGCAACTTCGGCCTTACCTTAGTCTGTATTATATATATCATATATAAAATATGTATCTATGTATATATATATATTTACAAAAAGTTGTGTGTTGCTTTCAAAGTGCCGGCAAAAAACTTGGAGAGCTGTGAAATAATATTTTCGATGCCTTTCGATAAGACTTATTATTAGTAATTAATTTTAATGGCAATGCAAAATATGATGAGAAAAGTATCTGCTGCTTGAGAAGCTTTTAATATCGAACAAGGTCTTTCAGTTTTATCAACTATCAAGTTCACACTTTGATCGATTTCGAATCGTTTAATTGAATTTTGAGTATCGTTTGTGTATAAACTCGCAACGTTTATGTAGTCCTATGTACACAATGCCATGGATAATCGTCTCGTTCCATCGGACGATCTGAACGTCAAGTGGATGGGAAAGTGCGGTGGCAACACCTAAAATGAGTTAATGGCCGCATTTATTGCCAAACTGCTATAATAAACAATTTGTTAAGCATTTAACGAATTTTACTGCCGTCAGCAGCAGCAGCAGCAACAGCAACAACAATAATAACAACAACAAAAGCAACCAAGAAGGAGAAGAAGAAGGAGTGGGCCAAATGCGAGTGCCTATAAAAAATGTTTATGATGGATTATGCTCCCACTTCCGCGCTCTCTCTCTCTCTCTCTCTCTCCCCCACTCTATCAGTCATTCACTTTGTGTTTTATGACACTTTTCATGTGGGGCAAATTGAGGCAGGTTACGGACTTGGTCATTGAATCAGACCCCCAGCCACATACAAACAATCAGAGACAGACTGAGAGACAGAGAAATTGTCAATGTCAAGGTGAAAAGTGTAGCACATAATATGGTCATAAAGGTGCCTGCAGATTGATTTAGGCAGCAGCATGCCGACAGATGCCGAGGTGCGAATGGGCGGTGGGCGGTGGAGCAAGTGTAGCACTTGCCATACAATGAGACTGCCAGCGAGAGATATTAAAATTTTACGGTCAGCGGTAGACGACTGCCAGACGACACCTATAGACACACTTTCGCACACACACACACGCGATAGTAAAAAAAAGCATTATTATGGCAGACATTAAGTGACGACGCCATCAAGTGCCGCTCAAGACATTGACGGAAGCTGAAGCGGTGGCCATTGACGCTGGCCTTGGTCTTCACGTATGTCTCCGTCTCTCCGTCGGTCTGTCTGTCTCTCTGTCGTAAAAGTGAGGCGCGAGACTAATACCACCAGTCATCCCCCCACACCACCCGTCCCGATCCGACCCTTCCCTTACACAGTTCCTCCAGCAACTCCTCAACCACCCGGCTGCGTTTTTATGAATGAACTGCTCTGCCCTGCTCGGCTCGGCTTGCTCCTCGTCTTTGCGTTTGCCTTTTTGTTGCTTTTTTAGCGGCATTTTATTGCCCTTAATGTCACATTATGCACTCGAATGCGGGAAACAAGAAGAGAACAACTAGCCAAACGGTTGCAAATTTCTATGACAACTCTTTGCAAATGCAAAAGTATTTCAATCAACTAGACAAGCGACATTTGATTGCCCAACAGAAAAGAAACATTATACACAGATAATTTCAAAAGCATTTAACTCACAATTAATTATTAGTCTAAGTTTGAATTAATCTAAAAGTATGTATTAACAGAGGACGGACTCTAACTTAACTAGCTGACTAATCACTAGAAGCAGGAGCGGATTCGGTCTATTGTTAGCCTCGAATTTAATTAGAAAGTTGGTGATTCTGTAGTCATTTGCTTAAAAATTAATAAATATTTCGCCAAATATTTTTGCATTTAAATTTCAAGAAGAAAATAGAAAGAAACATAGAAACTCCAAACATGTAATCGATTTAGAATTTTATACCGTTTTTACTCAGAAATTAATGCATTTTATCCAATTTTTTTCTTTGAAATACTGTTAGGTAAAAATCACTAGAGTCAGGAGCGGATTCGGTGTATTGTTAGCCTCCCATTTAATTAGAGTCTGTAGTTAATTAAATTAGGTAAGTCTGTAGTCAGTTTCTTAAAAATTAATCAATTTTTGTAAAACGTATTCAAGAAGAAAATGTTGAAATTCGAAATCTATTCTGAATGTTAAACCGTTTTTACTCAGCAATTAATGCATTTAATCCAACATTTTTTCTTTGAAATACTGTTGGAGAAAAATTGTATTAAGTAAAATCGTATTTTATCGTATATTAAAATAAAAGAGATTTTCTTTCGGCATTGTTTTCTGCTGACAATCCAATCCTGACTCGAGTCAAAAGCGCTGTTTGAAAATCGAACTCTTTAAAAATAAAATAAATCGAAGTTTTGTCTTTCTGAAATATTCAATGAAAAGGCAATGGAACTTCCAACCTGTTTAGCCGACTGCCAAGTCAGACGCTTCATCTTTTTCTGGCGGGCTTCGGCCAACGGCACAAGTCAACCCTATCCCATGGCTATGTCAACGATGACGATGGCGACTAATCAAATGCCAAAACACGTTTTCAGCGACCGCTTATCGTGCTAGAAGGGCGGCGGCACGAGGGCTAAGTGAATTAACATATTGCCAACAACAACAACTGGCACCGAGTAGATAGATGGCAACCTAAGAGTTGGATTTGGATTCGGATAGTTATCAGGGGCATTTGTATAAATATGATTGATTTATTTGACAATTTTCGACAGCATTATGCGGACGTGACACGCATGTGCTCGGATAGTACAAATACATATATCTCACCATCTGAAATTGTCGTTGGCGTTTTCTGGCTCGATTCCAAAAAAAGAATCTTAAGTTAAATACGAGAAAAATAGAAAAAGTTCGTTTAGGTTTTTGGCAGAAAAGAAATTTGAGGGTTTTTGGAAAAATTTGCATATCCATTTGGCATTAAAAATTGCATGCAGCGAACTTTTAACTGCAGTCTAATAAACTGAAATGGAAATGAAAAAAGAAAATGGAAAAACAAAGCTAGATAAAGCGGCTGCTGCCATGCGCAAGAGAATGGCAGCAACGTCGACGCTAAAGATAAAACTGTTTCACACACACGCACACTTAGCCACAGCCACTGGCGTACACTCACACATACACACATACACATGCAGATAAGCGACGCCATTATGCGACTGGCGGCCATGCCACTTTTTCCCCTTCACTACTATTGCCGTCCTCCTCTGGCAGCGTTATGGTTTATGTTACGTCAAAACGTTATGTCGCTCGGTGGCGTCCTCTAGGGACTTACGCCTGCAGTTTGTATCTAGTTGCCAACAATTTTCTCCAGGAGCGACACTGTGCCACTCTTGCGTTTACGTGAAACGGAAATCGATCAATTTTAAAATGCTTCATGGATCGTTTTCTTGCGATCAACTGCAAGAAATAAATAACTGATTTCATTCATGGAGAAGATCCGCTGAAAAATATATCAATTCTTGAATTAAAATAGGAGAAAACACTGCGTTTAAGATGTGGAAAGATCAGAGTATGAAATTCCAGTATGAGACCCTTAGAAATACGTTAGTTGAACACACAATGGAGACACAATTTCCCCACGGTTCAAATAGAAGGGATTTATGATTGTGCAGACTTCTCTGTGCGATTCGAATTCGAAAAGCAAAAGCAAAGCTTTGGTTTTTGGGGCGTCGCTTATGTACTTAAAGCTTGTTTACTTTGCTGAAGGGACAACAGAAATCCTTGCTTATGTAAATACACTTGGACCTGGGGTCCTGGACGAAATCAGCCCGAAACACCCTTCTCCGCCCCCCCTGCCCAGGAACCAAACATGATTCGCCTCATCCGGATTTCTCCTCGTGCCATTTGATGGCAACGAGATAAAAATCAATATGAATATACTATATACTTTGTAGAAACGAGCAGGCGCATTCTATATAGAGCCATGTATTGTACGTAAATACCTTCTGGGGGGTGTATTATGTATTGTATGTACAATATTTTTGCGCACATACACTTAATGAGCAAATTTATGCGTTTTGCAAAGGATTATGGTGTAGAAAATTTCATTAATTTCATTTAATATTCGCAATAAAACCGAAAAACGAGCGGCCAAACCAGAGCCAATTTGAATAACAGCGAACGCTCGAATTTTGATTCGAACTTTAAATCAATTTAAGTCTTTTTTGCTTTTACAGCATTCCAGCCATGCCACGCCCCGGCATTTAAATACTCGTATTTATTTACATGCATACAAAAATATATTTATATACTTATATATATGTTTATAAATATTTTATGAATCTTAATCACATCGAAAAGTCATATATATATACATTTTAAATTTTATCCCATAAATTTCACACTTTATGCTAATGGCGGGGAGTACTGGGGAGGGGGGCTTGGTCAGGTGACTGTTAATGACATCGCTTAACCAGTCTCCATTACCAGCGGAGTACTCCGCTAAAGGACAATATCGCATTTGCGTATATATTTTTCCCGATATGTATACATTATATTTCGATTCTCGTAAATTGAAGGCTTATTTGTTATGGCAGATCGACGAAAATTAGCTTATTACATTCCATAAGCCATAACAAAAGTGTTTATAACCTTTTGTTCCAAATGTATACATCCAATTAGTATTCCATCGCACTAAATTCCACCAAAATGTGCACTTTGTTGGCAGGCAAATGCGAAATTTATTTGGGCAAAGTCAATTCAATTGCATTGGCAATCAGACAATTACTCACATAAATAAAATTGTATTAATTTTTATTGATGTAAATTTCGGTTTTATTGTCATTTAAAAATTCTATTTAACAAATCATTGCAATAAAAAACACTTTCCAAACGATCTGAGGTGAACAAATGAGTTTCATCTGATCATATAATTTTATGATTCCCATCCAAATGCTATAGAACTTTAAACAAGTCATTAAGTTTAATTAGCAACTGTCTTGAAATACATAACTTTCTCACACATATCACACACAAAGTCGTTTAATTTACGATATATATAAAACATAAATTGTATGTTTGCAAACAACAATTCATTTTGTAAAATTAAACTAATCCGATTTACTCTTTAAATCGTATTCTTGTTCAAAGTCCATTGAAATACATTTAATGAAGAGTTTTTAACTTAAATTCTAAACAGTTTGATATCCATTCCTATATTATTCAAATTTGATGATAAAAACAAAATCTTTTTAGTTTCTTATGCTTACAATTTTACGACTTTTCTATGGGCTAAACACTTCTCAGAACCCTATGGTAAGGTCTCTCAGTTCTATCATCATGTTGGTAATGTAATTCATACTTTATTTAGCTTTAGACTGCATTTACTTCCAACGAATACGATCGGGCAGAATTATTATTATATCTCTTAAACGTTTAGTAAGAAAACAAAACTATATAAACGAAATAATGTAAAGTATACAAAATCAGTTCAGTAAACATTAAAAATTTCAAGATGTCAACAAAATGCTTCATCTAACTAATTTAAAAATTCTTAAACATGTTTCACAAATTTAATAAAAATTAAATACTGAAATCCTCGGAATAAATCCTTCCCAACTTTGAATCATAAATTGTAAAGGAAAAATATGAATTTATTAAACTCTTTTAAAATATTCAGCTTCAGATTTTTATTTCTGTTTGTTTGATTCCCACATTTAAATTAAAAGTATCTAAGTAAGAGCATTTGAATTTCGGTGCTTTTAAAATTGGGTCTCGGTATGGGTCTATTTCCTATCTGGTTACCAGCTTAATTTGAGTTTTATTTATGTCACAAGTTGAAAGAAAAAACATCATAAATGTATTATTTCTCACAGATTTAAATGTCGTAAAAACATTTGGTTATTAGTTTAGTTTTTGGTCCTCTATATTTCGCATGTAAGATTCTATGGAAACTATCTAATGCCGTCGCCATTTCGGACATTCTCGTTCGACATGAGAAAACATTTCATTTTGGTTTTAAATATTGTACGCGGCGGCATGGATCGAAGTTGAACAGAATAAAAAGATTTTCAAGTAAAGTGAATGCTTGAAGAATTTTAATTGGGTTGGCCACTTTTGCATCTCAAGAACGAAAGAAAAAACAGACATTTTGTCTGCCTCCCAGAACAAGTCTAGTGTGTGTGTGCGTGTGTGTGTGTCACTGTTCGGGCTTCAATTAAAACATTTTAAAAATCACCAGGCATATTTTGATTGCCTGTCGAAGAAACGCATTAAAATGGGCGACGCGGCATCGGTTATCGGCAGATCCCCAGAACCACATTCCCAATCCCCAATCCCTTCCCTTTCAATCCTCTATCGCCCCATTCCCATGGACGCACTTGACTCTTGTTATAAGTACATCGCAGACATCTTTCTCTGTCTGTCTCTCGGCACCCATCGAACGAGAAAGACGGAGAGTTGTGGCCGCCATTGATATTCAAGACGCAAACTTGCTGCATATATCAGGTTCGACTCCTTCGCCTGCGTCTCCTCCTTTCTCGGGGCTCGTTTATATGCCAAACATTGGAACCGGGCATAAATATGCCACTCGTATAGCACCATTTTTCATCTTCTCGATGCTTTTCTAAACAGTTTTATGTCTGTTTTCCCCCCATTCCAGGCAAAGGAAAAATCACTTCAGAATGACCGATGTCTCTGATCTAATTGCAATTGCCCGACCCAAGACTATTCCCTCTCCCTCTAGTCAGTCGCCTCCCCGCTCTTGACACTTGAGTCTCAAGTGGAGACAAACCATGATTACGGTTTTGGAAAACCAAAATTCGATAGAAAACTTGTTTTCAAATATTTTGTAAATGCATTACAGATCAGGTCTCTTGTCCCTCGTCTTGTCTCTTCTCTTGTCATTGGTTTGTCTTTCATTTTCATATTTCCAGCTCGTATATTACCGAGTAAATGTCGCACCGTCGACTGACACATTAGTCACCAGCTCTGCCCTAACCCTGACCCATGTCCGCGGCTTATCTTGGGCCATTCGAGACTCCAAAAATATGTAAATAAATAATACACTTTGTATGGCCAACGATCGGTCTTTTGTTTCCCTCCTTTTGTTTTGTCATTTTGTTTTATTTTTAATTTTTTATTTTGGAGTGCATTGAATATTTATGGAACAGCCGAAACCCCGCACAATCGCCATCGTTATCGCCTCCATCCAACCATCCATCCATCCATCGATCGATCCATCTCGCATCTTTCGGCTCGTTTTTATGATCCTGATATTAACACATGTTCCGTTAACGTTACCAGATCTCTGCCCTCCCTCCCCACACTTGCATCTCCGGGGAGTTCATATCTCTCTCGTCTCCAGACACTTTGGTCCAATTGCATGTATTTCAATATCAGCATTTTCCGATCATTATAGTAAATCAATCAAAGTGTTTACAACTTTATCAATTTTCATCCAACGCGAAGCAAGTGTCTGTTGATGGTCCAAATCAATTTAGAGGATTCATCTCTGGCAAGATAGTTTCTATCTAATTTATGAATTTGATTAATTGAAATTTAATTCCATTTTCCGTAGCATGGAATATTATCAAGTTTTCATGACCAAAATTAATGTTTATGGTATCTGATCTATATGACTTATTTGTCACATTCCAAAGAGTTGAATTTTGTGAATATTTATGTGATATTTCAATTGTCAACGGCAACGACTTAAGTAAAAAGTAAAGAAAGGTTGTTTGGTTCCAAAAAGTAGTTAAATTGAATTATAGAATTATTTAGTTTACTTTGTCAATCGGAGGCATCAGCCAGATCGAGTTCTACATAAGACTTTTTGAAATTTGTGGAATAAAACCTTTTGCATTACCTTTTCAATAGATTTTAAACATCTTCGGCTTATTAGGAATTTCATAAAATTTATTTAGGAATTAAAGATCACTTTGTATCCCATTTCTGCACTTCAAAGAAGTAAATTTCTCAGACTTTTAATGGTAAATTTTTGTTTCCCTTCTGCATGTCGGCCTAATCCATTTTTATTGCCTCTTTCAATAGAAAATATCTAACCGCATTGATAAAAAATTGTAAGTCCTTTTTGTTTTGGAAATTCGTTTTGCCACGCCCTCAATTTAAAAGGGGAAAACATTTCAAAACAAATAATAATAGAAATGGCGACTTACGATTAAATGAAATGAACTCAAAAAGAAAAGGGAAATGGCGGTTTTTTCTTTTGTTGAAAGGAGGCGCTACCCGATTTTCATGGGAGTTGCAACAAATGGTGGCATTACAAGGATTAAGCGAAACATTTACATGCCAAGGATGGAGCAGCAGCGACCAAGATTCGCCAGACACCAGGTGAACGGGGTGGAACCATCTTCCAAACGCTTGGCTTGGCTTAGCGTTCGCCATTTCCACTCTCACTTTTCCGCTGTGAGATTCTCGTTTTTTTTCGGGTTTGATTTACAGCCAAGGCCAACATTTTTTTATGGCCCTGTGACGGGGAATTGCAACAATTGTCGTCGCGCCGCATACCGCTCACCGCACACTCGCAAGGCAATCCTTGCAACCCTTCGTCTGAACCTGACAGCAATTTCCATTGAAAAGGACATTACCAAGTTGTAGGCATAGCCAAGACAATGCGTCTCAGCTGCCTGTTTGGCAGCATTTTGAAATCCATTTATGTCGCATATCATAAAAAGAAAAGCAACCAAGAAAAAAAGGATACGAAATGCGCACTTTTTTGGCAGCAGCGTGAAAATTTACTTTCCTTTTTTTGCTGTGTTTTGCTACAACAATTTTACGCACGGCAATCGCCGTGTCGGTAGTGCAACCCGTTCGCGGCTGGGCACCTGATGCCCTCGAATCCTGCCACTCGCAGGTAAACTCCTTTCTACATTTTGCTACCTAGCAGAGTGAGGGAAACTCGAAGGGAAACTCATCCGTCTACTCAATTTGATTGTCAATTTATTTATGCAATTAAAAGAGCAAAACGATGGGCTACCAATTTAGGGCAAATGAAGCCACGATGGCCAATTACAATCCGCATCCCTCCTCTCCCACATCTCATCTCAGTAATTACATTAAGGCCCACTTCCTGCTCCTGCTCCTGCTCCTGCTGACTGTTGCTCGCATGTTGATTGCCATTATTATGTCTTTTCGATTTTGTGGCCCAATCAACGGCAATGCGGACCATCTGCATATATGAATGCCAACAGCAGCGGGGGGTGGGGGGTGGGAGGGATGACTAGAATTGATCAATTGGGTAAAATTAAGCAGGCACTTTGGTGTCGTCCCATGGCTTAGAAAGTTCGTGTCAACGTGCAGTTGAACTCATCAATAACTAAGCGAAAAACAAGTAATAATGAAGATGACTTGAGTGCTTCCTGCCAATGGCCAGATAGTTTTGAGCTTAAAGCCTCGTTAACAACACAGACAACTTCAGCTCCGACTCGAACTTCTTGCTGGAAGCTCTGTGTCATAAACATGACTCCAACTAGAGGTGGAGCCAACCCCACAACGGAGTGGGGGGAATAGTTACCTCGTTGTGCTATCGCTTGCCATCATCGTAAATTACACGAAAAGTATCTATCTTTAGTTGGAAATTGTGCAATTTTATTAAAATTCCAAAACTCAGCAGCAGCCAGCGCCATCGCCCTTCACCCCAATAAATAAATATATGTATAGGGTGTCTTTCGCTCTCTCTCTGTGTGTCATTGCTCGGACCAGGACCAGGACAAGGACCAGGACCAAGACTATCTTACCCTCAGTCTACTGCCCGCTCTCTAGTCAACGCCATATTGCAGAAATTGTGTATAAAGCAGGAGTAGTTTTTTCCTTTGCATCCATCCATCCACCTTTTCATCCCACTCCCACTACCCCTCCCCCATCCTTTGCCATTGCCATTGCCTTGCCGTGTGCTTTTATATAAACATGAGGCAAGATTAGATACAAATTACACCACAGCTTTCCAAGGTGGGCGTCGTCTTTTCGCTTTGCCCTGGCAATTTGTTCACCTGGCTGCTTCTTCGACTACTTACAGTAGTTGTTACCTACCCAAAAAGTATCTTCTGAAGCAACAAAAACAACACAAACAACAACAACAACTCTCGTAATAAGAAAACTTTCTGCTGGAGCAGATGAACGAGAAGAAGGAAAGAAAAAAATGATACGAAAAACGCGGCAAGTGGCATTAGAGGATGGGGGTGGGAGTTGGGGGGAGGGGGAGGGGGACGACTCTGCCACGCCTAATGCCAACTCCCCAGAGTTTTCCGTTGAGCTGCAAGTGTATTTTATTATTTATTTATTTATTTCATATATGTATTTGAGGCGGCGATTATAAAATGTAAATAAAGTAAGTAAGTCGCCGGGCCGACTTGGATATACCATGCATCAGGGGAAAACAAATTTCCTTGAGTTTATAAAACTTATTTCATATATTAAATTTCTTTCGTATGCGCGATTTCTAACATATGCTATCTCGCTCACTCTTATGTGTGTGCACTTTAGCGCCCCACCGGCCAAACTCGCCCTTGCACCGCTTTGAGTGCAAAACGTTTCAATGCATAACTCGGCCATTTTTATTCCGATTTTTATTAAATTTGGTGGAATGATAGATGTCTATAACATATATAAGTGTGCCGAATTAAATTCCGATACGATGAATATTGCGGGAGAAAATCACTTTTTATTAAATTCCGGAGGCGGAAGGGGGCGTGGCAAAAAAAATTTTGTGGAATGATAGATGTTCATAAGATCTATGAGTGTGCCAAATTAAATTACGATACGATAAATATTACGGGAAAAAATCACTTTTTATTAAATTCCGGAGGCGGAAGGGGGCGTGGCAAAAAAAAAACATAAACTTGGTCTGCGCCAAGACTACACGAGTCTACATTCTAAATTTGGTAGCTCTATCATTTATAGTTGCTGAGATCTCTGCACTCTTACGGACGGACAGACGGACGGACGGACAGATGGACAGACGGACAGACGGACATGGCTCTATCAATTTCTCTTCTCATGCTGATCAAGAATATATATACTTTATAGGGTCGGAAAAGCTTCCTTCTCCCTGTTACATACATTTTGGCGACTTTAATATACCATTTCATCCTATGGATGCATGGTATAAAAACAAGAACGAAAGAAACAAAAATATGGAACTGAAACTAGGGGCCGGAGACCCATTGGGGAGCCATACGGCAGCGGAGGCTTTCGTAATTTGCCCAAATAATTTATGTCTGCCGAATTCAAACTTTTCTTATTTCTCCCAAAGAACTTGGCTCGCCATTTATTTTTGCCGCTGATTTCCCGGACAGCCATCCGGACGGGGAGGGGTGGTAGGTAAAAAGCAAAGTCAGCCGGAAAACTGCCATATATGTGTAGTTGGTCCAAGCACCGCTCCGGTCCTCTCCGCTCCTCTCCACTCCACTTCGTTCCGGTTCTGAGTGTTTGGGCGGAGGTCGTTCGGCGGTTGGATGTTTGTTCACTTGATGAGCGGGAGATGGTAAATGATGGCAACTGCTCCCCTCCCACTCCACTCCACCTCACTCCACGCCATGCTTGAGCCTCATTCGGTGGCACGTTTGCAAAATGGCCCGATGCGTGTCTGGAATACATTTTCATGTTTTGCCAAAAACAGAAAGAAAAAAAAAAAAAGCGAACAGCAAAAAAGAAATACAAACAAAACGAAACGTAGGGAAAATAAGAGCATGGCAAAAACTTCGGACCCAAGTCACAGGAGTTGAATGTAAGCTCCATCTCCTGCTGCCGGCGCTCCCTTTCAACCCCACCCCCTCTCCCCACCCCTTCTTGTGCATTTGTACATATTGTCGGTTGTATTTTAACGTAAATTTATGTGAAATTGTTTGCCAACCAGCACTGAAAGCGGCATTTTGTGTTTTCTAAAATGTAATGTAACTGTGCAGAGAAAGAGAGAGACTTCCATATGTATGTACACATACACGTTCGGTGGGTGTGTGTGTGCTAATTTAAAATTCAGTGGTGTAAGCACACACACTGGAGCAGGAGCAGGAACAGGAGCAGGAGAAGGAGCAGGGGCCAGGACCCAGGTCTGCGCAGGTTTTTGGCTGAAACGTTTCACAGGTCTCCGAACAGAAAAGGCAAAGTGAGAAGGGTTTAATGTTAATTGCGGCCTTTGTTTGGTTTCCCATTCGATTAAATTAATGGCGCCCGGGCCCGGGGCAACGTGTGCCAGTTGGTTTTCTCTGTCCACTCGGCAGAAATCACCTTTTCCTTGCGCCCCCTTTGGCCTGGCACAATTTAGCTTAATGGAATTAAGCATTGACTCCAGCTAGTTTTATGCGAATTAAAATAAGGATTATGGAACTAATTTAATTAAATTTGCAATATTTTCATCCCCGATAGCTTCTGTTTGCACCTGTCGCAAGGCAAAGTTTTAGTAGTTTAGATAGAGAATTTAATAGATTTAAATATTTATATATTTTATATTTAAATATTTATGCCAGAAGGTGTTCGGTGGAAAAGTTCTGTAGTTATTCTTTTGTTAGTAATCAGTCACGAATTTAGAATTAGAATTAGAAAGATGTTCCTTCAGAGGAAAACAGTAGATAAAGTTCAGAGTTCAGTTCAGAGGAAAACAGTAAATAAATATGGTTTTCTGTCTTCGGTGTTTCAAAAATATAAACAGACATTTACAATTTATTGCGGAGTTAAAATAACTAATCGATAATGCATACTTAAATTCAGTTATTAATGGATTTTATTGGATATTATTATCCATGTCTATTTCTGAGTAATAAAATATTGGAAACATAGAATTAAACCTAGTCGGATAGGATATCGTTTGAGTAATTAACCGAGCCTATAATTAAATATAATTAAAAAATAAATTTATACTAAGCCCACAAGAAGAGGATTCTATTTCCTATATCAAACTATATAATAATTAAAGGCTTAGGTTAATTCTAAGGAATCGCGGCATAAACATAAGTCTAATAGATTTTTGAGTTTACTGAGAAGATAATCAATTTTAGTAGGAAACATTTAAAATCATTTCAAAGTCATTTTGAAAACCAAGCATAAATAGTTATATTTATATTTCTTCCTTTTGCCATCATTTCGCAGCGCCCTTTAACTTATTCAGACCAAGATTGAATGTGAAAGCGATTTAGAGCAGAGAATTAAGCTGAGAATTGAGGAAATTAAGAGAATTTCGGATCATCGACATTGAAATCAACAGAAACTGTCAACTTAGGCATCATAAAAAGTCAATTATATTGACAATAATTTTGCGCATTAAACACAAAAAGTTAATGCGCCAGAAGTTGCAGTTGCCATGTTGAATGGGAATGGAAACGGGAATGGGGAATGGGAATCGGGAGTGGCAATCAAAATGTGGATGTGGATGTGGATGCGGATGCAAGGTGGACGCTAGAGCTAGAAGGAATTGGAGGACGAGGACGCCGCGACACGCCCTAATGGAAGACTCGCATACTCGTAAAAGGCAGCGGGTTAGGACCACTGGGGGATCGGTAGTGAGAGGTGAGGAATACAGCATGGACATGGATGGGGAGATGGGAATTGGAAGCGGTGAATGCACCGCTGAGCACTTAAATGATGAAATTTGTTTGTTTTTTTTTCTGCCTTGGGATAGGCTCTCTCACTCACTCTGTCTCTGTTTAGAGCTCACTGGGCATCTCCATGATGCCATGAGCATGTGCATCTGGCACACTTACCGAGCAATTAATGGCGCAATTAAATGTTTACTTAAGGCGCTTTCAAACCGCACATAAATGGCAGCCAGTTGCCATCGCTGGGGGAGATCGCAGTCGCAGTCGATGATGGCCGAGAAAATGGAACAGCATCAAGTCTCTTTCCTTCTTATCAGAGCCAACAAGTTAAATATTGTTTTTCCATGGCACTTATACCACCAGACCAGATCAGATCACTTACATATAGTAGGAAGAGACCCAATCAGGCGACGGCTATCTGGCCAGCGGCGGAGGTTCATCGAGAAATTGATTATCTAATTTGCATTAACAGCTTGAGTCTTTTGCTTTGTTCCACATTTTGCATATAAATTGCGTCTGGAAATGAGTTTCATTCAGCATTTTGCTTGCTTATTCGCACATTCTGAATTGTTGGCCAATACGAAAACGAATTTTATATAAATCCACACAATGCTTGGGGGAGGGGGGGGAAGATACGGGGTCAGGACTGCAAATACGTCGATTTTGCTTGTTAAATTTGGATAAACACAATTTAATGCTACAGACTGACCTTTAAATGGATTTACTTGAACCTAGATGGAATAAAGATTCAAATTAATTTTTGAATGTGCGTAATAAACTCATTGAAATAATCATGAAGAAGTTTTCTAATTGAACTTGCTTTCATAGGAAGAGATTTTTACAATTTTTCAATACATTTTTATGCAAAAAACAATGTAGAATAATTTAGATTTGTTTCACTCGTTGAGGAGCCTCCATTTTAGGAATTGAAATTTTCAATCATTGTGGTTCGATATATTTTTTTTTGGGCTATTAAATATTTGTTTCCCTTTTTCGCAATCTATGCTATCTCAGTGGAGAAGTTCTCTGTGCGCAGTCGTAAAACAATTTGTTGCAAAATTCAGCAAATAGCCAGAAAAGTGCCCCATAAAAATATTAATCCTTCCGCTTCGTAGTCTGTTGCCTTTCATTTGGCTCATTTGGGTCTTCGGAAAGCAACAGAAATCACAGGGAGAAGGAACAAAAAATCATTGGAATACACATGTTTTTCTTTTGCCCATCTCCTTGCCGTGCGGAACTCTTGCTTTCGTTTTTAGAGATCATAAAGCAGTTTTAATGGCCGCCGCCTCTTCGTGTTGCTGTTGTTCTTGCCTCACTGTAGTTGTGTGGGCGCAGCACCGCCGCAAGTGGAGTGAAAATCTAGAAAAATGAAAAAAAGGCAAAATAAAGGGAAGGGAAAGGCCTCTTCTGGTGCCGTTAGAGACGACTCTGGCCGTCAAAGAGTTACAGGCGGCTACAAATTTTAATTGCACGCGAAATGTTCAAGGAAAAACGAAAGTTGGTGATTCGTCCTCGTCCGTCCCTCTAGGAAAATGCCGCAGTCGGGGGCCGAGCGGAAAAGAGTTGACTTAATGGCATTTAAACGACCATATAATGTTGAATTATGATTTCGAGGTCGCCCAGCATTATCTTTGATTCCGCAACATGCTTACAATGTGACATTTTCCCTCCCAAATTTGCAGCCATTTGGCCGTGACGCATTTACTCACTCCTCGGAGAGTCGATGCTCGTTCAAATGATGCCTGTCAGTTGGATTCTTATTTATTGCCACACCACAAACGGGGAGCATTTGGCAAATGCATTTACATATTCAATGTTTGCTGGTCACTCGTAATCGCAATTGCAATCCCAGTCGCAGTCCCACTCCCAATCCCGAATCCAATCCCAGTCATTGTCTCCCAAGCCAAATGCCATTGCTGTGTGATTTTTTAAATGGAATAACATGAGTGGCGTCGGCATGAAGACGATGGCAGACAGAACAAAGACTGCATAAATTACTCATACTTAGAGCCCCTCCCGAAGGAGACATCACTTCACTTGACTGTCCTAAAAAAAATCTCCGCCTTTTCGAATCACTCTGATATTAATGCCAATGCCAATGGCATGTCGTGCTCATTCCCATGAAGTTCAATGAGCCTCGATTGGTCGCACCCGCCCACTGACCACAGACGTCGGGACGAAGTCATCAAGACGGAGAGTTTTTTGCAATTGCATGAAGTATTTTATTCATTATGTATGTACTTTTGTTTTTTTCAGATAATTATTGGATTCGCGAAGTGGCTGGATACCGTGTTCATATGTAAGTTATGGCCATCAATCACTAAAAACTGAAAGATACCCAACTAGATTTACATATAAAGAGTATTTTAGGATTAATCTGGTGACTATATGCTCACGTCCCACACTGGCCCATCTGGCTGATTAATCAACAATTATATTGATCATATGTCATAAATCAATTTGGGGAATGTTCATAGTGTTTTATTACTTTAAGACTCTCCCATAAATTCCAGTATTCTGGTATTAATCGATAACTGCCATCCCATTGCCTATTCCTATTGAAAAGCCATTTTGCTAAAAGTTCAGTTTTTTCGTCGAGTTGAGTTGGGCGAATCATGATTTTATGGGCTCAATCGTAAATCGTCAATTTTATAGTTAATCGATAGCCATTTAGGCCCATAAACCTCTGCTGCATATTAAATATGTGTGTGTGTGTATATAGAAGTAAATATCGTATGTATATACCTGACTTTGTCACTACAATATAATTTGAAATGGGCGCCGGCTAATATCTGGGTGATTTATATCTTTTTATTATACCATGCATCCATAGGATGAAATGGTATATTAAAGTCGCCAAAATGTATGTAACAGGGAGAAGGAAGCTTTTCCGACCCTATAAAGTATATATATTCTTGATCAGCATGAGAAGAGAAATTGATATAGCCATGTCCGTCTGTCCGTCTGTCCGTCTGTCCGTCCGTCCGTCCGTCCGTAAGAGTGCAGAGATCTCAGCAACTACAAATGTTAGAGTTACCAAATTTAGAATGTAGACTCGTGTAGTCTTGGCGCAGACCAAGTTTATGTTTTTTTTTTGCCACGCCCCCTTCCGCCTCCAGAATTTGATAAAAAGTGATTTTCTCCCGCAATATTTATCGTATCGGAATTTAATTCGGCACACTTATATATGTTATGGACATCTATCATTCCACTAAATTTGACAAAAATCGGAATAAAAATGGCCGAGTTATGCATTGAAACGTTTTGCACTCAAAGCGGTGCAAGGGCGAATTTGGCCGGTGGGGCGCTAAAGTGCACACACATAAGAGTGAGCGAGATAGCACATGTTAGAAATCGCGCATACGAAAGAAATTTAATATATGAAATAAGTTTTATAAACTCAAGGTAATTTGTTTTCCCCTGATGCATGGTATATCCAAGTCGGCCCGGCGACTTACTTACTTTATTAAATACGTGTTTAGCACATTTGTTGGGAGACCATAAACCCAATCAAAGAATTTCCATGGCATGAATGGCTTATAGACAAATATAACTAACTAGTTAGTGGCTAACTAATAAGTAGTTCATCTTAATCTAAGCAACTTTAAGAGGACCAACTGATATATTAGTTTCAATATTGAACATTGCCTTTAGAAAAGCGAACAAAACGGAGCAGACGCAGAAACCGAAACCACCCTGAGAAACGAGAGCAACAACAACACACATAGAGACACACACACACACATGTGTATATATGTACAAATATAAGCAGCAATGACAGCATTTCCAAAATCAAATATGGCCGAATTAAATGTTCTTGCTCTCTTCTTTGCCTGCTCCTTCGCTGCGGCCATTGTTGCCATGACAACCGGTCCGTCAGTCAGCTGGCAAGGAAGTGCGACTGAGACAGAGATAAGAAGAGGCGAGAGAGTGGCAGAGAGCGAGAGAGGGTGAGAGGCAGAGGGGGGCATGTTCATAAATTCGTTCAGTTGTTCTTTTTGTTGTTTCTGTTGTCTAGCGAGTTTCGTTTGCGTTATCTCTGCGGTTGCGCTTCTCTTCCAGTTTGCTTAGCCTTCGCCTTCGCTTTCGCCTTCGCCTTGTGTCTCCGTGTCTCGTCTCTCCGTGGACTTCTATCTCTGAAATACTTTGTATTTGTCCAAGTCGAACAGACACAGAGTTTGGGTTCATTGGCTTGAGCGTTCGGTTGGAGGTGAGCCAACTTGAGGGGCGAAAGAAGGGGAGCCCAGGCATAGAATAAAATTAAAATGCATATTTATTTCATGCCTACTTGATCTAATTAAGGAAGCTCACTCTTACCGCCCCACCAAACACGTGGCCTCGGCTAATTTTAGATCAATCCCCAAAAACTCAGACCTAACTAAGGAATAAAGATAGTCACCCTGACACCCTGTATACGCTAAAATAAATAACTAATAGGAGAATTTAGTCTGTGGACAGATCTCTTTCGATTCGATCTCAGTTTCAATGTATGAACAGTTCCATTCATGGTCGCCAGGTGGCGTCGAATGTTCAAATACTAAAGAGAATTAAAAATATTAATTGTTAAAAACCTATTTAATCATTATTAACCACATTATTAATTACATATTTAACTAACATCAAAAAGAAGCGTTCTATTTCTGTGATGAAGAAGCGAATTTTCAGTTAAAACTCTTCTAAATTCCTTTTATTTTCGTGAGTAAAGGATATCATTAAGTCGATGCTTAGATTTAACGTACAAAATGTTGCTTTCATCCCTAAATCCTAGTGTTGCAAGCAACGGACGCCAGATGGCGATTGGATGGCGCTAGAAATGGCGCCACTGTGCATTCGCTTTGTATAATATAAGTTCTTTTAGTTTTTAACACATAATTATACAAAATATGGAGTAAGTTATATAAATTCTGAATCAGCAGGAAGAGATCGTCCTTTGTGACCACATTTTCGTCCTTTCAAGGGATCGCTTTGCTTAAAACATTCGATTGCTATCTTTTTTGTGTACTTTAAGTTATGCAGTGTGAATAGAAGAAGATTCCCGAATGTTTGTACCTCACATTAATTTCTAAAGGCTTCCATTTTATGAAGATTTTAAATATCCTCTTTTCTTTTAGGAATTATACCAAATTTGGAAAACTAACTTCTTATTTCATCATAATGGTTAAATGCTTATAATATTCTAGTTTCAATTGCATTTTATTAAAGGGAAATTAACGATCAATTCTTTTTGAAATCATCTAAATGATACCAGAACTAGAGTCCTAAAAAGTTCACCATTTTTAAAATAAATTTGAGAAATTCTGTTAGGGAATCTTGGCTTCATCTGTAGCTTGGAATTAATCTCATAGCAATTTTTAAAAATTCCATATTAATACTTTTAGATGTTTCTTTCATTCTCCCGATTATTTTGTAGAAAAAGATTGCAAATAATTTATTCAATTTTTTTAATCTTTAGTTATTGATATAAAAGACTTCTTCATATGTCATCTTAATTGTATTTCTTTATTATTATTATTATTATGTGTATAACTATATTTGGTGTATTTATTAATACTATATTTTATTTGGATATATTTGCATACTTAATTATACATTTGTCTATAAAATAATTCTGCTAGCTCCATTCAAGGTAATATGTGAGTCAATGCAAACGGAAATAAATGATCCATAAAAACATGAAAATGGCAAATGGCAAAGATATATCACAAGATGGTAATCGGAATGCTCAGTCGATCGTTGTGGCATTGTGATTAGTTGCACTTTGGCAACATTGTTGATAATGGAGCTTCTTCCAAGTCAGCTGTTTAGTCATCTCTCCCCCATCCTCCATCTCCCATTCTCGCTCTCTCTTTTGCTCTTTCAGGGAAATGCAACAGGTTGCGTGCCATAAATTTGCCCCAAAGCAGCCAGCATACTACGCCGGGAGTCCACCATTCATTCATTCGTCGTGCGCAGTTCGAATCCAATCAGTTAATTAATTAAAAACACGTTTCATTCGCCATTTTGTGTATGAGTGTAATTGCAGTTTATTGTAAATCGGGATAAAAGTGAGAAAAGTGACAAACCAAATACATTTAATTATTAATTTTATTGACTTAACTAAATCACTGAACAAATCCAAAGTGTTTGACACATCCCGCGTTGTTGGTGTTTCCTCGTGTTACGTATACTGAAGGTATACCGGATAGCATACACTCAGGATACATTCAGTATACGTATACGAAGTTGCACAGATTCATCTGGAAAAGAAATAAATAACGCGTTTGCCCACTGACCGGTGACCGGCGACTGGTATTCGTTCTCGTATTCGTCGTACTCGTATTTATTGTAGTGCGTTGAAATGGCTCGCGGCCTTCTTGTTGTTGACACGACGATTGCACGGCCGCAACTGAAGCGGCGGCAGGAAAAACTAACCGGCGTGTCCTCGTAATTGTCGCTTCCTTTTTTCGGTTGTGCTCGTGTCGCATGCTCGCGCGTTCGTTTTACAGGCGTTTTTCCTTCTTCCTTTTCGGCCCTTCTCTCTCTCTCCCTGCCAGGGGCACTTCCGGTCTGTCCCCGGTCCGCTTGCTGCACTTGGTGGTTGCTTCTGTGGCTGACACAAGTTAAATTCTGCGTTTTCCTGCTAAGGGAGAGAAATGAAGACAAAGAGAAGGGGGGCGAAATAATCGAAAAATGATTTTGATAACCTCAGACGCTTAACGAAACACTTGTCGCTACACAGGACGTGCTATCCTTTCGGCCGATCCATGCATCGTCCCTAAAACAAATAGATAAGAGAGAACAAACAGAGTCAGAATCAGGGACACATTGTAAAGATATCACAAACCACGAACTTAATAAGTTACGAGTTGATACTTATTATGCCAGACCACAAAGTTTCCCAGATATTTAATTTAGCATTAGTTTCCCCTGCTATCTACCTTGCCACACTAAGTTCCTCCAACTAATTTGCCAATCGCGATAATCACCCTTTGTTGCTTGCTTCCCCCACTGCCAGGGGGACGAGGACGAGGTCCTTTGGCTCCAACACCGACTGAAGCGCACGTCCTTTCATTTAATCCACAAAAAAAAGGGCGAGAGCTAACCAACCAACCAACGAACGAACGAACCAACCAAGAACCAACTCTCTGGCAATCTAATGTCTAAGATAAAATTCAAAATTTATAATATTGCACAGTTTGCCCGATATAAAACGTAAACTTATGGCTTTCGAGGAGTACGTGCCATATTTTTCTATGTGTATGTGCCCAAGTCAGCCACATTTGCCACCGATGGAAAGAGAGAGAGAAACAGAGAGAGAGAGAAAGAGAGAGAGAGAGAGAGGGGTGTAGGGAGGGTCATGCCCAACCCTTGCCAGCAAAGAGTCATGAGCTCGTTATGCTTGTGAGATTTCATTTGTATGCTTGCTAAAGGCAACCCTCATATAAACAGTGGAACAAAAACAGGTATTCTCATTGCAAAAAACACTACGATTCCCTAAAAAATTTATAACGAAATTAATCTAAATAAAATATGCTACAAATATATAAAGAAAATTCTGCTTTTTGGGGGACTTTATAAAATGGTTTCGCCTTAACTTTTATTTGTAATTGTTAAATTTAAATGAAAACAGAAAAAACTTTAACAGATCTTAAATGTATCTCCAGAAAATTACATTTATTTTAAACATGGAGCATTGAATTTAATTGTCATTCAACTATGCTTTTTAAGGATACAAAGATAAGCGGACTGATTAGCTGTAGTAGATTAGTATATTATTAAAAACTAAGCAATTAATCGATCAAGAAAAAGAGCTAATCGAACAAGAGAAGAAACTAAAATCTCAATTGATAAAAGATATAAAAAATTAAAATGAAAGATTAAAGAGTTTTAGAGTAACTAGTTTTAGTTTGTAACAAGTAGCCCATTTCTAACCTATCGAAAATTACCCAAAAAATTATCCTATATATAGATTATCGCTGCAGCTTCCCTGATTCTATTTGGGATATTAATTTTCTTTCTAAAAACTACTTAACCATTCAGTTTGAGTATACATCTTTGACCATTTTTTGCTCCACTGTATCGCAAGTCCTTTGGTTTAGGTCTTTGTGTGCGTTCTTGTGTATTGGTGGGTTTGTCAGGCTTATGGGGGGTTGCCAGGCTGAGGATGTGGATGTGGGTGAAAGTGAGGTCGAGTCGTACACACAAAACGGCCGTTACAACCATAAATATCATTTTTTTATTGGCACAACCCTAAATGGCGGCATTTGGCAAAGCAAATTCCAATGCAAAATTGTGCCTTCAGTTCCACTCCCAACTCCATTTGTAGCTCCAGTTCCCTGGAGAAGCCACGCACAGGCCCATAGCCAGATAAAGAGACAGAGAGACAGACAGACAGACAGACATAACGAGCACCCAAAGGGCGGGTTTCGGTTCAGTTTCGGTTTTCGGTTTCTCTTCTGGGGATAGTTTGGTCTGGCTCAGTGCTCACCTTTAAGAATGTGCGACAATTTGCAAGCGCAACGCAACGAGCCGTGTGGAGCAGTCACTAAAATATCCTGAGGGATGGAGAGACGCCAACTGCATGAACAAAAATCTCTTGTATCCCCCCCCAAAAAAAAAAACAACAAAAATATATATTGTCCAATACAAAACGGTACGTGACTTTATGGCAAATCGTTGCCAACGTTTGCTCCATTCCCATTGTGGCCAAAAGGTGCTAAACGCCTGAGACTCCAGCGTCTTTCACATAAGCATTCCTGTGGGTGTGTGTGTGTGTCCGGGTGTGTGTGTGTGTGTATGGGCGTTTTGGTTGCAACAACGCATGAAATTTGCACGCTTCGCTTGCCAATGCCAAAATGAACGGAAGGATGGACACTTTAGGGGGGGAGGCAGACAAAGGCATTCGTTCTAAAGAAAAGGAAACAATTGCTCGAAATTACAGACGCCATTGCGCCATTGTTGGCAGCAGACGCATATGAAAACGCCCGCTTTGTCGCGTACCTGCCACGGTCCTGGACCGCAACGCTATCGTGGCCATCAACGCTTTCAGTTGATTGTTTCCACGCTTGGGAGCCAGCCCAAACCTTCCTTGGCCACACCCACTTTAGACCCTTGCCACAATTGTAAAGGCAAATGCTCTGTCTGTCCGCCTCCTCGCGTCTCAATCCCCAATTCCATTGGCATCAATGGCATCTGCACTTGTTACCTACAGTTGTGTCTTTGGGGCGTAGTTTCAAATGAGTTTTCCCTCCCGTTGGCTGCTCAATTATTTTCCTGCATTTAGATTTTCGCTCTCTCTCTCACTATATATATCTTTATGGCCCATTGGGGATTATGTACCACGAAAAAAGGAACCAAAAAAAATGCAAGTTTAATTTAGTTTTTTAAATTTCTTTCACCTCGGATTGACTTTGGAAGAAACTTTCTCGAAATTCTACTGATTCATAAGCAGTGAGTCGCAGTGAAATAATTGAATATTGTAATTTGAGCAAGGACTTGGCAAAGTATCTAAGAATGCCCCAAGATTCCCTCCCTCTCTCTCTCTCTCCCTGTTATTCCTAACTATTCTACATCAAGTCTAATTTAAATTTCAGAACGTTTACGTTCAATGCATGGCAAATGTGTTTTTGCGGTTCTAACGAAAATTTTCCAGTCGCAGCCGGAGGACAACTGGCAACTGGCAACAGGAATCAGAATCAGAGCTGGGTCTCGGTCTGGGTTGGGTCTCCGTCTCAGTCTCCGTCTGAAGGTGGGGCTGGGCAATATTGCGTCAACGACTTGCAAACAAAATTAGAAAAGAAAACCCAAGCGGTGGGTAGCATATGCCGCTGAGTGCGCGCCGGCATCAAAATGACTACACAAACTTTTCAAATTACATTTCACACCCAAACTACGAGAGTGACAGTGAGTGGGCGGGTGATTGGGTGGGTCGAGGATGGCCACGACACTTGTGCACAGAACGAGAGATATAGGGAGAAGGAGAGGCGCTTTGCCACTGTATTTTAGTTTATTTTATTTTATTAAAACGACTAATGACCCAGACTGGTTGGTTGGGCTCCATCTCCACTGAGAGCAAAGAACGGAGAATTGAACAAAGCAAAGGAGAGGAATGGACACAATTAGTGTGCAATTTATGTTGCATGGAGCAGCCAGGCGGTTGTCTGTCTCCCAGTTGCAATTTCCATGACCAAATGAGATGTTTCTCTCCCTCTCTCCCTCTCTCTCTCTCTTTCTCTCTCTGTTGGGTAATTTTTGATTATTTGAAATTGAGCGTGGGCGCTGCAGGAATCAAGACGAGCTCAACAATTTGATAAAGTCCAAGTTACCCGCACCTTCTCGCCCTCTTCTCTCTTCCCTCTGTTGGGAACTCATTGTCTTTGTGCTCCGTGAAGCGCGTGGCGTTAAATTTAATGTGCTGTGCGGTAGACATGCCATAATTGTAAATTTTCTTCCCGGCATTCCTACAGCTTCATTAGGAAGCTGCCACCACCAAGAGCATCACATGAGCATAAATCAAGGCAAATGTCATTTGATAATTCGCAAAAAAAAAGAGAAGAAATAGATGTATGTTTCGCCATATTGTCGACTGATCGCCATTGAAAGCAAATGTATCTGTATCTCACATATGCAATTGTGGATGCTTCACGCCTGCATCTGGCCACAAAAACTCTGGCGGGTTGTTTGCCATTCTCCCCGTGTTGTCCCCGTGAGGCTGCGAGCCTTCGGCTGAAGGGGAGTTCTCACTAAATCCGCCCCCTGTGTGCCCGTGTAGGTGCTAGAGTGCGTAATTATGCGTTCGCAGTCGTAAAACTCAACTTTATGGCTGTCGTCCGTAACCATATCGTTGCTGTTGCTGTTGCTGCATTTTATTATTGGGCCCGGGTCAGTATGTTGCCATTTGATTGATTTATACGCATGTGAAAATGCGCAACGGCAACTCGTAAACCCTGTGACCTGTCCCAGGGTTCGGTCTTTAAAATATAAGATTGATTTACTATTGCGAACGAACGGAACAGTTGGCCAGGTGGCACTCTGACCAATTTCTAACTGGGATCTCTAATAGACAGATACTGCGCAGATCTGTTGCGCATACGCCCCATTGGCCGTGTGAAAAAAACAAAAACCAAAAGAAAGTCGCAAGCGAAAGAAACTACTGAGCTTGTTCTTTCAGGAATATATAATTATTAGATAAAAATTGATTGCAACTTTAGAGATTAATTGAATGTTGCGAGAAAATAATAAAAAATCAAACAAAAAATAACTTTCTTCTATATTATATCTAAATCATATTAGAAACATTTTTAAAATAAAATTACTTTTAAAAGAAACTACTCAACTTGTTCTTTTGTCAATATATCATTATTATAATTAGATTAAAATTCATTGCAACTTTAGACAAACGAAATTAAGGAATAATTTCAAAAGAGAATATACTAAAAAATGTAGCAAAAAATAACTTTCTTCTACATTGTATCTAAATCATATTAGAAACACATATTAAAACATTTTTAAAATAAAATTACTCATGATAGCCTTATCTTTCGTTAATTTCAAATTAAATTGCTGACTTTTTCTAATATTAAAGAAGATTGTTTTGCCAATAATTCTTGTAATCATTGAAAATAAAATCCAATAAAATGTAATTTAGTTGTAAACTCACCAGATTGAAGGTCCTCTTGTCCCCCATCCAATAGAAAACTTGTCGAAACCAATTTCGATTCGCAAAACCTGCCTCACCAAATGCAAATTGTGGCTAAATGTCGGCAAATGGCCAAAAGCCACGATGTGGAAGGGAAGAGAGCGAAGCTTAGGCCTAGGCCAAAAGCAAAATGAGACAAATGAGCAGCAAATGAAAATCATTTTCATCATCAACGTCTGCAATGTCAGACTTTTGTCGTAGCAAAATGTGTTTATTGTCAGCGGCTTCCCCCCCTGGCTTGGGGCCATCCCCACAACATAATGGCCATCAGTCAGACAGTTTGTCAGTCAGTCAGTCAGTCATTCAATTGTTTCATTCATGCGCCCGCCAAAAAGCCAGAAGCGTTTATCATCCCAGACGATAGCTCTCCATCTCCCTTTCTCTCTCTCTCTCTCTTTCTCTTTTTGGCATACGCGTAGGCATTTTGGGGCTCTCTATGAGTCTGTGTGTGTGTGCATTATGACTTGTCTGTGTGTGTGTAAGTTTTGTGACGTCGACGTCGTTACAGCGAATTGGTGGAGCAAAGCAAAACAAACCATAAAAGTGCGTGGCAAAGCAAGAAAAAAACAACGAACGAACGAAAAGAGGAAAGCACAAAAATTGTTTGTCAAAGGGTCGACCTCGAATTCGGGCACGACGCACACCCCCCTCCCCCCCAAATCGTGGTCATAAGTCAATGTCAATGGCACACACACACTCACCCATACACATACACACACACATTTTTCGGGGCTTTGCTGCGAGACAGCTGAAAGTTGTGTTCCATTTTGAATAATAAGACCTTGACATGCGACATTCGCCTGACGAACTATGTAAATACGAGTACAAATTTGTTATTGGGTGTTAATGGCATCGTTTAGTTACGGTCGGAGTGGGGGGGCCACCTCTTCTGTCATCTGCAAAAAGAGAAGAGAAAAAATTGGGAAAAGAATTACAAATTAATTTCTGTGGCTGCTTAGTCAGGCTCCACTGTCTTCGCCCCCTGTTCTAGAGGGGCTGTGATTGTGGGCTCGACTTGAAACTGGTTTACAAATGCAACACACACACACACTCACACACACACACACACACACTCACATGTAAACCAGTTTCGTGCTGCCGTTAAGCCAAACATTGAAAAGGCATTGAACAAAGCTTTCCACTGGACTAACTAACTAAAATACAATTTCTGAAAATTCACAACACTTCAATATTTGGCACTCAATTTAATTTTGAAACTTACATAGTTCGAGAGAGTCACAGTTCGAGTTCACAATGTTATTTTTAGCTGGCGCAGTTCTTTCTTTATGTTGGGCGTTTATTTTTTTTGGCGGATGTTTGCTTTTCAACGTTTTGCGTTCATTTGAAGCCGTCGCCCGATGATTTCGTGTGCGCCGCTTGGTCTCTGCCCAAGACGCCGGCAGCGCAGCTCGGCCGTCTGATAGTATCTGTGAGATACGCACAGATATCGCTAACCGGCACCATTGAGTATCTGTGTGAGCGTCCGCATGGCGTGTATCTATGTGAGCTCTGCCTGGCAGCGTGTGTTTGTATGTGTGTGTGTGTGCGGTTCATGCGCGCAGCGGCAACAAAAAAAACTTCCCTTCTTCATCTGCCTACCTACGTCTCTACGTCTCTCCAAGCTGAATGGCGTTCTGCCCAAAATGTCCCATCAACTAGTTGTAGCCTCACTTGCAGATACTTTTGGCATTGCAAATAATTCGAAATTCTGAAATTTCCCCCGTTTGGATTCTGAAATATCCCAACCACGTGTTTCCTTTCTACTTTGTGTTACTTTGTTTTTTGTTTTCTTTTCTGTTTTGTGTTTGCTGTGAGTTTTGTTTTTGTGCTTTTTCCGCTGCACAGCGCTGACAGCGCGACAACACGACTCTGGCAGTTCGAAAAAGCTTTCCGGCCTCAACTGAATACATAACCTCGCCCTCGCTTTCGCCTCAGCTGCCCCGCCCACGTCGCTTACCCATCATCCCATCCCAGGCTGGGTCTTCAATTCATTTATGAGGCACTTTCAGCGCTGTCTACGACCCATTTTGAGTTTGGTTTCTCTTGTTTTGCCGTCGACAATTCTAGTTGCCTATTGCCTCGTGCTCTTCCCTTTGTTGTTGTTGCAATTAATGACCATTTGAATTATATTTGCGCTCGTAAAATTTACAAGAATTGTTTGCTGGCATTTTTTGCTGTAGTATTTTTCCTCTATGAAATCCAGTTTGCCATTCATTTCGTACGTAGACAGCAAAAATTTTTACGACTTTTCTGCACAATGCGTAAATATATGTACAACGACAATGGACCAAGACTAGGACCACGACCAACGTTCCGATCCACCTTCTTACCATGCCTCTCCGCCGCCCTACACATTCCAATTTCGCATTCGCCAGAGATGGGGCGGGGAGATTGGATCCCTGTCCCTCATCCCTCATCTACAAATATTGCCCACAGTGGACATTTTATTGTTGTAGGTTTTCTCATTTAATAAATCGTTTGTTGATCATAAATTTCCAACTCGACTTTTATTAAAAATTTTCAAAATACTTCACTTACATTGAGTAGATTTTGTGATGAGAAACAAAAGTTAATAAACCCTAAAATGTGCAAACTAAAATTAATTAGAGGTGAATAGTGGAAACTATTAAAATAAATTGTTCAAATGGACTAGTAGATAAAGGATAATTAAATTGTCTCTTTCTATTAATAAAAAAACATAATCTACAAAAATCTATAATTATAATTAAGTTAAATGTTGACTTAATTTTTAATTCATAAAATATCGTCAAATATAAAAGCAAAGATTGTGGAAGATGAGGCAGACAGAGAGGCGCATCGGCATCTATATTTGTATACAAAACTTGATGATCGGAAATGGGGAAAGCCTCTCAGGGAACTTCAGGAACCAAAGTATTAAAATAGGAATTTTTGTGAAGAATACTAAAAATGCAAGTCATTTCCCCCACTCACTATGCCCACAATGTGGCAGTTCTATGGGGGCTTTCTATTGTTAACAGATTGTTCCCATCATTTGATTAGTTTTGAGTATATAGAGACAGATATTTCAGACTGGTGTCGTTTATTTTTAGAAGCAGCGACAAAGTTCGTTGGACTCCATAGTTTCTGCATGCGACTGAATATTATTTGATAGTTTTGATAATTCAAGATAATCAATTTGCATTGGTATTGGTATTATCTCGACTACTCATTCTATCTCTCTCGCTCTCTGATTGTCTTTCTTCTGGCCTCATCCCTCCTCACCTGGCTATCGAGATAATTATCAACCCTTAGCAAAAAAAAAAAAAGAATTTGCACCCTTGCGAGTTAAAAGATCATTGTGAAATGCATATGTGTGCATCATCTGTAGTGTGCGAGTGTGTGCGTGTGTGTGTGCGTGTGTGTGCGTGTGTGTGCGTGTGTGTGTGTGTGCTTACCCCTAATTGCAGTGCCATAAAAAAGTGCAATTCAACCGAAGGACAACCATTAAACAAGGAAACAAGGGATGGAAAGATGCACACGCACACACACACAGATGGAAACGGGGAACAGGAGAAGAGTATTGCCATCTAGGATAACTGTGATTACGATTAGAGCAACGGTGTCGGGCACTCGGCCAAAATGGGTGCAGGATCAAAGGACTAGAGGACCATCAGGAACAGAGACCGCATCAAGCAAGGCTCTGGCCAGTGTCAAATTATGCGAAACTGCATTTTCACTTTTCGCATCGAGATGGTGCAAGCCATTTGCACCATACGGACCAAAAAGTGGCTGAATGGGGATAGGGATAAGTATAAGGATACGGATGAATGGCGACAGCAGCTGCTTCTCTCAGTTATGCATAGAAATGTCTCTCCTTGCATCCGCCTTCCTCCCTCTAACTGCCTGCATGCAGTGTCTGTCTGGATGCAAATTTCTTGTCACGATATCGAAGCAAATCTCAAGAACTGCAGCCAATCAACTGGAAATTGCCAAGCGCTGAGTTAAGTGCCAAGTGCTCCCAGCACACTGGAGAATTGATAACAGATACAACAGCCACGGGGCAGCAACAACAACAGCAACAGCAACGAAAGGGAGCTGGAATGTTGAGAAGCGCGACGGCAACGCGGGCGATAAGCGGTGCGAGCGGACACGGACCACAACCGCCCGACTGGCGTACCAGCTGTCTACCAACGACCCCCAGTTTGGGGGCAACCAGCCAGCTACATGGGCGAATGGGCGTGGCAGGCCCCAAAAGCGTATATTGTGCCAATATAGTGAACCCTGTTGCGCCAACGGCCCGAATGAATGGCAAGTGGTAAAGCAAGAGATGGCCGTATGCTGCCCTCAGTTGGTGCAAAAGAGAGCGAACGTGCGAAGCGGCCATTTTGGTGGGAGCGAGAGCGATATACTGCACACAGCCGATGCCGCAAAAGTCGACGCCAACGCCAGCGTCAACGCTCTCGCCAGCGCTGACTGCGACCGCAACTGCAGCTGGTCAGCGTTGGAGACTTTTCGGCGGGCATCAGCCGCAGAGACCGATGTGTACAGGAATTTGGCGTCTCTCTAGAGAAATGCCACCCAAGGGAGAATCCCAGAACGGAGCCGGAAACTTGAGCGAAAACGCTTTTGAGTGAAAATCGCACAGCACGCTGAGATTCTCACGACGAAATTTTCAAGTTTTTTTTTTCTTTTTACTTGCTTTTCGTGGTTGTTGTTGTTGGCATTTTACCGCCGCCACGCCTTGAGCACTGGAAATTGATTTTTCAAACTCGATTTGGTTTTATTATTAAAAAATCCACACACTAAAAATGTGAAATTGTCGTTCGAAACACCTGACAATCTGGTAAATGACTTTTGCATCCGCATCTGGCTGCGTTCAATTAGTTGGTTTCTCGCTGGCAAAAAGGGAAGGATGCTCAAACTTATGCAATTACGTCAAAATATTTTGAAAAAATTTCGAAAAAAACATCCTTTGGAGGTTAGTTTATAAGCAAAAGTAAAAAAGTAAAAAGTAAAGAATCTTTGTAAAAGTTTTATGGAAAAATCTCGATATTTTTAAAATGATAAAGAGTTCTGATTAGGTTTTCGCTTGGGCAAAGACAAGAGAATTCAATTGATTAAGTATTAAATATGCATTTTAAATAACCTAATTGAAATTTTGTATATTTTTTAACACGACTAGAGTAATCTATCTTTTGAACATAATTATATCTGCAAAAAATTGTATGAAGAAAGGCTTTTGAATTTGAAATCTCGATTATGGAACAACGAAAATTCCTTAATCCTTTTTTGAAATGTTCTTTCTGGTCTTACTGAGTCTCCCTTCTTTTTGCCATATAGATGTAGTCTATTAATAACTTAAATATTAACTAAATTCAAGTTAAAATATGTTTTCTGAAAATAATTAAAATTCTTTTCTCTTTTTCTTCCTCCCTCTCTTCTCATTCCAGTTATGTGCTGTGCTATGTGTGTGTGTGTGTGTGTGTTTGTATTTTTTTATAACATTTGTGGATTTAAACTATAAAAAATACAATTCAACACGCAAAATAAAAGGGTTGGTATACATACATTTATACATATGTTTTTATATATGTTTTTTATTGGCATTAACATTAATATGAATTTGATTCGAGCATCGCCGCGAGCAAAGCTCGAGATTAAATCAAAAATGCATAAATCATAGCGCATTTTAAATAAATCCGGCTGATGGCCGCGCCAAGCCGTCGAGAGTCGTAAAATCCCTTTTGTCTAACGCAAAATGGGGGAAAAGACGTTGGCATACAACATAATTGCATAATGAGTTAATCCCGACCGTCGGGATTTCTGCATGAATCGATCATCATTTTACGAGTATGTGACACCGGATTGGAGTGGCTCAGAACACCGCAACAACAAATTTTTCGGCGCTTTCGTACAAAACCCATGAACATTTTCTGGCCTAATCGTTTTTTAAAACCCATTAACATGGCCATAAACCGCAACGGTGGGCGATGGCATCAGCAACAGGGGGAGGGAGGGGAGGGGAGGGAGAGACCCAGTCCGAAAGCCGACGGTTCTCTATTTCACTTGCTCTAATGAAGAAGAAAACTCCACTCCCCATTCTCGGACATGGCCTCATCTCTCAAGAGAATTCTTTCGAAGCGAATAATTGTGAATTTATTCTATATGTCTTCAGTCATATTTCCGATCGGATTTATCAAATGTGGATTATTCAACTCTGTCAGAGAATTTTGTGAAGTTTTGCATTGCCTTTCGATTGTCTTGTCGCATTATGGATGGCAGCAATAAAATATATTCATTATTGTCATTAGCCGCTCATAAATTGGCAAACGAATGTTCGCAACCACTCCCCCGAACGCCTCCCGCCCCCACTCCACAGTCTACTGTCCAACCCACCTTGCAGCTCTCGGTTCGTTGCTTAGTTCCCCAAAAGATCCAAAGTACAGGCACGGTCATTGGTGGAACAGTTGGAGAGCCATTGCCCAAGATCTGCAGCGATCATCGCCACCGGAGGAGCCACGACGAGTGGAGTGGACGCTGCTGACAAAGACGTTATTCCAGTTTTTAATCTGTCCATTGGAGATGCGAGGGGAGCTGCGCGGGGGAAGGCGACGTCATTTGACAGTATGCGAATACAAAGTAATTAATATATTGAATTGCATTAAATGCTCGTAATCAGGCAATTTTATTGGGGAACAAGGGAAACAACATCATCCATATTTTTTGTCACTTTACATAAGGGTGATTCACTCTTTATTCATTGACTAACTCTCAACTTATGTGAGTGAAACCGAATTAAAATCTCTCTAATCGCAACTAAATGTTGAACTCATCAATTCACAGTATTCCAGGGTGTGAATCCAGTTTGAATTAAATATATAGTTTTTATAATTCATAAACTATTTGTATGTCGATTCCATTAATGTTGGAAATTCGTTTTTAATTGGTTTCTGTCGTTGTTGTTTTTTTTTTTGCAATGGCCGCCGTAATGAGCTTTATTGTCAATTAAAGACAGATTTCAATAATTTTATGACTTCATTTGCCGATCAACAACGACAGAGCGAAGGCAGTGGCAATCTAGCCGGCTTTATCTCATCTCATTGTCCGGACCCTGGCTTAGTCTACGACTACCGAAAGCTTTGTTCGACTTCGCGAGGCAGCAGAAGAAAACACTAATAATCATTAAATTGTACATAATCAAATGACATTTTCACCCGCATCCCAACGATTGAGCTCAATAATTACAAAATGATGATTATTATTATGTGCTGGACAGTCGAGAGATGAAATAACAATTTAAATGCATTGCCAGACATTTAAAATATATAAGTGCATATATGAACTTCAGGGGATCAGACATCGAATGACCATTAATTTCGAAATATGCTTACCCATGTTAGCTATTGATGGGTGCGTCTTGGAAACAAAGTAGTAGCCATTTGCAGGTGTGAAATAGAGTTATTATTACAGTGCTTAGTGCTTGGCTAATAACAGTATAGCAAAATCTCCTCCTTTAAACGCCTCCAACCACTTACACAATTCGCATATTAGCAAATAACATGAACAATGTGTATCTTTTAGTTTTCATGTTTAGAATATATATTTTCATTCACTCATTTATTCACTAATATTGATATGTACATTTGATATGTGTGAGTAATATTTTCATGCTGCTTTGGCATTTTCTACTTAAATATATAATAATTTGCTAGACATTGATGCTTAAAGATAATATACATATTATGAGATAAGTTGGGGAGAAAATTGAATTAAAAAACCCCTTGAATATACATTTAGATAAAACTTACGACTAAAACTAGAAATTATGCTAGGATATTGATATGAGGATACGTTGAATTCAAACATCTATTTTCAAAATTATTGTGGAGACGTTCGAGTCTCACCGCCACTAGTTCAACATATGCTCTATGTAATATATATTTAATTCCAAGTATTTAAATGCTGAGAATCTATTATTATTTTATTTATTTACTTAGAATGTGCCATTTAGTTATTAAAATATTCCATTTAATGGATTCAACTCCCACTAATATTATTTTTAATTGCTTAGAGTCTTCACTTAAGATCCAAATTATTTAAGAAGCGGCTAAAATATTCAATTTAGTTAATGAATAAATTTTCTGGTCATCTTTTGTGATTGGTTTTACCTTTTTGTTCCGGTCTAAAACTGAACTTATTCTTAAATTTGATGTTGCTACCAACAATTCCTCTCCTTCTCACCTCTTTTTCCTATAACTTAGTAGATTTTCTAAACTATTCCAACAGAATCAATTAATTTTCAAGTCATTCCCCTCAATATTTGTTTTAATTTAATATTTGTTTGAAGTTTTATGAGATAATGAATGTTTACTTATTCTATAAATATTTAGATAGAATAGGATTCTCTCTGCATTCTTACAGAACAAATAACAGTGATTAATGAATTAAAATTGCTAAAGTAATTTATTAATATTGTTTGTGAAATACTTTACACAGATTTTGTATACATTTTGGTTCAAGAGACAAACAGCAGAATGAAATAATTCGTGCTAATTACCCGGTACATTGGGACAAACAAGCGTCAAGTGGCCATTAAGAGCATTTCCATAACACTAACATAACAATATCAATACGCCAGCCATTTGCATAATTTTGGACTCTCAGTTTGGCTTTGGACTCCTCCGACATCGACAGCGACATCGACTTTGCGACTCTGGAGCATGGAATGTTGGGGCAAGTCGCAAAAAGTCACATAAATTGCGGGGAAAACGCGATACTTGACTAACAGAAAAACGTTAGTTGAAGTGCGACAGAAATTGGCAATTAAATAAATCGAAAGATGTCACAAAGCGACAACACACAACGACAACATTCCGCCTTTGAGTCGGAGAGTCCGGAGTTGGAGTGGGGACTCGAATGGACATGCATTCGCTTTCGCATTCGCATTCTCAATTCACATTTGGAGTTTGGAGTTTCGAGTTTGATATGCAGAACATTCACTTGCGTGACAGTCCAAGTGAGAGTTCATTGTGTGTCTGTGTGTGTGTGTGTGTGTGTGTGTGTGTGTGTGTTGGGGGGGGGCATCGAGTTAGTTTGTTAGCATTTCGCACGCATCCGACATAAATAAATGAGATTTATGCCACAAGAGCTTAGATTCGCTAGAAAAACAGCGACTAACATTGGAGGCCCATGAATACGATATGAAATCGATAATAAATTATCCTCTTTGGCGACACATTTCCTCCCAGACACACCCAGAAAAGCCACTGTCTCTCTCTCTCACTCTCTATCTCTCTCGCACGCTCATTATGCGCACTCATTTTGTAGTCGAAAAATCGATGAGACTATGGAATATGCAAAATGCTGTTTTGGGTATTTAGCTTGTGGCCGCTTCAAGTGGCAAACGCCTAAGTCAACATAAAGTTTGCCTTTACCCCACTGGCAACAGCAACAACCCCCAACAAAGATGGCTACGACATCCCCCAAAAATTGCCTCGCCCCCACCCCCCCGCTCTCCTCGCGTCAACAAACTCTTTTTGTAAATGTAAATTTGAACAAGGTTTTCTTTGTTTTCTGTTCGCCAAAGGGCCAAAAAAAAAGTTCTCCAATCTCGACTTGGGTTTCGCTCCAAGAGTGGCTCCGCTATCAGTGGATACAAGACCAAACCACTTAGCCTCAGTCTTGAGATACAGATAAAGTTACAGTTTGTTTCTTCCAACGGATTTTCCAGTTGGAGTCTCTCATTTTAAAGGTGGTCGACGAAGTGGTCGTCGTCGTCTCAGCGATTTGAATCGCTGGAATGGAATTTGTTTTCGGGCATGAAAATTTATTTGACAGACGAAATTTTAAGTGTGACACTTTAGAAACATTTTTATAGTTTATTAAATGAATATTCGATGGGCCGAGAGACTCTCAATCGCCCAATCATCAGAGGTCTGTCTCAGTTGCTCTGTTCGACACGCTATTTTGAAATGCAAAGCAGAAACTTGTTTTTAATTAAAGTCTAATTTGTTGGATCGCCATAGAGGAATGGTAATGGGAATAGGACCTGCCACTTGAGCCAGAGAGATTTGCCAATACATAGAGCCAAGTGGCCTTTCGCAGAACATTCTTGGACTAACTCCAGAGAAATCTCTATGCACTTGAGTCCCTTTTAGGTGAACACACACCCCAATACAAACACACACACACACACACACACACACACAGAGAAAAATATCGATTGAAAGCCATAAAACGAAATGTTTATATTTCGAAAAAAGTCAAAAGTCAAATATGAAATGTAAGAGATCAACAGTCCACAAATGTTTTGGGCCGGATGGATGAGGGGGCCTGAGAGTATTTCAACGTTTCGTAAGGATGCAATTGGTGGATAGAAATCGTAATGTGTGGTGTGTGTATGTGTGTGTGTTGTGGGGTTGTGTGGCTGGAAGTCTGCTCTCTCAGCACTTGGACTTAATTGAAATTTGAAATATGGTATTATGTGCGCGCCGTTCAAAAACAGTTCATAATGCCAAGCCCGAGCCAAGTTCGAGATGTCGATTGTTGTTTATTGAAATAATTATTCAGTCGAGTGTAATGAGCAACTGGGCAAAGTGGAGCAAAGGTACACATACACACACACGCACACATATACATACACTCACTTGGCGCATGCCCCAATCAGCCAATCCCAATGCCGCGATGCCATCCCCACTTTGCCCAGCAGCGGAAGAAACACTGTGGAGTGCTCTGTTTAATTAGCTGCAGATGTTGTTCTCGATTGTTTTATAATTGAAAATGTATTTGAAAATAGTTTCAATTATTAAATAATTCAATCTAATATTTGCTCACATATGCAGGTTCGTTTTTGTGGATTTCTGCAGACTCGATTTTCGATTTAGAAAATTACAAATTATTTGAATTGGACAAATGATCAATGGACTGATATCTAACTATTTTTTTAGGTACTTTTATCCATGGAAAATCAAGGGAAACAGTATATAAAAGACATTTCATATCCATTCATATTTTCCTCTGTGGCATTAGAAATCTTTCTTTAGCTCTAATTAAAAAAACACATTTCCCATAAACAGGACAAGTGCCAAAAACAGCTCAAGTTCGTGCATTTGGTACTTAAAATTGCTCAGAAACTACATCCGCAATTAGGAGAACATTTTTACATAAGCCAAACACATTTATTTGTATACCACATTTCGGTTTGTTGTAAATAAATTTGTCAAGAGTTGACACATTTACGATCTAAATTAATATAAATGCAAAAATAATAAAATCTTCGCCTTAGAGGAACAAAAATAGATGGGAAATGGCAAATAAGTAGTAGAGAACAGAGAAGCGCCCACACAGATCACTGGGAATTTCTATATATAAATGAAATGAACTCTCAAAATCAAAACAACTTGGCTAGAGAATGTTTATCGCATAACGGAATGGTGGAATATCTCTATATACGATTACGTAGCTCTTGGATCTTGATCTTGGGCAGGGCAAACGAGGCGAAGGCATGCCCAAGACTGGTCCCAACCGGCAAAAATAAGTTTAATGTTAATTTAATTGTATTTTTATTGATAGTAAAAACATTTTATGCGGCATACAAAATGAATTATGAATGAATTGGCCTGTGGAGACGCCAACAAAGAGAGAGGGAGAGACGACGAAGACTGAAATTGGACATCGTTTTATTCTTAGAGATGGCCAATAAAAGTGACACCAATAGAAATAAATTAAAATTATCGACATATTCCCCGTACCTACTTGTTTTGCACAAGTCAAATAAGTTTCCTTAGCCCTTTCGACCACAATTTTTTTCCTGTGGAAGGAACTTTTTTTTTTACTCTTAATCTTTTTATATTAATTTTGGAACAATTTAGGCCAAACCGGTTTGCTTATGAGAAACGTTGGGCCATAGTGGTATTCAAAGCAAAGAATGTTTTTTTGCAACAATTTTAAATGTTATGTTAAGTCTAAACCCAAAAATATTGCATACATACTTTGTATATAATATATGTATGTTTTAGATATATAAAACAGTTACTTTAAAAACTCTTCTGAATTTCACATGAAATTTTTCTCCGATGAACGTGCAGCATAGTGAATATAACATTGATAATTGATTTTCAAAAGTAAATTTTTTTTCACATATTTTGAGTACACACTTAAAAGCACCGTTATCACTGCGAATGAGCAGACATAAACAAAAGAAGAGCATAACGTAAGCTCTTAAACAACCGAAGTTGGGGTCGAAAGGATTAGGATGGATTGATTGTAATTTGATTGAGTTTCATTATCTCATACACGTCTTTCACCTAAAGCTTCCGTATCAGAGTTCTTTTCCTTTATCGATATCAGCTTAAGGTTAAATGATATCGATATGATTTTCCTTTATCGTGTGAAGGGAGTCCCTAATATTATTCAATACATTACGGTTTTATGTACATTAGGAATATTACATAGAGTAAATTTATTATATTCTATAGTACTTCTACTACACTAGCCACTATTAATCAAGGTCTTAGTCTTGAGGTGTACATGAAAAACCTGAAACGAAAGTTAATAATGAGTAGCAATATTTTATTCTTTGGAATTTAATAAAACAATCTCATATAAATGCAGACCAGGTCAGTGTAACCATTTTCTCTTTGGGTTCAGTACAAAAACCGGTTCAACCATTACAGCTTTGGCTCTGATTGTTGTTAACTTTGGCCAAGATAAATTGTGGAGAACTTAACTTTAGCTAGTCACAAGGAATTATTCCCTTCAATCACTCCACACCTGAAGCTAACTGGAAACTATTCCTAGTTTTCTGTCAGTGCAAAAGAGTCAAGCAGAAAATTCGCAGAACGAAACGAATTTGCTCAAGGACATGGTTCGATAGTGCATTAAGGGTTACGCTCAAATGGGAATGGGATGGCATCAGCAGGTCCATCATGTGCATTAGTCCTTGAGTTACGCAATTAAGCGGCAGCATTATGTAATGCGTTTTTTACGACAGCTGAACGGATATTTTACCTGTTAGCCTTTCCTTTCCTCTTACTGATGATGATTCTGCGGAATATCCTTTCTTCGGTTGCAGTTATCCTGAGCTGGGCAAACGTCCTTGAAGGTGGGGGCCATTCATTAGGGAACAAGCAAGTTAATGGCTTTCGCCAAGGTGAACTCTTCTTGTGAGTTAAAAAACTGCCAACTTGGCTGTGTAAAAAATGAAATGTTCAGAGGACCATTTCGACTACGCTCAGCCGCTGTCAACGAAAGTGAAGCAGTTAAAACTGCGCGCACAAGGACCTCTGCTCGGGCCCAGAATGAGGCACAGGAGTGAGCCGCCTGAACTGGCCATAAAATGGCCAAACAAAAGATGAGCGGCGGTCGTAAAACGCGACAACATGGTGTGACATTTTGTCGATGTTGTTCCCTTTAGCTGCTTCCATAATTTTCCACGTTGACTTGATGGCAATGTTTCCAATGTGGCCAAGGGGTGAGGCTGAGGCTGAAGCTGAAACATTGGACGCGACATCGACCAGTTCGTCCTGCAGCGACACACCGCGACTTTTGTTTGCCATTTTATTGTTACTCCAAAGGGTTTCCGAAGCATTTCAGAATACGAAAATCCTGCATTTTATGACCCTTTTTTGCAATTGGACAGTTTAACCCTTCAATGGAAGATGTCGTCCCCTTGGCGTGGTGTGAAAACTGACAGCGCACACAAACTGGAAACGTGAAGAAGTCCGTCCACAAGACGCAATTCGACGAGTCCACCTGGAAATCCTTTGCCTTTTCCATTGTGAAACGTTTTTTTGGGAAATAAAAGGCGTAACAGTTTTAGACATATTTTGCGGCTCTGTTTCTCAACTCGTTGATTGTGATTTATGGATGTAGGAAAAACCAGAAATACCATAAACAAAGCCAACACTATTTATCTGTAGATATATACATATATGTTTGACCAGTTCACAAGCAACATCAAGTTGGGGAACATCATTTAGATCACTCAAATAGAGCATTCAAAACGGATCAGTTGAAATATAAAACTAATCGTGCAAAGATATTCTAAATTGACTCCTTGTTTGTTTCAACTCCTTTAACTATCCCTAATCTATTATAAGTTTATTGTGTAAAGGATAGGATGAAGTGCGTCTTATTTTTAAATTTTTTCCCCACAACTATCATAATGTATTTTACTTTATTAAGAACAAATTAATTTAGCCATAATAAAGTTGAAAGGGCAAAAAGTTGAAAAAATTAAAATGTCATGATTTAGAAACTAGAATATATTTTTTTTTTATTTAATTCATTTTTTATTTGCAATCTGTCTTATACTAACAATAAGCAAATGTCTCAACAATAACTAACAATAACTAACAATATATTTACATATTTACATTTTAATAATAATCTATTCCCTATTTGGCAAATCTCTGACGTGAAATCTTTTTAAGAGTTGTCGAGGAGTCCCAAAGCTAGAACATTGCAGTGGTCATGGAGCCTATTTAAATATCTTTCTGCGCTATTTTTTATTTCTTATTTAATAGGAGAAAGTTTAAGATCTTTATGGATGTCATGGTTTGTCATATACCAAGGAGCACCTGTTATTGTTCTAAGGGTTTTTGATTGATAAAAATAAAGCAAAATTGAATTAAAGTGTGTCTTCAACTTACAGTAAACTTTCGCATGATATTAGAATGATGATGAATGGTTTCTGATCAAGAATCTATATGTATATGCCATTTAGGATTGGATATGATTATTTCTTTTCCATATAAAAAGTGTCTTGCATTTTTACTGACCTTCTTACAACATTCAAACTCTAAATGGTAACAATTTAAGCCAGGTTTTATTATTACAAAGCCAAAGATAGTAAAATCTAGACGATAAAAGGTTAGAAAAAGATCACTTGGAACTTAGTTTTAATGAGAGTAGATTCAAATTAAGAATATTGCAAGTATTTAAATAAGATTCGTTGACTTGATTCATTTGCAATAAATATATTAATTAATGCGTCTAAGAGATAAATTCATTTGCAATCAATTCATGTATTTATGCTCTCATTGCTCGATTCGCCACGCAAAGTCGCAACTGCTGCCGACAAGCGACATAAAGAAAAACGTTAAATTATTCGCATTATGACTGCGGTCGGAGCAATTTATTTTCGTTAGGTTAATCCCCCGCATAATTACGCACCACAGTAGTGCAGGGAATTGGTGCACCGACCGAGCGAGCCAGCACATTCGCCTTCGAGGAACTCGTAAATATCGCCTTGTCGCTGTTCCGGCTCGCCTGCCGTCCAATGCCCGCGAATGCCACCTTGTGGATGGCCTGAGACGGAGGGCGGGGACCGACTCGAATGTCCGACTGTGCGCATAATTGGCGTGCGTTCACTTTAGAATCGAGATCGGGATCGGGATCGGGAGGCCGCAACGTCTATTCGGCTACTAAAACTCTCTTTTAATGGCCATCAGCGATGATAAGCCCAGCGAGTTTATGGCTCCAGATAGCAAGTGTCAGTGTCACGTAAATTCGCCATTGGCCCTTGCCCAAATAAGGAACGACGCGAACCCTTTCATTGCCAATTTTATCGTTACTGCAGTTTCTCACAGTGTAGAGAAATGAATATCCCCATAAAGAGTTATATAATCTCTGGGAATGCTCTGAGAAATTATCTAAATTTGTACAATACATTATTTCGGTCTTTGTTTATGGAAACACACGTTTTCCATTATGGCACTGGCTAGCAGCAATAAACTAATCAGAGTTAAATCTTCTCACAATTTATGTGTGTGTGTGCGAGTGTGTGTGTGTGTGTGTGTGTTGAACAGAATTCAATTCAATTCATTTCTGCCTCAAACAAACAATAATTCGGTCAATCCCAATCGATAATCGGATGATGATGACCCAAGCATGGCTCCAATCCCATCCCGAGAAAACGTCACAAACGACCAAAAAGACCAAAAACAACGCATTAAGGTTGAAAGACTTTGCTGCGATGGCTGCCCGATGAGTCAATGGCTCGAAACGGGTTTCACAGATACAACAAACACGGACTCGGCCTTGCCTGGACGAGGCAAATGGAATGGGAGAGAGAGAAATGCAGAAGGGAAAGGGGATGAACCAGGCGGTCAGCATCTCTCTCTCTCTCTCTGGTGTCCATGCGGTTTTTCTGCGTTTGTTATCACTGCCATTTCTTGTAGCTGCCATTGCGACCGCCATTCCGCCGCCGCCGCCGCCAAGTGGTTGATCCGGTTTATTGGACCCCCGACTCTACTCTAGTTATTCGAATGTGGTCTTTGAGTTTCGTGTGAATCTGCCGTTTCCCTGAATGCACGTTCCGGGGGCCACTCTTGTGGCCATCTCTTCCCATTGCATAATTGTATGTTAATTCCATTCAAAGTGTCCCGCCGGACACCAGCCCTGTCATCTGATTATGAATGCGTACTTAGTCCAATCGAACCGACTTCATTATTCCGAATTGCGGCCCACAATTTGTCAGCATGCAAATTGAATTCTCCAGCCAACTGGCAATTCATTTAGTAATTAGTTTTCCAGTCCACGCTAATTTATTCACTTCGAAATTGATCAATAATTATTAGAGTTAGAGGTTACATAAATTAACTAAACTTAAGGCCCTCAAATTTATTACCATTTCATGTTCTTAGATCTCAACTCTAAGTCCTCCAAGGGAAATTCATATCTAATAACTACTTTTGAGAGAATATGAACCTAATCATTCCCCACTCTAGCAAAGCTCTCATAACAATTAAAATAACTCTTCTAATGCTTGGATTTCCCTCTGGATTTTCTTTGGAATTTATCGTTTAATCTCTTATTGCATTTCCATGGCAATTGTTTTTCCATTTCTGCTAGGAAATCTGAATTCGATCGATTTGAAGCGAATTGGATGCCCCCAAACAAGCGCCATGCCAGGCGGGAACTCCATTCCCAGACTCTCGCCCTCATTGGACGCCGGCGATGGCGATGGCGATGGGTCGTAACTCATGTTTGTGGTCGTGTTCGGAGGAGCGCCAAACAGACGGTTTACGAGCCCATCAAATTGCGCCGCCACAACAATTGGAGTCTCTGCATCTAAGCAATATCGTGCGATTGGCAGCCTCCGCCTGTCCGGACATTTCGACTATCGGGCTATCGGAGCTGGCGTTTGGCTTCAATGGCCCGCTGGCACAGCAAATATCTTTAAATTGTTGCAAATTGTATTTGATTGTTGGGGCCCTGTTGGCCGGACGTGCCGTTTTTAAGAAGATGTGGCTCTGGGAATGGGGTGTGTGGTGTGGGGCCCCGCACAAAGATACACACATGCGAATTGTGGACGCGGTCGTGCCGTTGCATACGAGAATATCTCAGTGGCCAGCGCATTTTTCCACTTTATTCCGTTCGACACTTTAACGAGTTCAAATACAAATTACTCACGAATGGTGGCGGGTTGTCTGACTCCATCTCCATCTCCGTCTCTCACTCTGGGATCTTGTTCTGGCCGAGTTAGCAAATGCGAATGTTACGCAAAACCATAATTAACAAACATTCGTCGAATTGACGGAATTCGTTTTACGACCAAGCTAGTGTGCACTCAGCACTTGACACTGCCTTTGATTTATTCGCCCAGAGTAGCCCAGAGCAGAGTGGACGAGCGCGATCCCAAGTCCAAGACCCTCGGCCAGGGCACGTCTACTACAATGTGTTTGGTGTTAGGTATGTACGAGCAATTGTGATGGATGATTTATCCGAGTACGCGACATTGGGAAGTGCTGGAAATTATAGGAAATCCTTCCAGCAAGTCACATATTTCTCGGCGATCGTTACGCGGACAGTTGCCTGATATATGTCCGCGTCTAATGAAGTCGTCTGGTCATTGTCACCGGCTATTCCCTGAGACTAGAAACATCGTTTCTACGTGACTTTACCTACGAATTGTACTCAAATGAGCAAAAGGCAGTCAGCCAATAATCTAACCACAATAGGATAGTCCAACCAAATGCACGAGGGGGAGAGGGATGAGGGGCTCGCAATAGAATTCCTAATTGAAACGTCGCTGTGGGGACAAGAAACATAAATACTAGTCCATGATTGGAGCAGAGGATGTTGGTCAGTTCATTAAATATGTAAATACATATCTAGACGATGATATTAACTATTCTTGCACACACATTTTTTGCCCCATCAGACTTGAATTATTAGCGGTACTCTTGCACAAAAAGGGGTGCATATGTGAAGGGCCACCATCATTTCAGAAAGACAGGTTTTAGTTGGGTATCACAATTCACTCACAATTCCTTTTACTCATAAAAACTAAACTAATATTTATATTATTTCCGAATTTCACTATTTAATTCCGATATTTCACCGTTGACTTGTGTGTTTCTTCTACCTTTGCAATTGCCACTTTGCCAATTCACTTTAGCATCTTTCTCATTGATGTGCAGGATATGTTTCAGGACCTTCCTCTCGCTGATTTAAGCCAATGACAAACCTTCTCATGACCACACCCACATGGGCAGTGATCTCGTTTTCGTTGCAGATCATTTGTTGTCCCGTTCATTGCAATTTTCCTTACTTTACCTTTTGATTGTGTTTTTCCACCCACCCCTAAGGAAGCAGGACGAAATGGAACTGCTTTGTGCGCACTGCTTCGTTTCGTTTCGCAGCGCAGAGCACAGATGGCTCCACAGTGCATCAGGAAGAAGAAGGATGGAAAAAAGGATTTTACATTACCTTCATTCCACTAATTGAAAGACTACTCTGAATTCACTTAAGTAAGAAAACAAGAAAAATAAGTTTGGCATTTCCTTTGGAAATGTTTTGCCGCACATTTATGCGGTTCATAGAGACAGCAACCGGGCGGCCGAGCGTCCTCCTGTCGGCTTGTCCGTGGGCTTTCATTGGCGTGCAAATGTGCATCTTTGTCCCCCGATACCACTTGGCCATATTTTACCGCTTTTAAGCAGCGCGTAAATACTCACGCTTACTGCAAGAGTCCATTAAACGCTCGTAAAAACTTTACGATTCCCAATATGAGATTCTCTTAATACGATTTTTTATGATATTGAAATCTCCTTACCCTGCGAGCCTCTATCATCCCAAAAACAACATCTTGGGAAAGCAGCCACCATCTGAGGTCCCCCCCTCCCTCTCTCTCTCCCTCTCGAACTTTTGCTCAAATTCGACCTAAGGCAAAAACGAAAAACCAGCTTCAGGTATGTATGATGGCCATTGTGGGTTGTGACCGTCCTCCATCCCCAGCCACCCCATTCCCCCCCCCATTCCATTCCATCTATTTGGGGCTCATGGAAAAAGGGGCGTGTGCTCGTTTTAATGTCTTGTTGAGGACTATAAAACACGCTCGTCATCGCATTGCGCAACTGATGCCCATGCCCATGCCCATTCCCATTCCCAGGTTGTTGCCGCTGCCTTTGCATTTGCCTTTCCGCTTTTTGCCCACCGATGGAGAAAAGAAAAATGCAGCATTTGATTGAAATTACTAATTAGGAAAACATTTTAGTTTATTTTAAAGTCATTTGCATTAGGGAGAAGGTTAATTAGAAGAGAAACTTTAATATTCACTTTGTTCAAAAGAAAATTTGAAATTAAAAATTGTCATCTGAATTATTGCTTGGCAATTAAAATACAATGTTGCTAGTTAATCATAATTTACTAATTAGAAATGTTGCAAAATCACAGATGTTGCCAGAGGGCCATGTTGCTAAAGTAAACAGTTTCAGTCATGTTGCCAGCTGCTCATGTTGACATCTTTGAATTGTTTGTTGTTGTAGAGGAAACTTATTAGTGATATAAAAATATATATAATTAATTTAATATCTAAATATTTTCCTGCATAAATTTCTGATCTATTTGTTTCTCAATTCCATTTCCAGTCAATCGTAAATGGCCAAAGATGAGTTTTCTGTTGCTGGTGAGTGAACATTTCCCCATTAAGCATTATGCAATTAGCTAAGATCATGGCTCTTTGATTTTATGGCACTTTTCTTACATTTTTTCAAATAATTTGCGTGATTTATAATTTTTGTATATGCTTCATTTACAAAACGGTGGATCATTAGGGTAATTAAAATGCAATAAACGTACGAAAATAAAAACCAGAACAAAACACAAACAGACAGAAAGATGGATGGATGGATGGATGGAAGGGAAAGGGGGATAGGTATTGCACATACAATATAAATTTTATTGAGAGTGTTGAGTGTGGCTAGAGAGTGAACTTGCAACTGCAACCAGGAATGACACAGAAACCCATTTTCGGGCCAAGCGACCATAAAACACCGCAATGAGAATGCTCGACGACATTGAAGGATTAAAAAATGATGGCGTGAGAAGGCATTGTGCAATCATCATCATCATCCGAATCACTTTTAAAGCAAACATTCATCCTCACTCCGACCCAAAGTGCACGAGGGATGGGCATTCGCCTCCATATCGGGCGGAACGGGAACGGGAACCGCAAGAACCAAAACAAGTCATAAACTTGGGCAATAAAAAAGTGTATCAAATTAGGGAGCAAACGGAAGCAAATCAAGTGTGTACCACTGTGCCTGAGTGAAGTTGTGCTGAGTGACTCAAACTCAATTGGAGTGGAGTTTCCTTTTCACTCTCTCTCTCTCTCTCTCTCTGCCATTGATTTTTATTGCCAGTCAGTCGGGGCACTCGATGGGAATGAGCCATTTGTTGGTTTGAGTGCTCATTACCCCAACTCGAGATTGAGCTGAAACATTTTACAATCTTTTTATGGTCACCAACTCGGTTTTGCGTCCTCCAGTGAGTTTTACGATTGAAGACAACAATAAGAGTAGAGCAATAGTTCATTTTACATATACAAAATGTGAGTTATGGCTTCAATTGTGAGCGTAGAGCACATGGAACAAGTAATGCCCATTGTCAGATTGTTATCAAAAGTTATGTATTGACTTCTGTTAGAAAGGTCATAAAGTGCAATTCATAGTTAAGTAGTCTTTCCACATGGATTCCAAGCAGGTTATCTCTTATATTCCTGACAAATGAGTGCATTAAATCTGCCTAATTAGAAGTATAATTATTATCTACTTGATCTGTATATTTGATTTAGCTAAAACAAGTTTTTCTGCTTAGAATTTATTAAAATTGCCATTGCTATAAATATGAAGCGAACCCAAGAATCGTCATTCGATGTGATATAGCTAATTGTTATTTAGTTGGATCTAAATAAATAAACTTAACTTTTCATTCAAGCATTATCTTTTGATGGAAAACGTTTTCAAATGATTGATTAATATTTGTCCAACTATTTTTTAGAGCAATTAATTAAAGTAAAAAGAAAAGTAAACTGTAATAAGTGTTTTCTATACTCGAATTTAGTTGGCCACCGTTTTGTAATGTTTTTTTATTCGTTTCGTAAGTGTTGTTCATGGTGTGTGTGTGTTTCTTTTTTTTATGCTTGTTTTTATTTTAGATACGACCTGTTGCTTGGAAGATTACTCGGAGTTGCAGCCACTTAACCGCTTTTTTATGGTTTCTTCCGCTTTTGTTTTGGAGGATCGACCCAGTGAGGAGAAAACCTCAAAATAGTTTGTTATTTTCTACTCAAGATCTGAGCGTTGTTTTCTTTTTATTAATATTATTATTATTGTTGTTGTTATTGTTGTTATTGTTATGAGTGTTATTTTAAGGCTGCACTTCTCTCCTCACTCGCCCAGTTTCAATTTTATTAGTTTATTACGATTATTCGCTTTTAATGGCACTCATTCGCACCGCTGACGCTGACTCGTTGTATCTTTTGTTGTCCGGGGGCTGGGCCAGGGGCAGGGGCAGGGGCTGGGGCTCGAGTAGTTGCCGATCCGCTTGGCCCCCCGGTCGACGGGAAAGAGCAACGTGTGAAGTTGTTTTATTATTTGTTTTGATTATCAAAATGGACGTTTTACATTTTTCCGGTCGTTGGTCGGCCCACCTGCCTGCCTAGGGGGCATGGCCTGATAGCCGACCAGCAGACTGTGCTGCTGTAAATCACAGCTCGCCGGGAGTGCTGCGTGAGCGAGTCTGAGTGCGAGTGCGAGTACTCAAACTCACATTCACACTTACACTCGCAACTCGCAACTCGTACTGGCCGAATGACCCATAAACATAAACCAAAGTGTGGCAAAATGTTTAATTTGGAATTTATGAGCAATTAATTTTAAACACTTGCCTCTCCATTGGTGTGTGTGCGTGTGGTTGTTGGTATTGTGGCCCCTGTGGTCGGTGCGGGCCATAAAAATTTAACATGCCAGTGTGCCAAAAATTTATTGTTAACCGCTCGCTGATTGATCAATTATTCAATTGTTATCGCCAGCACGCAGATTTGCCAATTGAAGCACTTCGATTCGAGTAGAGAATAGTTAAAAACGAGTTTCAGACTCAATTACAATCAAATTGCCCACTTTGAGTGATCGAAATGAGAAAGAAATCATCAATTTTAGAGATTTATGTACATTTAACTGGCATTTGATGATAGCTTAATGCAAAATATGAATTAAAATAAATGTATTTACGTTCTACATGTAACCAATTAAATACCTACACAGTAATGTAATTTTTTAAATGATCACAATCTGAGAAATAAATGCAACATTTCAGAAAATTGTCTCTTTGTTTAATATTCAAGTCTTTATTTTAAATTATGTGGATGTAATGTAAGTATAAACAATGAATATCGCCATCGTCGCTGGTTTTTTCCGCGTTTTTAGTCATTGGATCTTTTCTCTCAGTGTATGGTAAGCAAATATACAACTAAACACATCTGGCTTTGATCACATTTTGGGAACAATGAAACGGGTTTTTCTTAACGATTGCAATGAAATTTGGCAGAGATTAGTAAAAGATAACATCAACTTCCGACGGATTCTTCATATCTACACAAAGATTTATAAATACACAGTATAGATTTATAGACTTTCGATTTCTGCTTATTAATCTATAACGAGATTGGACTGAAATATTTTAGAATTAATGTGTTGTAGCATAAAGAGTTAAAGCCAATTATAAATTAGAAGTGAAATGGTAAAGTGGTGCATATTAAAGCCAAAAATGTTATATTATAAATTTATATTTGACTTAAAAGAAAAATTGCTACTAAAAAATTGATCTAAACTATAAAACTATTGACTTTTTATCAAATAATAATAATTAATTAAGCAATAATTATTAAAAAACTGATCTAAATGAGAAAAGAATTAACTTTTTATGTATTAATAATAGTTTATTAGGCACTAATTATTAAAGAACTCATATAGGCGTGAAAGGGATTAACACTTCATCAATTTAACTCACTATTCTTCACTTCATAATATCAATTGATTCGATTTGACAATAAATTAATTGTTTTTGCCATTATAAATCATACAGAAATAGAATTATCCAAAATTATGCAACTAATTCAAACAGCGCCTAGCGACCAAGTTAAAAAATTGCAATCTTGTTTCATTTCCGCATAAATTCAAGGCGAACAAAACCAACAACAATAATAACAAGAAATTGCTGTCTTCTGCTGCTTGTCCAATTTCAATCGTAAATTTCAAATTTTTCATAAAAATGTCATAACAGTAATTTTAGCGACAATGCCAAAAAAAGAAACAGAAGAAAGAAGAGAAAAAAGAAGACAACATGACAAAGAGTGGGCAAAAATAATGAAAAGGCCAGAAAATGCTGCGGGCGGGAAAATAAGTGACTTTTTGGCAGAGTCGGCGTTTTTCATCTCTCGAATTTATGGATTTTTTCGTAATTTCATTTAGGGGTAAAAACAACACAAACAAAAAAGGACAGCTAGTAGAAGAGAGAGAGATAGGGAGAACGAGAGTGTGAGATAGCTAGAGAAGAGAAAAAGAGACAGAGATTAGGGTTTTTTATATGCAGAACATAAAAAACGAAATAAAAATTTGTAGTGACACGAAATTTTAAATCAAACTTTAACAAGTTGTGACAAATCATTGTAATCGCTAATAAATTAAACAATGCGACAGACTCTTAACGCAACAGAATGTTAAATGGATATTTGTATATTTGGTCAATCAATTATTTGAATAGGCCAATGAGAGCACAACATTGTTGTCTATTTGTCGCATAAAAGAAAATGAATAATACAAAATAATTGAAATAACAATAACATTTTGCCAAACAAAGCATAAAACACTTAAAAAGACATTTCACTCACTCATTCACACACGCACAAACACTCACTCACTCACACGAGACTCGCCATCAGACAAACCTATTCACCCACTCAAAGGCCGTACACTCGGAGTCATAGTTTTGTTCAACGGCTTGTTTTATAGTTATTCCGTTTGAGTTGTTGTCGTTGTTGTTGTTCTTGTTGTTGTTGGATTCGTGGGTGTGCTTGCTGCTGGTGCTTGGCGCATACGCAATTCGCATTCTCACGTTATAAACATCAAATTAAAAACCGGAGAAATCGTATAAGAATAATGCCACACAAAATGACTCCGGAATATCCACTCAGAACTGGCCCCTCTTGCACTCAATTGCGACGGCCATTATGCCTCACACACACTAGCTCACTCACGCCGCACTCACTCGCACTCACACACACGCACACATGCATCAGCCATAGAGAGAGATACTGAGGGAGCGAGTGTCAGAAAGAGAGAGCGTGAGAGGCCAAGTGAGAGAATGTTAGGCAGCGCAGTTGCTGCTCTCGCTTGTTTGACTGGGAACATGCAGGCGAGAGCGAGACAAACAGATATTTGTGACCCAGGCAAACAGCGCTGCCATGTTTCTTATTGCCGCTGCCATCGCAGCTGGAGACGGTGTATGTGTGCGTGTGTGTATGTCTGTGTGTGAGTGAGTGCCTGTGCTCCAAATGAATTGGTGACTGGACTGGCGGCGGCGGCTCAGCATCAGCATCCAACAACGACAAACAGCAACAGCAAAGTTGCCCATAAGAGCGCTCGCATGGCTTTTGTATTGCGCCATAAACGTTTCGCTGCTCGTAACGCCACAACGGCCGACGCGGACATCGCAGCATAGTTTGTAGTAAGCCCGTAACCGGGACCCGGGACAGACCCAGACCCAGACACACAAGAGCAAGTGATCCAACATACACCCACACACACACACACACACACTGTGAGCTCTGAGAAGCAGAGAGACTGAAGCTGAGACCCCGACCCCCGGGGGCAGAAAACTGACAGACAGACAAACTCTCCACTTCCATTCTACCAAAGCAAAAGTCGCGTCGCTGTCGTCTCAGTCAACGTTGCTGTTGCCGTCGCCGTCGACTGCACTGCCATTGCTGGCAGCAAGAATTACCAATTACACGAAATTTTTATACTCTTTTAAAAATTTCGTTTTATTATAATATTTATTATCGTGGCGCGCAGTAGTGTCTGCGGAACAGCGCTTGCCTCAGCTCAACGCTCCACTCAGCTCCACTCAACTCTGACGATCTCTCCGACTGCGATTGCGATTGTGATTCCGATTCCGAGAGTCGGTTACCGATTCCGATTCGCCGCCGCCGTGTTTATTATTTTGTGACCGTTCTCCCCGTCTTATTGTCATTTAACTGTTGCCGCTTATTACGGCTTTATAGTGCGGTTTATAGTGACACGACACGCGCATAAAAACCATCGCCAGAATCCATCACAATAATAATCTCATATATTTAAGCACACACGCCCACACACACACACACACACACACCATCGCTTGTGACCCGACGGCGATAAGGCGTCCAATCCATCGGGAGTCCATCAAGTAAACTTAACACTTGACAATTGCCGAATCAGGATCACTTCTGACCGATTAGGAGAACCTATCAAAACATAGACTGTGTGTGTTTGTTTGCTTTTGGAAGCATAAAAATTAAAAAGTCATAAAGTTGACATCGTAAAAAGGTTCGATAGTTCTGGTGTTGGCTTGTACCTGTGCGTTAGAGTGAATCCAAAGTGTTTTATGACATTTTAAACAAAGCAATTAAATCACAATCCGAAACTATTACACGACCACGGCAAGAGAGGCTGAGAAAGCATTTCTCCCAGCATATACACACACACACACACCAGCTCACACTCGAAAGGTCGTAAAAAACGTCAAAGGAACGGAAAAGAACGCCCACACACCGACCTCTAAAGAAAACTGTGAATCATAGCAACAGCAAGGAGAAAGGCCATAAAAATATAACGCGTTTTAGGGCCGCTTTCGTGTCCCAGTTCCCAGTTTACCAGTTGCCAGTTCCCGGTTCCCCAGTTCCTTGAGTATCCCAAGTGTCAATTGTCGAGTGCCGAAAGCCGTCGCAGTCATTAAAAATCGCGCGTCTATAAATCAACCGACGGCCATATCCGTCGTCTACCCCGTTGCCCATCTTGTGCATTTTCCGTGTAATTGATGGCCACTTTTTAATTACTTTTACAACAAATAAATGTCCCATATACACACGCCCACCCACACACACGCAGCAGCAGCAGCTGAAACAACAACAACAACAAGAAAACCAATCAACACCAAAAGCAAATTTAACAAATTTTGTTGTGGATTCACAATTTCAAGCGAAAATCGTTGCACAAATGCAAAAACGATTTCCATTAATTAGCAAACTAAACCCGAAAGGTTTCTAGAGACAGACAGCAGCCAAGCGAAAGGTAAAGAAAACGCATTTCATCTCTGAAAAATCGGATAAATGGCAAAGTTATTTTTCCCCCTTTCATCTCCCTTTCTCCATTCTACTACTCTCTATCTCTAAAATAAAACTACTAACTCTACTACTTAGTACCTTGCCATCAGCAGCATTTCGTTTACTAATCCATGGACCCGTCCCGAGTAGTTGCTACTAACCATTTGGCATTGTGCAAAGTCAGGGACAATTCAGACAACAAATTCATAAGCAGATTTATATAGTATAGATGTCTAAATGAAATTTATTCAAGAGAAATGTCTGGCAATCTTAAAGATTTATGCTCAATCTAAACATATTCAATTTACCTAATGCCACATTTTATTTAAAAATATCTAAACAAGCTATCTATATATGTATATAGATAAAGTATTTTCTATAGTGTAAATGTTTATTTCAACACATTTTTCTCTGTCACTGTTTACTGGGAATTCTCTTTATGTGCGATTCCTGTTTATGACAAGTTTCTGCCAGATTTTAGTTCGTTTTTATTTGCTCTAATTGGTCATTTCAATGAATTTAGAATGCCATGAATTAGCAGTGAATTGAGTAGTACCAATCGATCGAATTCGTAACCAAATTTGTTAATCAAAACACACACACACAATCGGATCAGAGAAGGTCTTAAGACAAGTTTTTAAGTTATATATTTTTCAACATTAAATTTGTAGGCAATCAAACGAAAAACAAAAGCAAACTTCAGAGAAACATTAACATTAAATCGTCAGTTAATTAACAATATAATTGCAAAAGAAAAAACCACACACAAAATCCGACAAAACTCGGCGCTTCTCGGCCAGAGAAAAAGTATGTGCAATGTCAAAATTTGTTTTCGATAGTATGCTGCCAAAGTACCCACAGTTCCAGCCATTTATCAGTTCGCATTTAACCACAACCCCCACCAATTCGTCATCAGCAGCAGTTGCCGCCGCACTTGCCGTTGCCGCAGCCACCACAACTTCAGCGGCCGCCGCCAGCATCAGCAGCAACAGCATCACAAGTCACACCAGCAGCAGCAGCAACAACAACAACAACATTAGTGGCAGCAGCAGCAGCAGTAACAGCAACAACATCAATCTGCAACCATCGTCGCTGTCGCCCAGTTCCAGTGCCCTGCACCTTGGCAACCAGTTGCATCAGCAACATCTAAGTCAATCCTCCAATTCGCCGGTATCCTCGTCATCGCCATCGTCGTCGGCCCTGTTCCAGCAGCAGTCGCACCAGCAGCAGCAGCAGCAACAGCTCCACCACCATCATCACCACCACCACCAGCAGCAGCAACAGTCGCAGTACTCCTCCCTGTCCGCCGCCCTCCAGCTGCAGCAGCAGCAACACATCAACAAGCTAGCCGCTGCAGCAGCAGCCGCAGCCAGCTCCCAGGGAGCGCACGCCCATCAGCAACTGTTGCTGACACCACCCTCGGCGGGCAACTCGCAGACGGGGGACAGCAGCTGCTCCCCATCGCCGTCGGCCAGCTCCTCGCTGCACCGCAGCCTCAACGACAACTCGCCGGGATCAGCGGCCAGTTCCGTAGCAGCTGCCGTTGCCGCGGCCAGCTCCTCGTTTGCCATACCCACCAGTAAGATGTATCCGTACGTGTCAAATCACCCCAGCAGCCATGGCGGTCTCTCCGGCATGGCGGGCTTCTCGGGCCTGGAGGACAAGTCGTGCAGGTGAGTCAAAGATGAGTCCACCCTTTCCTACTGTCCACAATATTCGAATGTTCCTTCCATTGAGAGAATTGTCCTCTCCTTTCGGGCTAACCGCAAGTCCATTTCGAATATGCTCTAATTATTGGCTCGCCCCTCAAGTATCATTGAATGGCCATAACGAGACCAGTCCAGGGCCACTCTCTGTGTGTGTGCGAGTGTGTGTGAATGAATGTTGGGTAATGGCATTGGACCGCTGGGCAAATTAGAGTAGCGCTGCGGTGGCTTACTGCTGCTACGAGCTACCAATTTGTCGCCCAGGCCACAAGATTCGCACGCACATTGACCTTCCTTCTGTCGTTCGTTCGTTTGGGCCATTTGCATATTGGCCGGACCAATGGCCACGCTGCGGGCGTGTTGCTGGGGATTAGTGCGCAATTAGAGGCAACCGCAGTGGTCACAGAGAGATGCTCATTCTCATTAGCATTTGACTTTTGATTTTTAAGTCGGGGACTCTCTCACACGTACACACACAATATGCTAATTGACTCACTCTCCCTCTCTCCCTCTCTCTTTTTTCTTTGGAATTTCGTGCTCCTGCAGCAGGTACACAGACACCGTGATGAACAGCTACCAGTCGATGAGCGTACCTGCCTCGGCGTCCGCCAGTTTTGCCCAATTCTATCAGCATGCAGCCGCTGCCTCCGCCGTATCGGCGGCCAGTGCCGGGGCCATTGGAGTCGACTCCCTTGGCAATGCGTGCACACAGCCCGCCTCCGGCGTGGTGCCAGGAGCCGGAGGAGCTGGACAAAGTATTGCCGATCTGCCGCGGTATCCCTGGATGACGCTCACAGGTGAGTCTCGAAGAGTTAATCGCAAATTAAACGAAACTTATTTATTTAACATAAAAAATTGTATAAAATGTTGGGGCACAAATCAACGGCAGTTTGAGTGGGGTAACTAGGAGGGGGGAGGGTGTTGGGGAGCAGGCAATTTAATGTATACCTTTATGGCCATTGGGGCATATAAACAATAGATAAACGCGCTCGTCTGCGCTCGCAATTCCCATTCTGATTCTTTTCCGATTCATGAACACTTTGCGGGGCATTTCCAAGTCGTTTATTTCGCATAAGTCTTCCAGAGCTGCGAGCCGAAATGTATTCTTCCATGGCGACAGACAGTCCGCCAGTCATCCAGTCCGCCAGACGAGTCAGCGAGCAGAAGAGCTAAAAAAGTGGCAGTAAATAAAAAATGAAAATAGTTGAAAAATGTTTCCCTTCACGTTGTTGTTGTTGCTGTTGAGCGGCGCGTCGATTTGTAATTTAAATAGCTTCAAGGTTGCCACACACACACACACTTAGTCAGCACATGTGTGTGCCCCCGCGCATACAAAACTCGGAATCAGTCAGCGCCAGAGATACTCGACAAAAGATAGAGATACATTTTGTTTCGTTCGTCCGACCGACCGCCCCGTTAGCCTCACTGTTTCTCCATCTTGACGTTGGGCGATCTCTTTTTTTTCTGTTTTCTGTTTGCTGTTGTTGTTTTTTCGCGTTGCTTATGCCGCAAACGTAGTACGACAAATTTGCCCGAAATTTATGTGGGTCAGTTTAATTTACGCGAATTTTTGCATAGCAGATTTATTTCTTCATTCGAACTGCACTCGATTTTTCCTTGGGCTCCTCGAAATAAAGAAATTGAACAAGTCGTCGTTGAGTTGCACAGTTTTCCACACGGCGCCCGTCGAGGTTGAATGCCTCGACTGGTGAATTATGGCAAACGAAATATGAATAGACTGCCAATTAGACTGAGTTATGAACTGACTCTGGCCATTGCCACTGGCCAGGCCACAGCCAGGCACATAAAGAGAACAAATGTGTATATTTCGTTACTCTGAACCGCCCAGTGCAGAGATTTGCAGTGAATTTATAGCAAAGAGTCTTTAATTAAATGCTTGATGAATGGACCAAAGACCAGTTAGGCCAAAAACCGAGACCGAGAGAGAGAGACGCATCTCTCGAAGATTTCGCACAATGAAATATTTTGCATATCTCTCGCTCACAGCACAAAAGCGATAAAATTGTCAACGAGATCATAGACGACGACGGCGACGGCGATGAAAGTAAATATGAGTATGACGCCATTACAGGGGAGGAGGGAGGGGATGGGAGGTTGCTCTCTCCACCTCACTCTAGATTCTTCTTTGGCGCCCACACAACCCAGCAGCAGTTGGTTGCATGTGAATAGCTTTGGAATTGCCAGAGACGCGACACAAGAAGCGTCAAGAAGGCAGGCATCGTGCCACAAGCTGCACACCCACACACTCTCCCCTCCCCCCCGTTTAGCTGCAACCTTGTATATGGCTTTCTCTTCGTCTGGCAAGCCTTTAGCCGCAGACCAAGACCAAGACCAACCCGGACACGGCGGCAACGGCAACGGCAACTGCAACGCTTTACAGCTGAATGCTTGCCAAATGCAATTTAACTAATGAATTTTAATATTTTACGCCAAAGAGTCTGAATGAATTTTCATTTTCACATCGTTGCACCAGCCAACAACAGCAACAGCAACAACAACAGCAACAATGTTGCAACCAATTGGCTGTGTCTGTGTGAGTGTGTGTGTGTGTGTGGGTGTGGGTGTGGCTTGCTTGCTCTCTGCCCGATTATGCTGATAAGAAAGCAAAGAGGATAACTTTTCTTAATTATCTGGAAAAGCGAGATGCAAACTGAAGGAAAAACTATTTTCGCAAACTCAGCAAATGCCAAAATACACTTGGAGAAATCGCAGTGATCATTGGAATCACGATGATTAAAGTAATTTTTCTCTCAGTGCTCACTCGCTGGTGATAAGAAGCGTCTGGCGCATAAATTTCTCAATTATCAATGCGACAAAGAACGCAACTGACTTTCCTCTCTCCCCCTCCCCCCCATTAGAAGACATCGGCTGCGTCCGTCCGTCCATAAAGACAAGGCAAATGCACAGAAATTTGTGTATTTTAATTAAAAACGCGCCGAGCGCAGGCAAACTCATCTGCTTATTAACTAGGCGTCTTCGCGTCGTCGTCTTGGTTAGAGTCTCCTCTCGGAATCTTGGTCTACTTTGCCCCAAGCCGGTTGAACTGGTGGTGGCCACTTAGTTGGTGGTCTGCAGAAATTGCAGTTGCTTGTGCTTTTTGTTGCTGTCGCTGACAACTAAATTGAAAATGATCCGATTGAGTGGTTTATGGGGGCCAAGCAGCAGCTCTGGGGTGGGCAACACGAGGCCATGTGGCAGACGAATGGCTACTCAGCATGTATTGCAGATTGCTCAAGGTTACCTCAAGCGGATTCAAGCGAGGAATTCAGCATTAAAATATATATAATTCCCCTTAAAAAAAAGCAGCGTCTAACAATCGTTTTTTATTTCTCCCTTTGCAGATTGGATGGGAAGTCCTTTCGAACGAGTCGTTTGTGGCGATTTCAATGGTAAGTACCGTAATTACCGAAACCCTTAGAGTTAATGTGTCGCCTGGCATTGGAATTCATTTGGAATTCCAAATGGGTTATCTACGCGGCGCAACCAGCAAATATGAAATATGACAGAATATGTCCTTGAGGACGAGACGAAGAGCAACCGATTTACCTGAACCCTTCTTTTTCCATCTGCTGTCACACTCCTGCTGTTCCCTGACTTTCTCCGTCCGTCATAAATCCTTCTGAGGCCTGACTTCTTGCGATGCCCTTTGTTCGCTTTCACATTGTACTTGCAACATGTCTCTCACAATGGCAAGGAGTCGGTGGGTAGTCGGTGGTCGGTCTCCCGTCTCCCCCGTGAAAGTTGTGTTGCCCTGTTAAATCACAAATCCAGTCACTGCCAAGTGTCGAGAAAGATCGTAAATCACATTGATGGACTCCAAGCGACACTCTCTATGAATTCGAAACGATCGTCAATTGTGTTTTTTTGGGGCCCCCCACTCATAGAGATTTGCATGTTGAACATGAAGTGAAATTCCAGTGCTTTGAAACAAATGTGAACCTTTGTTCGTACCACTCGATCGATCCCATCCGATCCGATCGATCCTATCACCGTTGCGCGTTTGTTTCGCTTGTTGTCGTTAAATTGCTTTTACGATCGTTTTATGATCTATTTACGATTTTACGCATGGTCTTGTGCCGCGCATAACGATGCCGTTGCTGACTACCGCAAAGAGCGGCATGGCAACCGCAAACCGATCATCATCATCGCCATTTTATGGGTCCGATAATGGTATTGATTATGCTCTCCCATCCCAAGTGAATCTCGGCTCAGCAATTCGTTTTGATTAGTTCAACAACATTGTTTACGCATGCGAAACTCGCCAATTCAATTCAGTAGCTGTAAAAAGACTCCACAACGAACTGTGTTTATACCCTCTAAAATGGTTTCTCGTAATTTCATATATCAAAATGCAATTTCTATGTGTGAAAAACGTTTTATTAATCCACTTTTCATAATTATTAGATGAACAAACTTAGTTTAAAATATTTATTTGAGCTCTCTTACAAACATCGAGAATGTGGTTAGAAAATTAACGAATTAGAACACACGAAAGATGAGAATTTGGTTGAAAAACGAAGCTTTTCGCTTTAGAATCTATGGGCTAAGGATTTCGGTTACCTTCCGCAATGAAAACGAAATGGATTTGATCATGTTACCCATTCCTGGAGCGACACTTGTGTAATTGGCCTCCAGAATGCTGTGTGGGGAGTCGAGAAGTCTGCGCCTAAACTGAAATCGGAGTCCGACTCCGACAGAGAACGTGCCCTTCCCCTACTTTGGACGTCACAGATCGTTTGATATTCGAGTTGCCAACTCCCCAGAGAGGCATTCGCTTATTGTTTGTTGTGTAAATAAATCATTTGGCTCCACGTCCATGTGGAGTGGAGTCATTTGCGCAATTTACAATACTTAGAGAAGCTGTTTGACAAGTAATTAGCTTGTCATTGAAATTCTCTTCAAGAGGATAGAAACTTCTGTCAAAGATGTGAGATCACTTTAACTGATTTCCAGTTACCTTCATACATGATAGATTCATTTTCTATTCGCGATGAGCTAAACAATAATTTCCATTATAATAATTAATTGTTGAGGAATCGTAATCAGGAATTAAGCCGATAAGCCGCCAGTTACTATAAGTGAAGACAATCACTGCCAGTCATGGGGCACTCAGAAGAGTCTCAGAGTCTCTGTGTCTGTGTGATCGGCCCCTCATTGTCAATGGCATCGAAATCAATTGCCGTTTGTTTCAATTTCGATGATCGTCTGTCAGCGTGAAGAGGCAACGGATGCCAATGTCATTGACAGAGACGGAGAAGCGGAGTCTGCATCATTTTCGCCGGCTCCGGGCAGATAAACGATTTCATAGGCTACGACCTCGTCGACCCTAGCTGCCACTTAAGGCATCCGACTCCGACTCCGACTCTCTCCCGCTCTATCTCCATCGCATTTGGTTTGTGATGTGGGCTTGGCAAGCTGCAGGCGTCCCATCCAACCAACCATCCGACCAACCGACCGCTGCAAAGGGTTAATTTATGAGGCGCGATAAGCGAATTCCATTTCGTTTCGGTTTTGTTTAATTTCCGATTTTCTCTGTGTTATATTTTTTTTCCTTTTATTTGGTGTTGCTGTATTTACATTTGCCTCGCCTTCTCCATCACTCTCGCCCTCTCTCTCTGTCTTTGTCACTCTCGAGTGGGTGGTTGGTTGGGTGGTTCGGGTGGTGGGGTGTGGTGGGGGGAGGTGAATGTGCGACACCGTGTTATCGGCACGTTTTGTGCCGTTTTTTCACTCCGCACTGCGGAAAATTCAAAATGACACGTTTGCCAGTCCGGGGAGCGACTCGATGTTTTTAACTACCCCGTGCTCGGTTGTTAATCTGCGGTTTTAATGCCCAAGTGGCGCAAATTGGCGAAAGGGTTTGAATTACACACAGAGAGAGAGAGAGAGAGACTGAGAGAGACAAGGACAACCCAGGAGGCAGACAGACAGACAGGCAGGCTCTTTGTCCTCGTTCTGTTGGCAGTTATGTTGCCTCGTTGAGTGGCAGACAGACATGTAAATTTGCAGACAAAATCAAATTAAAAGCTTACCAACGGAAACCTCAGTCATTCAGAGTTTATTCCTCTCTCTTTACACATGTCGCCAAACTTTTCGCATTTTCCCATTTTTTCATTAATTTAAATTTTCATTTAGTAAAATCTAAAATGAACTTTCTTCTTGTATTTACATAAGTCGTCACTTTGGCCATTGTGACTTCTCTATAACCAGTTTTCCGCCTCTTGCGTGCTTCGACTGCATTTCCCTGTTTCCCATACCCCTCCCTCTCAGTCTCTCTCTCTCTCTCTCTCTCTCTCTCTCTCTGTGCGTGATGCCTCACATTTGGAGCTGCCCCTCATTGTTATTTATAAGTATTTTGTGTAAGTTGCAATTAGTCGTTAATATTAATTTAATTACGAAATTATACACGCCGGTTAATGCACTCGGCAAATTGTTTTATATTTAGCATTAGTCGTTTGTTTCTTCCTACAAGTTGCGAGCTCATCTTCTGCCCGATTACAACTTACAATGAGGAATGAGATATGCGTGAGAATCAGAACAGGATTTACGCCATATTTCAGTGACTCGTAATTCATGTTATTCGCCATTGTTCGAATCCTTGGCACTCTAATAAAGCCATTCATTCATTCAGGTAATTTCGATCTATGAATTCCAGTCTCAAAGGGGAATCAAACCTGTCTCCATGACAAAAGATTTTGAGAGAGTGAGAGACGGAGCAGCAGCCACCATTTTCTCAAATTACTTTTATGTAACCATTAACAAAAGACCTACACACTCTCACCAGTGTGTGTGTGAGTGTGTGTGTGTGTTTGAGCCATTAATCAAGTTTGTCAGCTAACGAAAAAAAATGTGTGTAAAAGAAATGGGGGAAAATGAGAAACCAGGAGACTCGAGACTTCGTTTGTGGTCTGCGGCCAATCAGCCGAGAATCAATTTGTATGTATGTGTGTGTGTGACTCGCAGGAGCACACAGGACCACACCTCAATCCCAGAAAGACTCCGAGATGAGTGAGGACGAGGCATGGAAAGGGGGGAGAGAGGGCCTCCAAAACCCAATATTAACGATTCTCGTGCACCGCGGGCGATGGCGACCCGCGCATATTGAATATTCTTTTCGAGACCCCCATCTCCTCGAAGGGAGAGAGACGGGGGAGAGGGGGGGATAAGCATGAATTATGCTTACGCCTAGGTAAATATAGAACCCGCAGTAAATGCGTTTGTCGATCGATCGATGCTTTTTATATGAATTTAAATGTCACGTTTTGTTTTTGTTTGAATGCCAGAGAGGGGGGCGATATAATGGATGTGGGAGGGGGTTGGGGTTGGAGAGAGCTATTCCTCGAATGGCATTTTAATACGTCATCGTTTCAGTCGGCCCACGCAATCTAAGTTATGGCCGACATCTGCTCGTGTTTGTTTTTACCAAATAGGTTCGCCCCGTACCCACCAGACCCCGGCCCGTACTTATCGTGTGCATTGGGCCATGAAGAGCGCATTGGTTTGGTTTGGGACTGGAGCCCAAAAAAAGGCAAAGAAAATCAACGAAAAGCTGCTTGACTCACACTCTTCTGGCGCGGCGCTATTTATATGTATTTTCCAATACAAGTCGATATAATGTTGCCAAGGTTCATGGAACGCGCAAATGAACTTGGAAACGGGTGGCAGCAGCAGCAGGAATAACAACAATAGTGTCGCACCAATGAAGGCAATCAATTTCAATTTCAATTCAGTTTCTTTGCCGCCCTTTACCAAAATGGCCAAACCCAATGAGGCGTCCGAAAGGGCAAGACGAGGCCAATTGTGCAGTGGCCGAGGGAACCTTTTACTCTATCCAACTCGAAGGCATCAGCTGGCATTGAAGAGTATCCGAATTCCCATCGTTTCTTTGTCTCAAAACGCACACACAAAGACGGCTAAAAAAAGTGTTATTGAACCCAAGCAGAACGAACAAACAGGGCCAGGTCAATCTCCCAACTCCCAACTCCAAGTTTTTACCCATTCTCTGCAAAGACACTCGCTCAATTGGCGCCACTTCATTGTCATCATGGAATTGTCGTTGATTGTCGCATCGATTCGCGGCGATTTTAATCGCAATGGGCGCGCATTAAACGCCTTTCATTTGCAATTAAATTGAGGCTTCCACGGAGAGAGACAGAGAGACACAGACACACCAACACACACACCAAAACACACGCACATTTATTGAGGGTGTTCGAGTTGTGGTCAGTTGGCGACACGTGGCCCGGAAGCTCTGGTAACAACAACAACCACAAGAATAACTAGTTAGCAGCAGGGCAGGGACAGAGACGGGGAAAGGGACTGAGAGGGGGACAGGGACAGACGCTGCTTGCAAAAATCTTGCGGATTACCAATTCTAGACGCCTAATGCCATTTATAGGCCATCTTTACAAATGTTCCATCTGTCTGTCCGCCTGTCCACCACTGAAAGTCCGAAAGTCTGCCCTGAAAGTTTGCCCAAAATTAGTTCCTCCCCGCCCATCTGGCCCCCGCCCCCTCTCCCGGGTGAGACAACAAATTTATTGAAACTGCTTAAGGCGAGATGGAAAAGCATTGTGGCCGGTGGGCAAAGGGGGGGAGGTGGGGCTCTCTGATTTTGCTTGCTTTTATTCCGCATCTCTCCCGCTCTCTCTTTGCGTGTGGATTCTCTTCCGTCTTCCCTTTTAACTTTTGGCCATATATTTTTCACATTTATGGCGGGTATTTTGTCTTATCACACCCTCGTGTTTGTAGTGCGTGCAAAAAATGCCGTCGCCTTGCCAAACTCCAAGACTGAGGAGGGGGAGGGGGAGGAGCGGGAGATGCAAGATGGCAGAGAAATGGTGTGGGGTGGCAGCCAACCACCCACGAGATTAAAAATGCCATAAAGACAGTAAGGGTGAATGGGTCTAATGGCTGCCGTTGCCGTTGCCATTGCCGTTATGCGCTGTTTCATTCCCTCACATTGCCAGAGTCCTTCGCTCTCTCTCTCTCTCTCTCTTTTGTTACTGTTCCTGTTACCATGGCCATATGCAAGTACAACAGAGATACACATAAGTGCAGAGCAAAACAACTATTTGGGGTGTCTGTGACGTCGCGACGTCGCTTGAAGGAATTTCCCAGTGATGTATAACGAGAACACGGCATTAGATATAATCTATATAGAAACTGATAAAGAAGGAACATATGATGAGCGTAGATAATGCATCATTCAAATCGATTTTAGTTGCCTTTGAAGAGTGTGCAAATAGCAATAAATATTGGGAGTGAGGATTTTCGAAAGATCTTTAGATTAACGTATTGGAAAAGACTTGTAAAGGGAATTTACTTTAGGATTTTAAACTATATATCGAGCTTAGAGATAGAAAAAAGAAACGAAATGAAAATATGAGAGATAAATGATTGGAAAACTCTTTATTTTTTATCGATAAATCAGAAGAAATTATAAGTTTTCTAAACATAATGTTTATTATAAATGATAAATGATTGGAAGACGCATAATTTTTTATCGATAAATCGGAAAGTTTTATAAAGAGAATGTTTATGATATACTCCTAACAAGTATAGCTCTATATATGGCAGATAAATGATTCAAAGATGCTTTATTTTTTATTGATAAATCAGAAAAAAGTAGATGTTTTATATATAGCTATAACTATAGCTCTAATTATGGGAGATAAATGATTCGAAGATGCTTTATTTTATGATCACATTCTCTGAAATTCGTTTCTCACCTAAATATCGATCAAACATTAAGTGTTGGGCAGTTTTAGAGCCCAGTGAAGTTATTCTAATTCAATTTCAATTCAATGTGTGCTTTATTTCCAATAATATACATATTTAGTTAAAGCTATTTGCTTAAAGTAGAATTACAGTTTTTCATCTTTTCATCTGTGATATTGTAATGGTTTATAGTCAAATCATTCGTCGAGGAAAACCTTTATGCTTCTAAAACTAACTTAGAAAACTAGGATCTAGGTTCTATAGGGAGCTATCTTAGATTTAGCGGTTTAGTACTAGAACTAACAAGAAATGTATTATAGAAATTTCGGGTAGAATATGGTCGTAAACATCCAGGTGGTTGTTTCAGATATGTGATGCTCACATTTATAAAGGTTATCGTAAATTTATTGACTACATAATGGTTTTAATTCCTGTTGATTCGTAAAGGCTAAGTGTTCTAGCGTAATATGGTAAAGTTATTCTAATTAAGTAAGTAAAAAGTGCTACCTTTGGGATACTTTTAGCTCATGTAATAGCTCAGATGGTTCATTCATTTTAATGAATAACATAATCTAATGAATATTTAAAAGAAAATGTTCAGAGTTTATTCTTCGAAAGAGTTTACTTCCAGTTATCTGTCCCACTGAACTATTCAATCTATGGTCCATGGTCGGACAACTGGTTTTGGCCCTTTCGAGTTGCTCTCAACTCATTTCGATGTAAATGAAACATTCTTCTGTAGCAGATAGAGCGGCAGATACATGGCAACAAGCAATTCCAATAATGGCGTGAAATATTTAATGAGAATATATTAATCCCCAAAGACGAGCAAACGAACGAACGGACGGATGGTGGGGGGTTGGAATAGATGAGGTTTGCTGAGGGTGGCATCGCGTAATTCTTGAAAATATTTGCAACATTTGCTGGATATTTATTTGGTGAGTCCTTTCTCTCTCTCTCTGTCTTTGGTGGGGCAAAACAGACAACGACAGCTTGCCATATATTTTCCAAGATTAAGCACACAATTAGCAATTTATGCTACCGAGTGTTGGACTGGAGTGGGGGGGGGGGGGCGTCGAAGGCGTGGCTGGGCTGATAGCAATGCCAACAAGAACACACAACATTGGCAACGCGTTGCACATAAATTGCAGAGAAAGCACCCCAGCCCAGGACTTCGTTTCGCCTGTCAGTGCCAGGTTGTGTTCGGTGTGTGTGCCTCAACCCCTCCCCTACCCTGCCCCATCCCCAAGTATCTTCTAATGCCACTTCATACAGCTTCAGCATTACCATCTCGCTTTCTGCGCAGAAAATTCCGTGCGCCTGATTAAATTTAAATAAATTTAATAAACATAAATTATTTGCAATGGCAGACAGAGCTGAGAAGTTGCCACCCTCAAGTTTGAGCACAAGTTAATGGCGCCGCCGCTTACCTGCCCCACCCCCTTCAGGCATTTTCCTTCGACTCTCCGCTAAAAGCCACACAAAGGGAGCAGATGTTGCCCGTGTGCCTTGTCAGCCTTGGCAGCTTTTAAGCGGCTTTTCTTTCAAAGTTTAATTAGTCCTGGCACTGTCAGGAGCCGGAGCGAGGCACAGGCATTTGCATATCCGCGGGATACACGACGTCCCCGGGGAAGTCATTTCACCAAAGAACATTGCAATTTGGACTAAATGCCCGAAAGATCGTCTTCCAGTTCGTTGAAACAATGAACTCCCCGTCTCACTTGTGGCACAAATTGTTGAGGCATCATTTTCCATTCCATTTTTTTTGGTTTTCGGTTTTTTTCTGGTTTTTCGGGGGGAGCATTCTTCATTTTGTATACGCATCCATTTTTGTATAGTGCTGGGATGGGCATGTTAAATGTCTGGCGATTGTTTATATATCTTTCAACATGCCATCCGGGAAGTTCGTTTCGAAAATTCATAGCAATTATAAACAAATCAGCATAAAACATACGAAACGAGCACAAATACATTTTCGAATGTGAAATAAGTTAGGAAAACGAGAGAAAATAGACATCTAGCGAGATACACAAAGAAATAGAAAGTCGAATCGATAATTTCATTGGTGAATTTTCGAAATAAAATAATCAATCTGAAGATGCATAAAAGAATTGATCTCATTCTTAAGTAGCCCATAAATTCACACAGATTGAGTGCGAAATGGAACAAACACGAACAAATATGTATGATTGATTGCTCCAGTACTCATTCGAGAATGATTCATAATGATTCATATAACAAACAGTCGTCAGTCTTGTCTTGTATTTCCGATCTGAAGTATTTATTCTATTGAAATTCAAATTATTCAAGAGCGAAACACAACATTCTTCAAGTGTGCCTCAGCACATCGCTCTCTCTCTTTGGGATTTTCTACTAAAAGTACTCAAAACTTACTAACAAAACAATCCGTGCTAGTAGATCAAAGTAAATTATTCAAACGATATTTCTCAAATTTAGTTTTCTAACTGAATTTTATGGGAGTCATTTTATTTGCCTCATTTCGCTCTAAGTTTACTACTTTAAATGCAATCTCCAGAAATTTATATTATACTTACTTCTACTTGGAATGAATCTCTCAATGAATTCTTGGAGTTTAAAAGCAATCCAATTTATGAAATAAATACTCCAAGTAATGCTTTGTATTTACGCATCGATTGGGCACTTTTTGCTCTTCCACTTAAATGTATATTTTTCTCTGACACTTTGCCCCACAATGGAAACGCTCAAGCAGCACTTTTTCGGGGGTTTCGTGCATGCGGATTCCACAAATTCCAATGAAAACAAAATACACAAATATAAATTTTGCCCGCCAAAAGTCAACAAACAACTGCAACAACAACAACAACAACAACCATCTGCAGCGTCAGCGAGAGAAAACTTTTCAATTTCTTAGATTACCTATCACAAGTTTAGCCAAAAAATGTGTAGAATTGTTTTGAATACAAAATCATGTCTCTATGTTATTTGCAGGCAAACATTTCCTTCGTCCAAAACGTTTCAAACTAATTACTAACAACCACAATGGCCACAATGTCACAGAGTTTTGGTTGTTGTTTTGTCAAACGATATGTAAATTTGTTTATTATTTACTCAAACACGAGTGCGAGGGAAATAGAAACATAGAGTGAGATGGAGAATGCCAGAAAATAGAAACAAAACACACATACAAAATGTTTGTTTATTGTACAATTTTGTGTCGTTGGATAAACAAAAAGCGAAGCCGTCAATGTCCCAATGGAACCACTTTCAAATGCACACACACACAGATACACACACACACTCACACACACACACACACTCGCACAGTCTCGCCGAGGCACTTGCTATATAAACTATAACGCTTTTTATACTACCTCCCCCCACATGCCCCACCACCTCCACTTGGGGCTCTCTCTCTGTGTGTGTGTTTCTTTATTTTACGTTTTGAATTGTTTTTATGATATTTATGTCATTATAAGTTTCAGTTTGCTTTTTTTCATATGTTTTCGCTTATTTATACGCGCCGCTGTTTATTGAACAATTACGTTGATGATTATTAATATTTTTAATTGTTAATGTCATTGTTATAGACGCTGTCCGCTGTACCGGCCATTCCCGATTCCCATTACCATTCGCAATCTCCTCCATTAACAAATGTTGACAGCGGTGCCCTGGGACAAATGTCTCTCATTCTCATCATCATTATGATGACATGAAAAATATGTATATATTCGAGAGTCCAACTTCCTCATTTTCCCAGCTATTTGTTGGTGAACGCCATGGCGTCTGGAATATCTGTATCTGTGTCTGGCTCTCAGTTTCTCTCGCAGAGAAACAATGACCACTCGGTAAATCATTTTAAATGCCAATTTGATCGTGAATCATTTGGCAATTTAAATTTTGTTTAGCTAAAAACAGCCGCATCAGTCAATTGCAATGTGAAATTATGGTGCGCTAATTGATTTTTTATTGGAAAATTGATTTTTCAAGGAATTATGCAATAAACCGGTCCAACTAGCCGACATCAGTCTCAGTCCCACACGATTGCAACACGCATTTGTAGTCTTTATCGTAATTGAAAACTTAAATAATTAACATTGCAAATCAAATGAGTTAAAGTGTATTCACACGGATTGAGATGGATTTAGTAGATAAGTTCGATATTGAGAGAAACCACAAAGAGTTCTTAAATCCAATTGGAAATAGTATAAAGTTCTCCTTAAAGTTTAAATCCCACAATTTATTTAATGAATATTTTTTAACTATTCTCCCCATTCATATTATAATTTCGCTTTTGGTCTCAAATAGAAATTCTCTCTGCTAAGAAATGAATCACAAAAAGGGATTTCTTGACATTTTCACTTTAGATTTTTCGTAACTCAAAAGTGAGTGGAAAAACTGCATTGAGTGTAAAAATGTGAAATGAAAAATCAATAGCAAAGCCAAAGACCAAAGACCCGTCGTCGTGGCTCACAGAGTGTTCTCTGCTCATTGCTCTCGTTCCACGTGTATGCGATGGCTCTCAGCCATTCCGGTTTTCGGTCGTCTGCGCCGACTCACCACTCAAACGGCACAAACGACCACATCTCATCTCATCTGGTCTCCTCCTCCTCCTACTGCTACCCTGTTGACGCTGCCATGACAACGCGCCCGGTTTCCGAGTGACTTTGTGTGAGTGTCTCTACCTGTACACACACACACACACACACTCACACGTACGCTTGGACTGTCTGTGTGCGGCAGCCATGTTGGATTCCATCACTCCTGTGCGCACCAATGCAGCCATCTCACTCGCTCTCGTGAGCGGCCATTGCGAGGCTCGTAAATCTTTTTTAGGGGCGCGTGTGTCCTGGGAGTCGTGATTTATGGGACGAATTGTAGCTGCTCATTGTAGCGTGTAAATAATTTAGATTAGTTTGGCATTTTCCCCCAGCCCCCCTTTCCCCCTCCCCTACCACTACCCCAACGGAGTTGATTACAAATGGAACTGCATTTGGCATTCGAGTGAATGGAAAAAGGACCTCCAATGTATGGGTCCTTGTTGAAATTGGAAAATTAAATCGATTTCATTATGCAATTCGAATTAAAATTGTTTTCTCTAGAGAATTTCCTTCTCTCGTAGTTAATTCTATCGATTTCTTAGTGTTACGGTTTAATTGATTTGTAAATATTTTGTCAATAGACTGAGGCAAAAATGTATGAGCAAATGATTTACAACTGTCGAATGAAATTGGCAAAAAATGCACCTTTCAAAATATTACGTAAAATTGCCTCTTCTTTTGTTGGCTTGCAACTTGTAAAACCATAAAAAATTGCTGCCGATGTGCAGAAACCTTTTACCAGAAACGGTACAAAAAAAAACAGACAAAAAAAAGGCATACGTAGACACAAAAAAGTTGGAAGGAAAGAAAAACGAAAGGCCGTGGCCATAAAACAGCAAACAGCGGGAAAAAGTGAGTCTAAGGCTGCAATTTGCAGATAGCGAAATTTTGATTTCCGAAACATAAACACGAATCCCATTGTCCCATTCCCATTCTGGCAATCCTGCCCCGCACCGTCGCGCAAAAAATCGCACAGGTAGCGTGGAAAATTTGTTAAAAAGCGGAGGCAAAAAGGGAAAATCTGAACGAAAATGTTTTTGGAGAAGCATGTCGAGACCAGGAGAGAGACCTGCCACTGCGAGGAGTCGGTGTCGGTGTCTATTTCACCCTTTTACACACACCGCATGGCATTCGCTGTGTGCGTTGGGCCCCGGGGAGCCAATATCCTGCAGTGATGTCTGCTGACGTCACTCCGTCTCTTGGTTGAGCAAACTGATTGTGTGGCTCGCAAGTTATACATATCGACAGACATTTTACAGTGCATTGCCCATCCCCAATTAAGCAATTGCCAAAAGCAAACCACAGCGCTCCATCCGCATATCTGGCTAATGCACGGACACAAATCAAACGGCGACGCCTTACATGTGTTGCAGCCAGCGAACAATAAAACGAGAGTCAGTTCCATTTTTGTCTGTCTGACAGCATCTTCGCAGCTAATTAAGAGTTGCCAAAAGCAGCAGAGAAATAACAAATAACGAATAACATCATCATTATACACATTCCGACTACGAGTATGCGTGACTAACGTGACTTTCTTTGTTCTCCTTTCTTGCTTTTCGCTTTTTTTTTCGCTTGCAGGCCCCAACGGTTGCCCGCGTCGACGAGGCCGACAGACCTACACACGCTTCCAGACTCTGGAGCTGGAGAAGGAGTTCCACTTCAATCACTACTTAACGCGGCGGCGGCGCATCGAGATCGCGCACGCGCTCTGTCTGACCGAGCGACAGATCAAGATCTGGTTCCAGAATCGCCGCATGAAATTAAAGAAAGAGCTGCGGGCGGTCAAGGAGATCAATGAGCAGGTGAGTTCTCCTCCAACATTCGATTTGCATATCGCCACAAAGATCTCCACACATTATTCGTTCGAATAACTAACGGCAATAAAATGCTTTCTCTCTCTCTCTCTCTCTCTGTCCCACTCTTTCCATTTAGGCTCGACGCGATCGCGAGGAACAGGAGAAAATGAAGGCTCAGGAGACTATGAAATCCGCCCAGCAGAACAAACAAGTGCAGCAGCAACAGCAGCAGCAACAACAGCAGCAACAACACCAGCAGCAGCAGCAGCAACAACAGCAACAGGATCACCATTCGATCATCGCACACAATCCCGGCCATTTGCATCACTCCGTCGTTGGCCAGAATGATCTCAAGCTCGGTCTAGGCATGGGCGTGGGCGTGGGCGTCGGAGTTGGGGGTGGTCTTGGGGCTGGCATTGGTCCAGGTCTCGGTGCCGGTCTCGGCGGTCAGCTGGGCATGATGAGTGCCCTGGACAAGAGCAATCACGACCTGCTGAAGGCGGTCAGTAAGGTGAACTCTTAAGCTGTCCCCGCATCTCACACACCACCCCTGGCACCACACCAACCACCACCACCACCACCAACCACCGCATCGTCGTCACCGTTTGGCGTTCTTTCGTCTATTTTGTCTGTGTAGTGCGAAGTAAACAAAAACAAAACAAAAACAAAAGTTGATAACTTAAATACGTAAAACTTTACATAGTAAATAGTTGCCTAAGTCTACAAAATAATAACGGATAATGCATATACATATATACAAAACATAAATCTAACAACAACACAGAAGTACAGTAAATACGCCCAGGAATGGGCACAGTGGGGATTAGCATTGACGCCTATTTGATAGGTTCCTCTCGATGGAGTTCGTTCTCTTTTCAGCCCCACTGTGCCCAGGCCTCGGCGAGTGCGCATAATGGATAACTTGATCTACTTAGAATAGCCGATACATGCTTAAGTAGTGCTATATATATATATATATCGGGAATAGCTACCACATATATCTATATAGATATGTTGGAGATATGGATAATGAGAAAATGAGCGATTTTTGATAGTCAGAAAAACCCCGTGAGTTGACTTAAATGGCAACGAAACGAGTTCCGAGTTCAACTGTAAAATTATTTGCGACTGCTGTAGGATTACATACAAAACTTACTTATGTACGTACTCTAGTGCTACCTACATAACATACATACATATATATATATATATCCAAATATATATAATATTTTACGCATAGGGCTCTACATATAGATCGTATCGTATCGATGTAGTTTGTATCTATATATACCTATTTATTGGATATTTCTGTTTATTACTATTATGTTTTTCAAACTGCATAACTCTTCTTCCAACGTTTCGTTTTATCATACTGTGTTTTTGCTGTATTTTGTTGTATGCCAATGCTTTGAACTTTGAACTTGAACTATGCTTAGAGAAGAGCTAAATACAATAATTTCTTCAATGCCATATTAATATTAATGCCCCTAAGATAAAAGTTAAATGAAACAAAAAACAAAACAAAAAAAAAAGAAACAAAAAATATTCCTTTATATAGAAAGCAAATTTTAAGTGTAATAATGAGTAAAGTAAATAACGGTATGCAACATACCCAAGAGCATAATCACGATTTCAAATACGTAATAATAATAATGATGAAAATGATGATGATGATAATTGAGACATCAAAATGCAACCCATTGAAAGAGAGAGAGAGAGAGAGTAACGTAAACAAGTGGAATGTCCTTTTGCCAGTGACTAAAATTTTAAATTAAATACCGTTTAAGAGTAATCGAAAGAATTAGGCGTTGATTGCTGGGCGCATAAGTCAACCAAATGAAAAGCTAATCCAATCTAATGATATGAAATTCTGAAATACGTACTATGATTAGCATAAGGTTGCAGCAACCAACAAACTGTAGCAACATGCAACATGCAACAAGAGACAAGTGAAAGGAGGAGAGAAACCCATATACGTAGATTTCTAACTTCCCAAAATTAAATTTACCTAGACATAAATAAGAGACGAAGATTTGCAAGTTGAATTACACAAACATTTAACAACAAATTATATTAAATCAAATATATATATATACAAATATGATCCCCACATATATGTATTTGAATACCCTACTATGTGTATATGTATCTGGTGTGGCTAACATGTCGCCACACTCCGGACTAATTAGTGATACAAAAGCCAATCCAATCTCTGCATCAATTTCAATCTGCCCCCCCGCTCCCCTTGATGATTCCCCACCATTGATTCGAGTGATATTATTATGTACCAGGAGGATCCTTTGCCTTGTTTCAAGACTTTTATGAATACAATTTTGTTGCGTTTTGAGTTTTTTATTATACTTTCAGTTAACCCATTTCAATGACCTAGCAAAAATTCGCGCATAACTAAAATTCCCCTCTCGCGCTCTCTCATCTGTCTTTATATAAATAATTTTTTTCTTGTTTTTTTTCTTGCTGAAATATTTTTGTTAATTTTAGTTTAAGTTTAGTTGTGACAAATTGTGTATTATATAATTTTATGCGATTTCGAAATATGAATGCGAAAAATAATTAAACAAAACATTCACAATTATTTTGTTTTAATCACCGTCTACATATATACCGATGTATCTGGGACTGGAACAGAAACCCATCCAAAATGTTGACTCAACCGAGAGAAACTAAACGAAAACAATTTAAACAAATGGAAGTATAATTAACCTAAATACCTAACAACCTATATACGTAGAGAGCAAGAACAACCAAATCATCCAATATACATATATATTAACCGAAACACAATTTTATTCACTCAGCCACAAGTCGAAAGGAAATATTTGAAAAAGAAAAACAATTGCGATACATAAACCCGCATATACGTAACTGAATTATATTCAAACAAATTAGTATTAGACCAAGCCGAAAGAGCAGAAGGAGAGTCTTCCCCTCCTCCCCACTAACTCCGACTAAAATTGTCCAAAAAAGGCAGTAAGTTTTGGCCATTAAATTTGTAAATAAAAATGCAATGCAAGTGCGATGCATGGCAAAACTATTGTGTGTGAAAAGTGCATGAATAAAAGTTTTCCCCAGAAATAATGGGAAAACTGATAGCAAAAGAAAACCCATTCAGCGCTGTATGAATAACAAAAAACCATTAATCATAAGCCTACAACAACAATGAGAAATTAATAAATAAATAAAAACTTAAAAGATATCGTTTCAAGTGAATCAAATGGTGAACTTTTGTGCAGAACGTCTTGAATTTATGAATGAATCAATTATAGCAAATGTTTTATTTGTGTTCGAATTAGGAACTTGGGAAATATGAGCTATTATCAGTTTATCTACTCGTAAAAGGCTTAGATGATTAATCAATTTTAACCCTTTCGTCCCCAACTTTTTTCCTGTGTAATAAACATTTTTTTTTTACTCTTCATCTTTTTATATTAATTTTAGAAGAATTTAGGCCAAAATTTTATGTCGCAACAAAAGAAAGAATTTTTTTTTCAACAACTTTAAATGATTTTTATTTATTTCAAATAATTAGGTATGAAAACTCAAAAAACAGTTTTTATTGTTGTTAGAACAAAGGTGGACTACATTTTATCTTGCACAATCTGCAACGTCCCTTTTCACCAAATAGTACAACCCAATGTTCCATATTATCATAACGCTGGGAGACTGAAGGATTCGGCTGCAACTTGAACTTTTTAGACGGTTGACGGGGAGCTCAGCAAAGAGTATCTCTTGTTTTAGGAGATAATTAGTAGGTATTACTATAGAATCTATAGCTATAGATAGCAGTTCGATCCGAATATTGCTAAGTTCAGGTCTTCTGACATCAAAACCAAGATAATAGTGCTAGTCGTTCGTATTCGTATTATGATTATAGTATGTTTATTATGTTTTTTCATTCTCCCAATAGTCAAAGATGCATTCCATGAAAAGACGAAAATTTTTCTACTGAAATAATTTATTTAGAGAGCTTTCTTTTCATTGAATCATGACATTTAATCAATTTTCCTGTAATTTTTTTCTACTTAAGAGTTATTGTTAGTTTGATTTATTCATGATTAATGTCAATTGAATTTGTAAGCTTAAGGAGTTAAAGATGTTGAAGTTATTATTATGTTTATTTATATGTTTAGATCTATTCATTTAAGATTATTGATTCTTTTGAAGTTCAGGGAGTCAAAGAAGTTGAATTTTTTAGATCCTCAATTCTACTCCGAAGTGCAACGTTTCCATTTATCTCGATTTAAGGAAATCTGTTGACACATTCATTTTACAAAGATGCTTCTTAAATTGGCTACCCTCCCTGATCTTAGATTTTGTCCACACAATAACTGATTATATATTGTGTAATGGATGTTTGTTGCAGCGCATAAATTCTCACTTCTTAATGCCGCAAATATTAATTAACGCAGACCATTTTATGGAAATTGATTTCATGGTTACGCGATGGGAGGGTAAGGAGGCAAGGATTCTGGGCACTAAAGAGAGAAGGACTACCCAGAGAATGTTGCCCCGTTCGGCTGTAGTTTTGCAATTTGTCGCTCTTGCCACGTAGCCGGGCAATGTTGCAAGATGCCTTTAATTAAATTTAATTAATGCGGCAACAACTCAACGGATTATGATAATAAGCGCACACATAACGACGGCCTTTATGACGCACACATGTGCAAGCCACAGCGAAAAGGAGATGGAGATGGAGACGGAGTCGAAGTGGAGGTGGAGGCCAGACGTCATCCTCATCCTGTGTTGGAGCCGGGTAATAGCTGCGTCAATGTCTTCGATGGCAACGGAAACGGAAGCACAAGCACGCAAATGGCTCATGTATGCAATAAAAGAAACTTTCGAAAACGTCAAAATGGCGTTCCAAAGATTGCCCCATTGACGACGAGAGAGAGGGAGAGGAGTGTGAGCGAAGGTCTCCAGCAGGAGCAACGGATAAGGACGTGGGGTTGGGTACGGGTACGGGTTCGGATGCGTTGTTCAACCATGCCGAGCACGTAGAGGGAATACACAATTCTGGGCTGGGCATAAGTTCACATTTGGATGCTGTTATTAGAAAAGTTGCTCACATAAACTGGCCCAAAGGCGATCATTGCAACGATAAGGCAACGTTTCAAATATATTTTATTTTATATTTTCACTTCAATGGAAAACGCTTGACCCGTAAATTGTGATTTCAACTGCCCTAAATAGGCGATTCTGATTATTGTTGAGCCAATTGATTAATATTCAGCGTATTTTGTAGTTAAAACCAATCTTGAACTCACTTTCTCACCCATTTATTGTGAATGAAGTGACAGTGCTTTGACTTTTATGCCCGTTCCTGCCATATGTTTTTTTTTTTCTGTTTTTTTGTTTTTTCGTGGCCAACTCGGCGCTAGTCAGCCGTGTAATTCTAATGCCGAATCTCGCATAAACTCTCACAATTTATGGCATTCAAATTCGTTTGCGACTCGAACAGAAAATTACAATATTTTGACATGCCAAACAAAGCCGCAAACTGGGAGCGTTGATCCTACTTTAAATTCGGCATCAACTCTGAGCTGAGCTGAGCTGAACCGAGCCGTTGAGCTGATGTGGCATATGCGAGTCCTAATTATGAGAGCGACGCAGATGTTGCCATTGCTCCTTCTGCATTCCATTCGAAATCCTTGCTCAAAATGGCGGCCAATTACAGCGCGCGCTTCGTTTAATTGAAACATAATTTTGCATAAATAAAACAAGGCATAAAACACCCTGTTCGATGGCACAGCCCACCTCTGCCCACCCCCACCCACCAGCAACAACATCATCTCCACCTCCTCAGGCTGTAGCTCATCCCTCCCTGGTCGCCATCATTAATGGGCAAAGGGTGTTTCTTTTTTTTTTTGTTTTTGGTTTGGCCCTCTTGTTTCTGTTTAAAAAAAAGGAAAAACAAATGCAAACAAACGCGCCCAGACCCAAACCCTCGACCCCACGTGTGCATTGTGTGTGTATGTGTGTGTGTGTGTTGGGTGTGTGCAAAAAGGGTCCCAATCCCAGTCGCAGTTGCTGCCAAATGATGGTGTTGTTGCTTTTGCCATGATGATGCGTCGGGTGTATCTCACAGCTCATTGCGAATGCACAGGTTGATTTTATCCCCTGGCACTTTTTCATGTTTCCTCCAAAATAGATTGGCCGTATGTGTGTGTTACTCTCTCTCTCATCCCCTCTGCCTCCCTTTATCTCTCTCCCTCTGGGTGTAGATAGGCCTCTACCTCTTTGTTGTCGCCTGCCGCCTCGTATTTTGTTGCAAAATTGCACATCCCATCGCGCTGCTACATCATAATTTATTAACAAAGCGAAATGAGTTTTTTTTTGTCCTATGGTTTGTTTTTTTTTTTGGCACTTGCTGTTTCCATTTTAAAGCCCATGGCGCTCATTTATCACAATTTTCCATTTTCCAATAGGGGAAAAATTGCGAATTTTCAACTAATTGAAACTGGAGTTGGGCAAAAACAAAACACTTCAATTCAATTCCTTTTAAAAGAAATTTTTCGCAAAAAAAAAATAATATTAAATATTGCTCTCAACTTTAAAATATTTCCACTCCATTTTATCTGCTTACATTCGAACAGAAATGGAGCAAAATATATTTTTATATTATTCAATGCATTCCTTAATTGTACAATCATCTATATATTTTTATTTTATACTTTAAAACACCATTGAAAATGGAAATGTGTGCGAGAAACCAGCTAAGCGGAATGTAATCTTAGGAGTAACCAATTTCGGGCCATTTCGGCAAGCATGATGTGCCGCTTTTATTGTAAAACCCCAACGACATTAACACTAAATTTCAACTAAGCGATCTTCAATATATTATAAAAATCCGCCAAGAAACCAACCGCAATCCAGGAATGAAACACAATCTTTTTAATATCCAACCCACCCACGAACCGGCGAACCGGCGAACCGTCGAGCTAACCAACCAACCACCAACACCCATCGCCAGACGCCCAGAAATTTTTACTTGTACACGTATCCACCCCCAATCCCTGTGCCCTTCACTATGGCTACTTAGCCTCCTCCTCGCTCCGAACTCCGCAACATCCGCACGTGAACAGGGAGGGCTGAAACACGTTGCCAACATTGCAAATTTTTGTTGATTTAATAAAATTGCACCCACGAGACTAATTTATATGGAATGTCGGTAGTCGAAAAAGAGGCCGAATTGGTTTCATCCTAGCTGAACAAACAGTGGGATGAATTCAAATTTTTGAAATCCTTAACATCAATAAATATTTTTGGGAATTTATTTTGTTATAAAGAGAACTCCAACAAAAAAGCAAGTTGGATATATATTTCAAAACTGGTTACTAAGCTTAAATTGTTTATAACGACGAATTCAACTTTTATGATTTGCTTTATAATACGTCTTTCAATTGAACTAATAAGTTCCATATAAAATTACTGTAGTGATATTTCAAAATTCACACAAGAAGAATACGTTCTACTTGAAAGAAATATTTAATTAAGATATCTAGCAATAGAAATCTAAAATGCCTGCATATTAATATACGTTTTTAAGAGTTATGTTGTATAGTATGTTGATTCTTATTCCCAGCTAAAGTGTTTACTATAGGTTAATAGGTTTGACTTTGTGTGCTTTTGGCCAAAATGGCCGATTTTCCATAGGCTGTATTTTAGACAATTTTCAACCGATTTCAAAATGTACTATCTAATTCTTATTATATTTTTACATACTTTAAAATTACATCAAAAGCTTGGAATTTCGGGAAAAAAAATTTCGACCCGATTTTTGAAAATTTTGACAGTGATACATTGTAATTTTTTTCAAAAATCGGGTAGAAATTAGTTTTTTAGATTTGAATGCCAATTTATAACTCACATTCAGAGCAGCAAAAAAAGACATGACATTTTGAAATTGGCCAACAATTGGCATAGTTAGAGATTTGCAAAGTTGAGGGTTTTGCATAAATTTTGCAACAATTATTGAAAAATTGTTGGTAAAATTTGAAATTTTCCTAAGGCTGTATTTAGGACAAATTTTTACCGATTTCCAAAGTTTGTAAGACTTATGTTGTATATGTTGACTCTAATTCCCAGCTAACGTGTTTACTATACAGTGCCGCTCAACTGAATAGGTTTGACTTCTTTTTTAGACTTAGAACATAATATCTTCATGACGAGCACTCGGATTTAAACCAAATAAATTTTGTTAAGTAAAGCGGTCAATTATTTATAAAATAAAAAAGATTTTTTTGGCTTGGTTTTTATATTTTTTTATTATATTCTCAAAAACATGTATAGTATATTTCGTTCCTAACACAAAAACTCATTCGAGCATTCATAAAGTTTATTCGCAATTCTTATATATATTATATATATTACTTTTACTTAGAATTCTACTAACAATGCCCATTGTACTCGGCCACAATGCTGGCAGCACAGTTGGCTCTTGGCGTTTCACGGTTGCCTGTTACAATTTCAGAACTTCTGTTATCATTTCGAATTAAAGTTGGCAAACAACGCCGCCATCCTTGTACCTGCCTGGATGGATTCCATCCACTACCACCCTCCAATGCCATCTCCGTCCTCCACAAGCTGTGCTTCTCTGTGTACGTTTCGATGCCATTTGCTGATTTATATAGCATAATATTGTCGAGCTGAAAATTGCCGACTCCGAGTACGGTTATCGCCATGTTGGCATCATGAGGCAGCATCGCGTCGGAGCACACACAATTTGCCAGCTAATAAGCATTATGGCAATGCACCGACGACTCCAACTTGCGGCTCCGACTACAAATGTTCCCCGTAGTCCTCTGTGTGTGTGTGTGTGTGTGTGTGTGTTTGAGGGCGCGGTGGCCAATTGTTTTGATCTGCTACAATTTACGAGATTCTCTCGGTTCCTTTTCTAAGGAACATGGCTGCGTATCGAGGGGCCAAATCTAATCGCCAAGTGGCGCAATATCCTTATCGATGGCCATTCGTTGAGCATTTTCATAATTTTCGTCATGGCCGACGGCCTTTTTATCGGGGCAAAACGCCTCCTTTCGTGTCCTTCTGCTATTTGGGAGTTTTTTGTTTTGTTTTTGCAACCACTTGAACAGATGTCAACGGTGGCGCGCATTTCTCAGCCAATTTCCAACTTTCACCCAATACAATCATATTTAATAAGGCATTCTTTGGCATGAGTTTCGGTCGCATCAGACACTGCGACCTGTACCTGAGAAGGCCAAAGAACTGGCAAGAGAAAGACTATGGAGAGGAGAGGAGAGGAGAGCATCCGTGACGTATCTGTCAGATTAAGGAAAAGTCATAAAATGTGGTGAGAAAGGATGACAACAACAGCAAAAGCAAAAGCAACAGCAAACGTAGCGATACGGCCATTGTGATGTCGTCCTCACACAAACATGGCAGTTGGTACCCTTGCCCCACCCCTGTGTTCCTCACACCACACTCTTGATACGTCCCTGGTTATAATTTTAATTGTCTGGCCGTGGGCACTTTTTCTTAGATAAATTCGATGAGAATGTGAGTGGAGAAAGAATTCTTGTCTGTATCCTATGGTTGTTTCTATTCCTCTCTCTCTCTCTCTCTCTCTCTTTCTATCTCCCTCTCCCTCTCTCTCTTTGTGTGATTTTGTTTTGCAATTGAACATCTATGAACATTTATGACTGTAAACAGACATTAAACTGTCGCCTTGCTCGGTTGGCTGTCGGCACTCGTCCAAGTGCTAGGCGACCCAAGTGCTCCTCGAATTTGATCCTGCGGCAGCTTCTGTGTTCGTCGGCGATCTTTCTGCGCCTTCAGCAATTTCCGCTAGCCCACGGCCATTGCCGGCGACAGTTATGACTCGGTACGGCACATTAAAGTGACTTTAACGACAGTAAACAGTTCGTAAAAACTTGCCACTGGTAATTTCAAATCCCAGATTTGCTTCATTTGATTGATCTTGAAAGTGGATCTTTGAATGTCTTTAAGAAGTGCTTATATACAGGATATTTGCCTTTTCGAATAGAGTCATAAATGTCGCAATGAATGAATCTAACAGATGTGAAACTAGATTGAAGAATTTTCAAAAATTTAAATCATATTTTCTGAAGCATAACTAAAAGTTTTAACAGTCTGGAAACTAGTTATAACCAAAATAGGACAAATCGACTTCGAAAAATCCCAAAAATAAAGACTATTTATTTTTTATATTTTTTATAATTTATTCTTTATTATATATGATTAAATTCTAAATCATTTTAACAGCAAATAAATTAGTTGTGTTCTTTTATATTTATGATTCAATTCTAAGCCATTTTAATAGTAAATAATATCAAGTAACAGTATAAGCTATGGATTGAATCTGCAATCTGATGAACGCTTAATTAAATTGAAGTCCTGCCTTCCTTTTTAAGAGCTTTTATATGTAGAAATATCATTGATTGTTAAGTTAATTGTCTAAAAGATTTATTATCTAATATATTTAGAAATATCTGCTGCAATTCTATTTTATTACCTCATATAGATCGGGTGATATCGACATTGAATTAAATCGATCGCCTTTGTTTAAATATTGAAATACTAGCCGATCGAAATGTATTCATGAATCAATTAATCGAAATGCATATAATATGCATATTATTACATAGAGGCTGTCCGATAAGCCACAAAGCCAATCACAGGTTGACTTGTTTCGTATCACTTTTTGGAGTAACACATTCCATGCTCCGGAGATAAGGAAAGAAACAATCGAATCGATTGCAATTTGAAACTGAATCAGGTTGCTCCAGCTCCAGCTCCAGCAGTTACCAGGAATAGTGACTCCAATGGCAAGGCAGGTCGGTTCCATTGGTTCATCTGTCCATCGGTCCATCGGCCATCATGTGTTTAGTTTGTTATGTATTCAAGAGTTACCTTACCCTACCTACCTACCTACCTACCTGTGTGTGTGCGTGTGATCCCCAAGCTGCAATTTATCTTTTTTGTAGCCCCTTTATGGGCCATCCAGCTCTTTGTTGTCTTCTTATTAGCAGCTTGGGTCTTTTGTATTCGGTTTCCTCGATGCGTTCATTTCTCTCTCTTTTTTCTGGCTTTTAAAATGGAATTCTGATTCCGAAGATACGAGGAGTTGGAGGTGGAGACGGAGACGGGAGACCCAGCGACCTAAGACCGCTGCGGCTTGGTCCCCCCCATCGTCTCCCATCTCTGTCGTTCACTCTGGCGAGTTTCAGTCGAAATGGAACGAATGACTTTGTCTGTAATAATTTATGGCCACAGACCGCAAACTTGCACCACAACTGAAACTCAACTTTGTGTCACTGCTGCGTATCTCCCTCTCTCTCTCTCTCTGTGCCTCTGCAGATGTGTGTGTGTGTGTGTGAGTGTGTTGCCACAAAAACTTTTTGCCATGCCTGGTCTTGCGGTTTCGGATTACCATTTACCCCTTCCGAGACTAAATGCGGGCCAAAGAATCACCCGCAAGCCGGATTTTCAGTCAGCAGAGACAGCAGATGGAGGGGAGTCGGAGGATGGAGCCTGGGCTCCGGGCCAAGTTTAGAATGTTCATTTTGGAATTCTTTGGAAAAGTTTTCCTCAACGCGCGCGTCACTCGAATTAATTAAAATTTTAAATCGTTACTCTAACTGTACGTCGTGATGCGATGCGATGCGCCGTGTTTCTCGAATTCAATTCGAATTAAATTGAATTCAATTTCATATGCAAATGGCGGTCATGTTAGCTTGATTATGTGTTAATCTCATTGGGGCTCTTCCCCCTCTTCACCCACTCCACCCCTTGCCCCTTGCAGCTGGGGAACAGCTTGGCAACTTTTTTATGGACCACAACATGTCGTAGGCACAAATTTATCGCGGTCATTAATTGCAACATAAATTTATTTTATTTTAACATTTCGCATCTTGGTTTGTGTTTTTTTTTTTGTTGTAGGCTCGATCGAGTCTTCTCTTAAACTTATAACTCGACATTTAGCGAGAAGTTGAGTCGCTGCGAATCGAAACTTGTTTCCGACCAGCCCAACAACAATGAGAAAAAGCCGTTGGCGGCTTTTATTTCAGCCAAAACGCCAATTGAATCATTTTTATGGAGCTCATTTAAAACATTGAAATACTCGCCCCACATCCAAAACTGTCGTCTCGATTGGTCGCTGTAACTTAACTGTAAGACCGTAAGTATTTATACACACACATGACAGTGATAGAGAGAGGAGGGGTGGGGAATGGGGAAAGAAAAGTAAAACGTCGTAGAAGCCATTAGTGTAATCTCGCTCGATAAACTGAAATAAAGTTAAATCTTTCAACTTTAGTAGCCAAAATGTTTTATGGTTTCAGTTTTGGCCATTGATTCACATGGTGTGTAAGTTAATTGGATTTCACCAAGATTATGATACACCAGAGGGTCGGGTAAGCTGCGGTCTGGAATATACAAAAATGAATATTGAATTTTAGATAATTCCTAACAGGATTTTCCTCTTTAACTTTGGTTAACTTTTGGGCTCTAAGTCTGCCATCTTGTAGTACAAAATGCCATTGAAACATTGCTTTATAACTGACTCTTTTTAATAATTAAACTTTGCTGTCAAAATTTTATCGCACAAACTTGAGGTCCTATTTAAACTATATTTTGACTGTTTAGAAACTATCATATCTTTCTGTTGTACAAACGTATAAGTCTGAAAAAAAACGTGTGTAAAATTCATCAGTATCTAGTCCGAGATTTTATGAGAAATGTTTTATCAAACTATTTTTTTTTTGGTGAATCGTAAATTTTAGTAACTCAGCTTTAGACGTTTTTTTCACAGGGACATTTGATTATAAAACGCCCTTTTTTTTAGGAAAATATTAGAACAATTTTTCCAGAATCTTGAAAATTGACGATACACCTATGAATCCTTAAAAGAAATTGTAGATCAGTAAAACTAGTAAAAAAGGCATTTAAAATTTAGACCCAAATTATCATTTTCGAGTCAATTGAAGTTGTTGATGTTTGCTCCTTGATGTAAGTCTTTCCGCTTGACGTTGTTTTACGGCATTAATTAATTACAAAGTTATATTCTCCTTAAACAACAAAATAAAGTAGATTATGTTCCCCATCGAATGAAATATCTGTGATTAAAATGCAATAGAAACTTGATAGCATTAGTTACCTCGCAATTTGTCATATTTTTATCTGACACGGCACAGATAGCCGCTCTCTTTCTTTTGTAATGAATCCCTGTGCAGAATAGTATATTATTTGATAGTCTGGAAAGGAATCGCTCTCGCCTAGATATTGTATATAGCCCTGTACAGGTAAGCTAAAATCAGTTAAAATGTAAATAAATCTATTGAAATATATTTAAATCTATAGGAATATATTTCAATCTATGGAAATATATATACATTTTTGGGAATATATAGAAATCTATGGGAATATTTAGAAACCTATAGAAATATTAAGAAATCTATGGGAATATATAGCAATATTTGGGAATATGTACAAATCTATGGGAATGGGGAGAAAGAAATAGAAACCCGGTCTGTGGCGTGTCACATAAAAATATGACAAATTGCGAGGCAACTCATTTTATTTAGTTATCATTCGATGGGAAATATATTCGTATTTATTTTGTTGTTTAAGGAGAAAGGTACTTTAGAATCAATTGGTGCCGTAAAAGCGGAAATACTTAAAAAATTCTGTAAAATGGTCCTAATACATATTTACAAACTTAGTAAATAATATTTGCACATCATAGATACGGAGTCTTTACATTTAGATTACTCTATTTAGGAATTTAGCAACGCAAGAACTTGCAAGGGTATACAAACTTCGGCATTTTCGAAGTTAGCCCGCCTTCTCTTTTTTTAATTTGTTTTACTCAAAACGAGATTTTACTGGACAATAGTCCGCCAATAAAGTGCATAGGCGTAGCTTTAATTTTGCATTTAAAAAATATGAACACATATTAATACTTATAGAGACATCCATAATAATAATTTTTTCTTCAGGATTATAAATGATATTGCACGCGGAAACAACATTCAATTATAAATGTAATGCATTAAATATTCGACGTCATAATTTAAGTCTAATAGTTCAAAATACTTTATATTTAATCTTGTGTGATCTAAGATGATGTCAGTTTGGTCAGTCTCCCCTGAGATACGCCCATGCCCCTTTAGGTTGTCGAACGGGAATATTCAATTCAAATTAAGTTAAAATATTAAGGCACGTTAGTAAATGAAGATGCTAATTATTAAAATTGCCATTAACGTTCAATTTGTTGGTTGTTTTTTCGTGCTACATATGCAATAAACAAATCAGCTTAAAATGTCAATTTTGAATTTTAATATGTTGATTTTCAGTGATAAAAATTTCGGTTATTTTGAGTGAGAAAAAGTGCGCATCGGATAAATTTTATTGAAGTTAAATTGAAATATTTTAAAATGAAAGCAAAAGTATCATATATTTTTCAAATGATATTTCGACCAATTCCTTTTACTTTTGAATATATGGCAATAACCATATTTTAGGGTGATGTGTGATTGTGATTTTAACAGTATTTTCATTTAACGAATAAGGGTAGTATATTATTTCTATGTTCACATTTTGAGCTTAGCGCCTAACTTTTAACTCACTAACGTCCTCTACCCTACGCAGTGTCGCCCCCTGCCACTAGCGCGAGTAACCAACCAGACATCTGGCATGCAGTAGCAGAACTGGAAAGTACCTGAATTCGTTGCACTAATTACCTGCATAGGGGGCTCTAGTGAGCAGAGACTGGGTGACATTAAGAAGCCCAAAAGCAAACTACAGTATTTATATCATGCATCCATTCGAAACAAAATTTCGACCCGATTTTTGAAAATTTTGACATTGTATACACTGTAATTTTTTTCAAAAATCGGGTCGAAATTAGTTTTTTAGATTTGAATGCCAATTTATAAATCCCATTCAGAGCAGCAAAAAAAGACATGACATTTTGAAATTGGCCAAAAATTGGCATAGTTAGAGGTTTGCAAAGTTGAGGTTTTTGCAAAAATTTAGGCACAGATATTGAAATTTATTTTGTCAAAATTGAAATTTTCCAAATGCTATATTTAGGACAATTTTTTACCGATTTTCAAAGTTTTCATGTAGTTTTTATCGAATTTTTACCTAATTTTAAATGCCATCAAAAATTTAAAAGATTGCACAGCTGTAGATTTTAGAAAATTTTTCGATATTTTGTATAGTTTTGGTCAAAATGTCGATTTTCCTTACTCTGTTCTTTAGACAATTTTCAACCGATTGAAGAATTTGTTATCTAGTTCTTATTACATTTTTACATACTTTAAACTGCAATCAAAAGCTTGGAATTTTGGGAAAAAAAATTTCGACCCGATTTTTGAAAATTTTGACAGTGTAATTGTTTTCAAAAATCGGCTCGAAATTAGTTTTTTAGATTTGAACGCCAATTTATAAATCCCATTCAGAGCAGCAAAAAAAGACATGACATTTTGAAATTGGCCAAAAATTGGCATAGTTAGAGGTTTGCAAAGTTGAGGTTTTGCAAAAATTTAGGCACAGATATTGAAATTTATTTTGTCAAAATTGAAATTTTCCAAATGCTGTATTTAGGACAATTTTTTACCGATTTTCAAAGTTTTCATGTAGTTTTTATCGAATTTTTACCTAATTTTAAATGCCATCAAAAATTTAAAAGATTGCACAGCTGTAGATTTTAGAAAATTTTTCGATATTTTGTATAGTTTTGGTCAAAATGTCGATTTTCCTTAGGCTGTTCTTTAGACAATTTTCAACCGATTGAAGAATTTGTTATCTAATTCTTATTACATTTTTACATACTTTAAACTGCAATCAAAAGCTTGGAATTTTGGGAAAAAAAATTTCGACCCGATTTTTGAAAATTTTGACAGTGTATACACTGTAATTGTTTTCAAAAATCGGCTCGAAATTAGTTTTTTGATTTGAATGCCAATTTATAAATCCCATTCAGAGCAGCAAAAAAAGACATGACATTTTGAAATTGGCCAAAAATTGACATAGTTAGAGGTTTGCAAAGTTGAGGTTTTTGCAAAAATTTAGGCACAGATATTGAAATTTATTTTGTCAAAATTGAAATTTTCCAAATGCTGTATTTAGGACAATTTTTTACCGATTTTCAAAGTTTTCATGTAGTTTTTATCGAATTTTTACCTACTTTGAAATGCCATCAAAAATTTAAAAGATTGCACAGCTGTAGATTTTAGAAAATTTTTCGATATTTTGTATAGTTTTGGTCAAAATGTCGATTTTCCTTAGGCTGTTCTTTAGACAATTTTCAACCGATTGAAGAATTTGTTATCTAATTCTTATTACATTTTTACATACTTTAAACTGCAATCAAAAGCTTGGAATTTTGGGAAAAAAAATTTCGACCCGATTTTTGAAAATTTTGACAGTGTATACACTGTAATTTTTTTCAAAAATCGGGTCGAAATTAGTTTTTTTAGATTTGAATGCCAATTTATAAATCCCATTCAGAGCAGCAAAAAAAGACATGACATTTTGAAATTGGCCAAAAATTGCCATAGTTAGGGGTTTGCAAAGTTGAGGTTATTGCAAAAATTTAGGCACAGATATTGAAATTTTTTTTGTCAAAATTGAAATTTTCCAAATGCTGTATTTAGGACAATTTTTTACCGATTTTCAAAGTTTTCATGTAGTTTTTATCGAATTTTTACCTACTTTTAAATGCCATCAAAAATTTAAAAGATTGCACAGCTGTAGATTTTAGAAAATTTTTCGATATTTTGTATAGTTTTGGTCAAAATGTCGATTTTCCTTAGGCTGTTCTTTAGACAATTTTCAAGCGATTGAAGAATTTGTTATCTAATTCTTATTACATTTTTACATACTTTAAACTGCAATCAAAAGCTTGAAATTTTGGGATTTGAATGCCAATTTATAAATCCCATTCAGAGCAGCAAAAAAAGACATGACATTTTGAAATTGGCCAAAAATTGGCATAGTTAGAGGTTTGCAAAGTTGAGGTTTTTGCAAAAATTTAGGCACAGATATTGAAATTTTTTTGTCAAAATTGAAATTTTCCAAATGCTGTATTTAGGACAATTTTTTACCGATTTCCAAAGTTTTCATGTAGTTTTTATCGAATTTTTACCTACTCAAAAATTTAAAAAAATTTCGACCCGATTTTTGAAAATTTTGACACTGTACACTGTAATTTTTTTCAAAAATCGGGTCGAAATTAGTTTTTTAGATTTGAATGCCAATTTTTAAATCCCATTCAGAGCAGCAAAAAAAGACATGACATTTTGAAATTGGCCAAAAATTGGCATAGTTAGAGGTTTGCAAAGTTGAGGTTTTTGCAAAAATTTAGGCACAGATATTGAAATTTTTTTTGTCAAAATTGAAATTTTCCAAATGCTGTATTTAGGACAATTTTTTACCGATTTTCAAAGTTTTCATGTAGTTTTTATCGAATTTTTACCTACTTTTAAATGCCATCAAAAATTTAAAAGATTGCACAACTGTAGATTTTAGAAAATTTTTCGATATTTTGTATAGTTTTGGTCAAAATGTCGATTTTCCTTAGTCTGTTCTTTAGACAATTTTCAACCGATTGAAGAATTTGTTATCTAATTCTTATTACATTTTTACATACTTTAAACTGCAATCAAAAGCTTGGAATTTTGGGAAAAAAAATTTTGACCCGATTTTTGAAAATTTTGACAGTGTAATTTTTTATTTAAAAATCGGGTCGAAATTAGTTTTTTAGATTTGAATGCCAATTTATAAATCCCATTCAGAGCAGCAAAAAAAGACATGACATTTTGAAATTTGCCAAAAATTGACATAGTTAGGGGTTTGCAAAGTTGAGGTTATTGCAAAAATTTAGGCACAGATATTGAAAATTTTTTGTCAAAATTGAAATTTTCCAAATGCTGTATTTAGGACAATTATTTACCGATTTTCAAAGTTTTCATGTAGTTTTTATCGAATTTTTACCTACTTTTAAATGCCATCAAAAATTTAAAAGATTGCACAGCTGTAGATTTTAGAAAATTTTTCGATATTTTGTATAGTTTTGGTCAAAATGTCGATTTTCCTTAGGCTGTTCTTTAGACAATTTTCAACCGATTGAAGAATTTGTTATCTAATTCTTATTACATTTTTACATACTTTAAACTGCAATCAAAAGCTTGGAATTTTGGGAAAAAAAATTTCGACCCGATTTTTGAAAATTTTGACACTGTAATTTTTTTCAAAAATCGGGTCGAAATTAGTTTTTTAGATTTGAATGCCAATTTATAAATCCCATTCAGAGCAGCAAAAAAAGACATGACATTTTGAAATTTGCCAAAAATTGACATAGTTAGGGGTTTGCAAAGTTGAGGTTATTGCAAAAATTTAGGCACAGATATTGAAAATTTTTTGTCAAAATTGAAATTTTCCAAATGCTGTATTTAGGACAATTTTTTACCGATTTTCAAAGTTTTAATGTAGTTTTTATCAAATTTTTACCTACTTTTAAATGCCATCAAAAATTTAAAAGATTGCACAGCTGTAGATTTTAGAAAATTTTTCGATATTTTGTATAGTTTTGGTCAAAATGTCGATTTTTCTTAGGCTGTTCTTTAGACAATTTTCAACGATTGAAGAATTTGTTATCTAATTCTTATTACATTTTTACATACTTTAAACTGCAATCAAAAGCTTGGAATTTTGGGAAAAAAAATTTCGACCCGATTTTTTAAAATTTTGACAGTATACATCGTAATTTTTTTCAAAAATCGGGTCGAAATTAGTTTTTTAGATTTGAATGCCAATTTATAAATCACATTCAGAGCAGCAAAAAAAGACATGACATTTTGAAATTGGCCAAAAATTGGCATAGTTAGAGGTTTGCAAATTTGAGGTTTTTGCAAAAATTTAGGCACAGATATTGAAATTTTTTTTGTCAAAATTGAAATTTTCCAAATGCTGTATTTAGGACAATTTTTTACCGATTTTCAAAGTTTTCATGTAGTTTTTATCAAATTTTTACCTACTTTTAAATGCCATCAAAAATTTAAAAGATTGCACAGCTGTAGATTTTAGAAAATTTTTCGATATTTTGTATAGTTTTGGTCAAAATGTCGATTTTTCTTAGGCTGTTCTTAAGACAATTTTCAACCGATTGAAGAATTTGTTATCTAATTCTTATTACATTTTTACATACTTTAAACTGCAATAAAAAGCTTGGAATTTTGGGAAAAAAATTTTGACCCGATTTTTGAAAATTTTGACAGTGTATATATACACTGTAATTTTTTTCAAAAATCGGGTCGAAATTAGTTTTTAGATTTGAATGCCAATTTATAACTCACATTCAGAGCAGCAAAAAAAGACATGACATTTTGAAATTGGCCAAAAATTGACATAGTTAGGGGTTTGCAAAGTTGAGGTTATTGCAAAAATTTAGGCACAGATATTGAAATTTTTTTTGTCAAAATTGAAATTTTCCAAATGCTGTATTTAGGACAATTTTTTACCGATTTTCAAAGTTTTCATGTAGTTTTTATCGAATTTTTACCTACTTTTAAATGCCATCAAAAATTTAAAAGATTGCACAGCTGTAGATTTTAGAAAATTTTTCGATATTTTGTATAGTTTTGGTCAAAACGTCGATTTTCCTTAGGCTGTTCTTTAGACAATTTTCAACCGATTGAAGAATTTGTTATCTAATTCTTATTACATTTTTACATATTTTAAACTGCAATCAAAAGCTTGGAATTTTGGGAAAAAAAATTTCGACCCGATTTTTTAAAATTTTGACAGTATACATCGTAATTTTTTTCAAAAATCGGGTCGAAATTAGTTTTTTATATTTGAATGCCAATTTATAAATCCCATTCAGAGCAGCAAAAAAAGACATGACATTTTGAAATTGGCCAAAAATTGGCATAGTTAGAGGTTTGCAAAGTTGAGGTTTTTGCAAAAATTTAGGCACAGATATTGAAATTTTTTTTGTCAAAATTGAAATTTTCCAAATGCTGTATTTAGGACAATTTTTTACCGATTTTCAAAGTTTTCATGTAGTTTTTATCAAATTTTTACCTACTTTTAAATGCCATCAAAAATTTAAAAGATTGCACAGCTGTAGATTTTAGAAAATTTTTCGATATTTTGTATAGTTTTGGTCAAAATGTCGATTTTTCTTAGGCTGTTCTTAAGACAATTTTCAACCGATTGAAGAATTTGTTATCTAATTCTTATTACATTTTTACATACTTTAAACTGCAATAAAAAGCTTGGAATTTTGGGAAAAAAAATTTTGACCCGATTTTTGAAAATTTTGACAGTGTATATATACACTGTAATTTTTTTCAAAAATCGGGTCGAAATTAGTTTTTTAGATTTGAATGCCAATTTATAACTCACATTCAGAGCAGCAAAAAAAGACATGACATTTTGAAATTGGCCAAAAATTGACATAGTTAGGGGTTTGCAAAGTTGAGGTTATTGCAAAAATTTAGGCACAGATATTGAAATTTTTTTTGTCAAAATTGAAATTTTCCAAATGCTGTATTTAGGACAATTTTTTACCGATTTTCAAAGTTTTCATGTAGTTTTTATCGAATTTTTACCTACTTTTAAATGCCATCAAAAATTTAAAAGATTGCACAGCTGTAGATTTTAGAAAATTTTTCGATATTTTGTATAGTTTTGGTCAAAACGTCGATTTTCCTTAGGCTGTTCTTTAGACAATTTTCAACCGATTGAAGAATTTGTTATCTAATTCTTATTACATTTTTACATACTTTAAACTGCAATCAAAAGCTTGGAATTTTGGGAAAAAAAATTACGACCCGATTTTTGAAAATTTTGACAGTGTATACACTGTAATTTTTTTCAAAAATCGGGTCGAAATTAGTTTTTTAGATTTGAATGCCAATTTATAACTCACATTCAGAGCAGCAAAAAAAGACATGACATTTTGAAATTGGCCAAAAATTGACATAGTTAGGGGTTTGCAAAGTTGAGGTTATTGCAAAAATTTAGGCATAGATATTGAAAATTTTTTTGTCAAAATTGAAATTTTCCAAATGCTGTATTTAGGACAATTTTTTACCGATTTTCAAAGTTTTCATGTAGTTTTTATCGAATTTTTACCTACTTTTAAATGCCATCAAAAATTTAAAAGATTGCACAGCTGTAGATTTTAGAAAATTTTTCGATATTTTGTATAGTTTTGGTCAAAATGTCGATTTTCCTTAGGCTGTTCTTTAGACAATTTTCAACCGATTGAAGAATTTGTTATCTAATTCTTATTACATTTTTACATACTTTAAACTGCAATCAAAAGCTTGGAATTTTGGGAAAAAAAATTTCGACCCGATTTTTGAAAATTTTGACAGTGTATACACTGTAATTTTTTTCAAAAATCGGGTCGAAATTAGTTTTTTAGATTTGAATGCCAATTTATAACTCACATTCAGAGCAGCAAAAAAAGACATGACATTTTGAAATTGGCCAAAAATTGATATAGTTAGGGGTTTGCAAAGTTGAGGTTATTGCAAAAATTTAGGCACAGATATTGAAATTTCTTTTGTCAAAATTGAAATTTTCCAAATGCTGTATTTAGGACAATTTTTTACCGATTTTCAAAGTTTTCATGTAGTTTTTATCGAATTTTTACCTACTTTTAAATGCCATCAAAAATTTAAAAGATTGCACAGCTGTAGATTTTAGAAAATTTTTCGATATTTTGTATAGTTTTGGTCAAAACGTCGATTTTCCTTAGGCTGTTCTTTAGACAATTTTCAACCGATTGAAGAATTTGTTATCTAATTCTTATTACATTTTTACATACTTTAAACTGCAATCAAAAGCTTGGAATTTTGGGAAAAAAAATTTCGACCCGATTTTTGAAAATTTTGACAGTGTATACACTGTAATTTTTTTCAAAAATCGGGTCGAAATTAGTTTTTTAGATTTGAATGCCAATTTATAAATCCCATTCAGAGCAGCAAAAAAAGACATGACATTTTGAAATTGGCCAAAAATTGACATAGTTAGGGGTTTGCAAAGTTGAGGTTATTGCAAAAATTTAGGCATAGATATTGAAAATTTTTTGTCAAAATTGAAATTTTCCAAATGCTGTATTTAGGACAATTTTTTACCGATTTTCAAAGTTTTCATGTAGTTTTTATCGAATTTTTACCTACTTTTAAATGCCATCAAAAATTTAAAAGATTGCACAGCTGTAGATTTTAGAAAATTTTTCGATATTTTGTATAGTTTTGGTCAAAATGTCGATTTTCCTTAGGCTGTTCTTTAGACAATTTTCAACCGATTGAAGAATTTGTTATCTAATTCTTATTACATTTTTACATACTTTAAACTGCAATCAAAAGCTTGGAATTTTGGGAAAAAAATTTCGACCCGATTTTTGAAAATTTTGACAGTGTATACACTGTAATTTTTTTCAAAAATCGGGTCGAAATTAGTTTTTTAGATTTGAATGCCAATTTATAACTCACATTCAGAGCAGCAAAAAAAGACATGACATTTTGAAATTGGCCAAAAATTGACATAGTTAGGGGTTTGCAAAGTTGAGGTTATTGCAAAAATTTAGGCACAGATATTGAAAATTTTTTGTCAAAATTGAAATTTTCCAAATGCTGTATTTAGGACAATTTTTTACCGATTTTCAAAGTTTTCATGTAGTTTTTATCGAATTTTTACCTACTTTTAAATGCCATCAAAAATTTAAAAGATTGCACAGCTGTAGATTTTAGAAAATTTTTCGATATTTTGTATAGTTTTGGTCAAAATGTCGATTTTCCTTAGGCTGTTCTTTAGACAATTTTCAACCGATTGAAGAATTTGTTATCTAATTCTTATTACATTTTTACATACTTTAAACTGCAATCAAAAGCTTGGAATTTTGGGAAAAAAAATTTCGACCCGATTTTTGAAAATTTTGACAGTGTATACACTGTAATTTTTTTCAAAAATCGGGTCGAAATTAGTTTTTTAGATTTGAATGCCAATTTATAACTCACATTCAGAGCAGCAAAAAAAGACATGACATTTTGAAATTGGCCAAAAATTGACATAGTTAGGGGTTTGCAAAGTTGAGGTTATTGCAAAAATTTAGGCACAGATATTGAAAATTTTTTTGTCAAAATTGAAATTTTCCAAATGCTGTATTTAGGACAATTTTTTACCGATTTTCAAAGTTTTCATGTAGTTTTTATCGAATTTTTACCTACTTTTAAATGCCATCAAAAATTTAAAAGATTGCACAGCTGTAGATTTTAGAAAATTTTTCGATATTTTGTATAGTTTTGGTCAAAATGTCGATTTTCCTTAGGCTGTTCTTTAGACAATTTTCAACCGATTGAAGAATTTGTTATCTAATTCTTATTACATTTTTACATACTTTAAACTGCAATCAAAAGCTTGGAATTTTGGGAAAAAAATTTCGACCCGATTTTTGAAAATTTTGACAGTGTATACACTGTAATTTTTTTCAAAAATCGGGTCGAAATTAGTTTTTTAGATTTGAATGCCAATTTATAACTCACATTCAGAGCAGCAAAAAAAGACATGACATTTTGAAATTGGCCAAAAATTGACATAGTTAGGGGTTTGCAAAGTTGAGGTTATTGCAAAAATTTAGGCACAGATATTGAAATTTTTTGTCAAAATTGAAATTTTCCAAATGCTGTATTTAGGACAATTTTTTACCGATTTTCAAAGTTTTCATGTAGTTTTTATCGAATTTTTACCTACTTTTAAATGCCATCAAAAATTTAAAAGATTGCACAGCTGTAGATTTTAGAAAATTTTTCGATATTTTGTATAGTTTTGGTCAAAATGTCGATTTTCCTTAGGCTGTTCTTTAGACAATTTTCAACCGATTGAAGAATTTGTTATCTAATTCTTATTACATTTTTACATACTTTAAACTGCAATCAAAAGCTTGGAATTTTGGGAAAAAAATTTCGACCCGATTTTTGAAAATTTTGACAGTGTATACACTGTAATTTTTTTCAAAAATCGGGTCGAAATTAGTTTTTTAGATTTGAATGCCAATTTATAACTCACATTCAGAGCAGCAAAAAAAGACATGACATTTTGAAATTGGCCAAAAATTGACATAGTTAGGGGTTTGCAAAGTTGAGGTTATTGCAAAAATTTAGGCACAGATATTGAAATTTCTTTTGTCAAAATTGAAATTTTCCAAATGCTGTATTTAGGACAATTTTTTACCGATTTTCAAAGTTTTCATGTAGTTTTTATCGAATTTTTACCTACTTTTAAATGCCATCAAAAATTTAAAAGATTGCACAGCTGTAGATTTTAGAAAATTTTTCGATATTTTGTATAGTTTTGGTCAAAATGTCGATTTTTCTTAGGCTGTTCTTAAGACAATTTTCAACCGATTGAAGAATTTGTTATCTAATTCTTATTACATTTTTACATACTTTAAACTGCAATAAAAAGCTTGGAATTTTGGGAAAAAAAATTTTGACCCGATTTTTGAAAATTTTGACAGTGTATATATACACTGTAATTTTTTTCAAAAATCGGGTCGAAATTAGTTTTTTAGATTTGAATGCCAATTTATAACTCACATTCAGAGCAGCAAAAAAAGACATGACATTTTGAAATTGGCCAAAAATTGACATAGTTAGGGGTTTGCAAAGTTGAGGTTATTGCAAAAATTTAGGCACAGATATTGAAATTTTTTTGTCAAAATTGAAATTTTCCAAATGCTGTATTTAGGACAATTTTTTACCGATTTTCAAAGTTTTCATGTAGTTTTTATCGAATTTTTACCTACTTTTAAATGCCATCAAAAATTTAAAAGATTGCACAGCTGTAGATTTTAGAAAATTTTTCGATATTTTGTATAGTTTTGGTCAAAATGTCGATTTTCCTTAGGCTGTTCTTTAGACAATTTTCAACCGATTGAAGAATTTGTTATCTAATTCTTATTACATTTTTACATACTTTAAACTGCAATCAAAAGCTTGGAATTTTGGGAAAAAAATTTCGACCCGATTTTTGAAAATTTTGACAGTGTATACACTGTAATTTTTTTCAAAAATCGGGTCGAAATTAGTTTTTTAGATTTGAATGCCAATTTATAAATCCCATTCAGAGCAGCAAAAAAAGACATGACATTTTGAAATTGGCCAAAAATTGACATAGTTAGAGGTTTGCAAAGTTGAGGTTTTTGCAAAAATTTAGGCACAGATATTGAAATTTTTTTTGTCAAAATTGAAATTTTCCAAATGCTGTATTTAGGACAATTTTTTACCGATTTTCAAAGTTTTCATGTAGTTTTTATCAAATTTTTACCTACTTTTAAATGCCATCAAAAATTTAAAAGATTGCACAGCTGTAGATTTTAGAAAATTTTTCGATATTTTGTATAGTTTTGGTCAAAATGTCGATTTTTCTTAGGCTGTTCTTAAGACAATTTTCAACCGATTGAAGAATTTGTTATCTAATTCTTATTACATTTTTACATACTTTAAACTGCAATCAAAAGCTTGGAATTTTGGGAAAAAAATTTTGACCCGATTTTTGAAAATTTTGACAGTGTATATACACTGTAATTTTTTTCAAAAATCGGGTCGAAATTAGTTTTTTAGATTTGAATGCCAATTTATAACTCACATTCAGAGCAGCAAAAAAAGACATGACATTTTGAAATTGGCCAAAAATTGACATAGTTAGGGGTTTGCAAAGTTGAGGTTATTGCAAAAATTTAGGCACAGATATTGAAATTTTTTTTGTCAAAATTGAAATTTTCCAAATGCTGTATTTAGGACAATTTTTTACCGATTTTCAAAGTTTTCATGTAGTTTTTATCGAATTTTTACCTACTTTTAAATGCCATCAAAAATTTAAAAGATTGCACAGCTGTAGATTTTAGAAAATTTTTCGATATTTTGTATAGTTTTGGTCAAAATGTCGATTTTCCTTAGGCTGTTCTTTAGACAATTTTCAACCGATTGAAGAATTTGTTATCTAATTCTTATTACATTTTTACATACTTTAAACTGCAATCAAAAGCTTGGAATTTTGGGGAAAAAAATTTCGACCCGATTTTTGAAAATTTTGACAGTGTATACACTGTAATTTTTTTCAAAAATCGGGTCGAAATTAGTTTTTTAGATTTGAATGCCAATTTATAACTCACATTCAGAGCAGCAAAAAAAGACATGACATTTTGAAATTGGCCAAAAATTGACATAGTTAGGGGTTTGCAAAGTTGAGGTTATTGCAAAAATTTAGGCACAGATATTGAAAATTTTTTTGTCAAAATTGAAATTTTCCAAATGCTGTATTTAGGACAATTTTTTACCGATTTTCAAAGTTTTCATGTAGTTTTTATCGAATTTTTACCTACTTTTAAATGCCATCAAAAATTTAAAAGATTGCACAGCTGTAGATTTTAGAAAATTTTTCGATATTTTGTATAGTTTTGGTCAAAATGTCGATTTTCCTTAGGCTGTTTTTTAGACAATTTTCAACCGATTGAAGAATTTGTTATCTAATTCTTATTACATTTTTACATACTTTAAACTGCAATCAAAAGCTTGGAATTTTGGGAAAAAAAATTTCGACCCGATTTTTGAAAATTTTGACAGTGTATACACTGTAATTTTTTTCAAAAATCGGGTCGAAATTAGTTTTAGATTTGAATGCCAATTTATAACTCACATTCAGAGCAGCAAAAAAAGACATGACATTTTGAAATTGGCCAAAAATTGACATAGTTAGGGGTTTGCAAAGTTGAGGTTTTTGCAAAAATTTAGGCACAGATATTGAAATTTTTTTTGTCAAAATTGAAATTTTCCAAATGCTGTATTTAGGACAATTTTTTACCGATTTTCAAAGTTTTCATGTAGTTTTTATCGAATTTTTACCTACTTTTAAATGCCATCAAAAATTTAAAAGATTGCACAGCTGTAGATTTTAGAAAATTTTTCGATATTTTGTATAGTTTTGGTCAAAATGTCGATTTTCCTTAGGCTGTTCTTTAGACAATTTTCAACCGATTGAAGAATTTGTTATCTTATTCTTATTGCATTTTTACATACTTTAAACTGCAATCAAAAGCTTGGAATTTTGGGAAAAAAATTTCGACCCGATTTTTGAAAATTTTGACAGTGTATACACTGTAATTTTTTTCAAAAATCGGGTCGAAATTAGTTTTTTAGATTTGAATGCCAATTTATAACTCACATTCAGAGCAGCAAAAAAAGACATGACATTTTGAAATTGGCCAAAAATTGACATAGTTAGGGGTTTGCAAAGTTGAGGTTATTGCAAAAATTTAGGCACAGATATTGAAAATTTTTTGGCAAAATTGAAATTTTCCAAATGCTGTATTTAGGACAATTTTTTTACCGATTTTCAAAGTTTTCATGTAGTTTTTATCGAATTTTTACCTACTTTTAAATGCCATCAAAAATTTAAAAGATTGCACAGCTGTAGATTTTAGAAAATTTTTCGATATTTTGTATAGTTTTGGTCAAAATGTCGATTTTCCTTAGGCTGTTCTTTAGACAATTTTCAACCGATTGAAGAATTTGTTATCTTATTCTTATTGCATTTTTACATACTTTAAACTGCAATCAAAAGCTTGGAATTTTGGAAAAAAAAAATTTCGACCCGATTTTTGAAAATTTTGACAGTGTATACACTGTAATTTTTTTCAAAAATCGGGTCGAAATTAGTTTTTTAGATTTGAATGCCAATTTATAACTCACATTCAGAGCAGCAAAAAAAGACATGACATTTTGAAATTGGCCAAAAATTGACATAGTTAGGGGTTTGCAAAGTTGAGGTTATTGCAAAAATTTAGGCACAGATATTGAAAATTTTTTGGCAAAATTGAAATTTTCCAAATGCTGTATTTAGGACAATTTTTTTACCGATTTTCAAAGTTTTCATGTAGTTTTTATCGAATTTTTACCTACTTTTAAATGCCATCAAAAATTTAAAAGATTGCACAGCTGTAGATTTTAGAAAATTTTTCGATATTTTGTATAGTTTTGGTCAAAATGTCGATTTTCCTTAGGCTGTTCTTTAGACAATTTTCAACCGATTGAAGAATTTGTTATCTAATTCTTATTACATTTTTACATACTTTAAACTGCAATCAAAAGCTTGGAATTTTGGGGAAAAAAATTTCGACCCGATTTTTGAAAATTTTGACAGTGTATACACTGTAATTTTTTTCAAAAATCGGGTCGAAATTAGTTTTTTAGATTTGAATGCCAATTTATAACTCACATTCAGAGCAGCAAAAAAAGACATGACATTTTGAAATTGGCCAAAAATTGACATAGTTAGAGGTTTGCAAAGTTGATGTTTTTGCAAAAATTTAGGCACAGATATTGAAATTTTGTATGTCAAAAATAAAATTTTCCAAATGCTCTATTTTGGACAATTTTCTAGCGATTTTCAAAGTTTTTATGTAGTTTTTATCGAATTTTTATCTACTTTTAAATGCTATCAAAACTTTAAAAGATTGCACAGCTGGAGATTTTAGAAAATTTTTCGAAAAATTGTATAATTTTGGTCAAAATGTCGATTTTCCTTAGGCTGTATTTTAAACAATTTTCAACAGATTGAAGAATTTTTTATCTAATTCTTATTACATTTTTACATACTTTAAACTGCAATCAAAAGCTTGGAATTTTGAAAAAAAAAATTTCGACCCGATTTTTGAAAATTTTGACAGTGTATACACTGTAATTTTTTTCAAAAATCGGGTCGAAATTAGTTTTTTAGATTTGAATGCCAATTTATAACTCACATTCAGAGCAGCAAAAAAAGACATGACATTTTGAAATTGGCCAAAAATTGACATAGTTAGAGGTTTGCAAAGTTGAGGTTTTTGCAAAAATTTAGGCACAGATATTGAAATTTTGTATGTCAAAATAGAAATTTTCCAAATGCTCTATTTAGGACAATTTTCTATCGATTTTCAAAGTTTTTATGTAGTTTTTATCGAATTTTTATCTACTTTTAAATGCTATCAAAACTTTAAAAGATTGCACAGCTGGAGATTTTAGAAAATTTTTCGAAAAATTGTATAATTTTGGTCAAAATGTCGATTTTCCTTAGGCTGTTTTTTAAACAATTTTCAACAGATTGAAGAATTTTTTATCTAATTCTTATTACATTTTTACATACTTTAAACTGCAATCAAAAGCTTGGAATTTTGGAAAAAAAATTTCGACCCGATTTTTGAAAATTTTGACAGTGTATACACTGTAATTTTTTTCAAAAATCGGGTCGAAATTAGTTTTTTAGATTTGAATGCCAATTTATAACTCACATTCAGAGCAGCAAAAAAAGACATGACATTTTGAAATTGGCCAAAAATTGACATAGTTAGGGGTTTGCAAAGTTGAGGTTTTTGCAAAAATTTAGGCACAGATATTGAAATTTTTTTTGTCAAAATTGAAATTTTCCAAATGCTGTATTTAGGACAATTTTTTACCGATTTTCAAAGTTTTCATGTAGTTTTTATCGAATTTTTACCTACTTTTAAATGCCATCAAAAATTTAAAAGATTGCACAGCTGGAGATTTTAGAAAATTTTTCGATAATTTGTATAATTTTGGTCAAAATGTCGATTTTCCTTAGGCTGTTATTTTAAACAATTTTCAACCGATTGAAGAATTTGTTATCTAATTCTTATTACATTTTTACATACTTTAAACTGCAATCAAAAGCTTGGAATTTTGGAGAAAGAATTTCGACCCGATTTTTGAAAATTTTGACAGTGTATACACTGTAATTTTTTTCAAAAATCGGGTCGAAATTAGTTTTTTAGATTTGAATGCCAATTTATAACTCCCATTCAGAGCAGCAAAAAAAGACATGACATTTTGAAATTGGCCAAAAATTGACATAGTTAGGGGTTTGCAAAGTTGAGGTTTTTGCAAAAATTTAGGCACAGATATTGAAAATTTTTTTGTCAAAATTAAAATTTTCCAAATGCTGTATTTAGGACAATTTTTTACCGATTTTCAAAGTTTTCATGTAGTTTTTATCGAATTTTTATCTACTTTTAAATGCCATCAAAACTTTAAAAGATTGCACAGCTGGAGATTTTAGAAAATTTTTCGAAAATTTGTATAGTTTTGGTCAAAATGTCGATTTTCCTTAGGCTGTTTTTTAGACAATTTTCAACCGATTGAAGAATTTTTTATCTAATTCTTATTACATTTTTACATACTTTAAACTGCAATCAAAAGCTTGGAATTTTGGGAAAAAAAATTTCGACCCGATTTTTGAAAATTTTGACAGTGTATACACTGTAATTTTTTTCAAAAATCGGGTCGAAATTAGTTTTTTAGATTTGAATGCCAATTTATAACTCACATTCAGAGCAGCAAAAAAAGACATGACATTTTGAAATTGGCCAAAAATTGACATAGTTAGGGGTTTGCAAAGTTGAGGTTTTGCAAAAATTTAGGCACAGATATTGAAATTTTTTTGTCAAAATTGAAATTTTCCAAATGCTGTATTTAGGACAATTTTTTACCGATTTTCAAAGTTTTTATGTAGTTTTTATCGAATTTTTATCTACTTTTAAATGCCATCAAAAATTTAAAAGATTGCACAGCTGGAGATTTTAGAAAATTTTTCGAAAATTTGTATAATTTTGGTCAAAATGTCGATTTTCCTTAGGCTGTTTTTTAAACAATTTTCAACAGATTGAAGAATTTTTTATCTAATTCTTATTACATTTTTACATACTTTAAACTGCAATCAAAAGCTTGGAATTTTGGAAAAAAATTTCGACCCGATTTTTGAAAATTTTGACAGTGTATACACTGTAATTTTTTTCAAAAATCGGGTCGAAATTAGTTTTTTAGATTTGAATGCCAATTTATAACTCACATTCAGAGCAGCAAAAAAAGACATGACATTTTGAAATTGGCCAAAAATTGACATAGTTAGGGGTTTGCAAAGTTGAGGTTTTGCAAAAATTTAGGCACAGATATTGAAATTTTTTTGTCAAAATTGAAATTTTCCAAATGCTCTATTTAGGACAATTTTTTACCGATTTTCAAAGTTTTTATGTAGTTTTTATCGAATTTTTATCTACTTTTAAATGCTATCAAAACTTTAAAAGATTGCACAGCTGGAGATTTTAGAAAATTTTTCGAAAATTTGTATAATTTTGGTCAAAATGTCGATTTTCCTTAGGCTGTTTTTTAAACAATTTTCAACCAGATTGAAGAATTTTTTATCTAATTCTTATTACATTTTTACATACTTTAAACTGCAATCAAAAGCTTGGAATTTTGGAAAAAAAATTTCGACCCGATTTTTGAAAAAAATTACAGTGTCAAAATTTTCAAAAATCGGGTCGAAATTAGTTTTTTAGATTTGAATGCCAATTTATAACTCCCATTCAGAGCAGCAAAAAAAGACATGACATTTTGAAATTGGCCAAAAATTGACATAGTTAGGAGGTTTGCAAAGTTGAGGTTTTTGCAAAAATTTAGGCACAGATATTGAAAATTTTTTTTGTCAAAATTGAAATTTTCCAAATGCTCTATTTAGGACAATTTTTTACCGATTTTCAAAGTTTTTATGTAGTTTTTATCGAATTTTTATCTACTTTTAAATGCCATCAAAACTTTAAAAGATTGCACAGCTGGAGATTTTAGAAAATTTTTCGAAAAATTGTATAATTTTGGTCAAAATGTCGATTTTCCTTAGGCTGTATCTTTAAACAATTTTCAACAGATTGAAGAATTTTTTATCTAATTCTTATTACATTTTTACATACTTTAAACTGCAATCAAAAGCTTGGAATTTTGGAAAAAAAATTTCGACCCGATTTTTGAAAAAAATTACAGTGTCAAAATTTTCAAAAATCGGGTCGAAATTAGTTTTTTAGATTTGAATGCCAATTTATAACTCACATTCAGAGCAGCAAAAAAAAGACATAACATTTTGAAATTGGACAAAAATTGACATAGTTAGAGGTTTGCAAAGTTGAGGTTTTTGCAAAAATTTAGGCACAGATATTGAAATTTTTTTTGTCAAAATTTAAATTTTCCAAATGCTCTATTTAGGACAATTTTCTACCGATTTTCAAAGTTTTTATGTAGTTTTTATCGAATTTTTATCTACTTTTAAATGCTATCAAAACTTTAAAAGATTGCACAGCTGGAGATTTTAGAAAATTTTTCGAAAAATTGTATAATTTTGGTCAAAATGTCGATTTTCCTAAGGCTGTATTTTAAACAATTTTCAACAGATTGAAGAATTTTTTATCTAATTCTTATTACATTTTTACATACTTTAAACTGCAATCAAAAGCTTGGAATTTTGGAAAAAAAATTTCGACCCGATTTTTGAAAATTTTGACAGTGTATACACTGTAATTTTTTTCAAAAATCGGGTCGAAATTAGTTTTTTAGATTTGAATGCCAATTTATAACTCACATTCAGAGCAGCAAAAAAAGACATGACATTTTGAAATTGGCCAAAAATTGACATAGTTAGAGGTTTGCAAAGTTGAGGTTTTTGCAAAAATTTAGGCACAGATATTGAAATTTTTTTTGTCAAAATTTAAATTTTCCTAATGCTCTATTTAGGACAATTTTCTACCGATTTTCAAAGTTTTTATGTAGTTTTTATCGAATTTTTATCTACTTTTAAATGCTATCAAAACTTTAAAAGATTGCACAGCTGGAGATTTTAGAAAATTTTTCGAAAAATTGTATAATTTTGGTCAAAATGTCGATTTTCCTAAGGCTGTATTTTAAACAATTTTCAACAGATTGAAGAATTTTTTATCTAATTCTTATTACATTTTTACATACTTTAAACTGCAATCAAAAGCTTGGAATTTTTGGAAAAAAAATTTCGACCCGATTTTTGAAAATTTTGACAGTGTATACACTGTAATTTTTTTCAAAAATCGGGTCGAAATTAGTTTTTTAGATTTGAATGCCAATTTATAACTCACATTCAGAGCAGCAAAAAAAGACATGACATTTTGAAATTGGCCAAAAATTGACATAGTTAGAGGTTTGCAAAGTTGAGGTTTTTGCAAAAATTTAGGCACAGATATTGAAATTTTTTTTGTCAAAAATAAAATTTTCCAAATGCTCTATTTAGGACAATTTTCTACCGATTTTCAAAGTTTTTATGTAGTTTTTATCGAATTTTTATCTACTTTTAAATGCTATCAAAACTTTAAAAGATTGCACAGCTGGAGATTTTAGAAAATTTTTCGAAAAATTGTATAATTTTGGTCAAAATGTCGATTTTCCTTAGGCTGTATTTTAAACAATTTTCAACAGATTGAAGAATTTTTTATCTAATTCTTATTACATTTTTACATACTTTAAACTGCAATCAAAAGCTTGGAATTTTGAGAAAAAAATTTCGACCCGATTTTTGAAAATTTTGACAGTGTATACACTGTAATTTTTTTCAAAAATCGGGTCGAAATTAGTTTTTTAGATTTGAATGCCAATTTATAACTCACATTCAGAGCAGCAAAAAAAGACATGACATTTTGAAATTGGCCAAAAATTGACATAGTTAGAGGTTTGCAAAGTTGATGTTTTTGCAAAAATTTAGGCACAGATATTGAAATTTTGTATGTCAAAAATAAAATTTTCCAAATGCTCTATTTTGGACAATTTTCTATCGATTTTCAAAGTTTTTATGTAGTTTTTATCGAATTTTTATCTACTTTTAAATGCTATCAAAACTTTAAAAGATTGCACAGCTGGAGATTTTAGAAAATTTTTCGAAAAATTGTATAATTTTGGTCAAAATGTCGATTTTCCTTAGGCTGTATTTTAAACAATTTTCAACAGATTGAAGAATTTTTTATCTAATTCTTATTACATTTTTACATACTTTAAACTGCAATCAAAAGCTTGGAATTTTGGGAAAAAAAATTTCGACCCGATTTTTGAAAATTTTGACAGTGTATACACTGTAATTTTTTTCAAAAATCGGGTCGAAATTAGTTTTTTAGATTTGAATGCCAATTTATAACTCACATTCAGAGCAGCAAAAAAAGACATAACATTTTGAAATTGGACAAAAATTGACATAGTTAGAGGTTTGCAAAGTTGAGGTTTTTGCAAAAATTTAGGCACAGATATTGAAATTTTTTTTGTCAAAATTTAAATTTTCCTAATGCTATATTTAGGACAATTTTCTACCGATTTTCAAAGTTTTTATGTAGTTTTTATCGAATTTTTATCTACTTTTAAATGCTATCAAAACTTTAAAAGATTGCACAGCTGGAGATTTTAGAAAATTTTTCGAAAAATTGTATAATTTTGGTCAAAATGTCGATTTTCCTTAGGCTGTATTTTAAACAATTTTCAACAGATTGAAGAATTTTTTATCTAATTCTTATTACATTTTTACATACTTTAAACTGCAATCAAAAGCTTGGAATTTTGGAAAAAAAAAATTTCGACCCGATTTTTGAAAATTTTGACAGTGTATACACTGTAATTTTTTTCAAAAATCGGGTCGAAATTAGTTTTTTAGATTTGAATGCCAATTTATAACTCACATTCAGAGCAGCAAAAAAAGACATAACATTTTGAAATTGGACAAAAATTGACATAGTTAGAGGTTTGCAAAGTTGAGGTTTTTGCAAAAATTTAGGCACAGATATTGAAATTTTTTTTGTCAAAATTTAAATTTTCCTAATGCTATATTTTGGACAATTTTCTATCGATTTTCAAAGTTTTTATGTAGTTTTTATCGAATTTTTATCTACTTTTAAATGCTATCAAAACTTTAAAAGATTGCACAGCTGGAGATTTTAGAAAATTTTTCGAAAAATTGTATAATTTTGGTCAAAATGTCGATTTTCCTTAGGCTGTATTTTAAACAATTTTCAACAGATTGAAGAATTTTTTATCTAATTCTTATTACATTTTTACATACTTTAAACTGCAATCAAAAGCTTGGAATTTTGGAAAAAAAATTTCGACCCGATTTTTGAAAATTTTGACAGTGTATACACTGTAATTTTTTTCAAAAATCGGGTCGAAATTAGTTTTTTAGATTTGAATGCCAATTTATAACTCACATTCAGAGCAGCAAAAAAAGACATGACATTTTGAAATTGGCCAAAAATTGACATAGTTAGAGGTTTGCAAAGTTGATGTTTTTGCAAAAATTTAGGCACAGATATTGAAATTTTGTATGTCAAAAATAAAATTTTCCAAATGCTCTATTTTGGACAATTTTCTATCGATTTTCAAAGTTTTTATGTAGTTTTTATCGAATTTTTATCTACTTTTAAATGCTATCAAAACTTTAAAAGATTGCACAGCTGGAGATTTTAGAAAATTTTTCGAAAAATTGTATAATTTTGGTCAAAATGTCGATTTTCCTTAGGCTGTATTTTAAACAATTTTCAACAGATTGAAGAATTTTTTATCTAATTCTTATTACATTTTTACATACTTTAAACTGCAATCAAAAGCTTGGAATTTTGGAAAAAAAAATTTCGACCCGATTTTTGAAAATTTTGACAGTGTATACACTGTAATTTTTTTCAAAAATCGGGTCGAAATTAGTTTTTTAGATTTGAATGCCAATTTATAACTCACATTCAGAGCAGCAAAAAAAGACATGACATTTTGAAATTGGCCAAAAATTGACATAGTTAGAGGTTTGCAAAGTTGAGGTTTTTGCAAAAATTTAGGCACAGATATTGAAATTTTTTTTGTCAAAAATAAAATTTTCCAAATGCTCTATTTTAGGACAATTTTCTACCGATTTTCAAAGTTTTTATGTAGTTTTTATCGAATTTTTATCTACTTTTAAATGCTATCAAAACTTTAAAAGATTGCACAGCTGGAGATTTTAGAAAATTTTTCGAAAAATTGTATAATTTTGGTCAAAATGTCGATTTTCCTTAGGCTGTATTTTAAACAATTTTCAACAGATTGAAGAATTTTTTATCTAATTCTTATTACATTTTTACATACTTTAAACTGCAATCAAAAGCTTGGAATTTTGGAAAAAAAATTTCGACCCGATTTTTGAAAATTTTGACAGTGTATACACTGTAATTTTTTTCAAAAATCGGGTCGAAATTAGTTTTTTAGATTTGAATGCCAATTTATAACTCACATTCAGAGCAGCAAAAAAAGACATGACATTTTGAAATTGGCCAAAAATTGACATAGTTAGAGGTTTGCAAAGTTGATGTTTTTGCAAAAATTTAGGCACAGATATTGAAATTTTGTATGTCAAAAATAAAATTTTCCAAATGCTCTATTTTGGACAATTTTCTATCGATTTTCAAAGTTTTTATGTAGTTTTTATCGAATTTTTATCTACTTTTAAATGCTATCAAAACTTTAAAAGATTGCACAGCTGGAGATTTTAGAAAATTTTTCGAAAAATTGTATAATTTTGGTCAAAATGTCGATTTTCCTTAGGCTGTATTTTAAACAATTTTCAACAGATTGAAGAATTTTTTATCTAATTCTTATTACATTTTTACATACTTTAAACTGCAATCAAAAGCTTGGAATTTTGAAAAAAAAATTTCGACCCGATTTTTGAAAATTTTGACAGTGTATACACTGAAATTTTTTTCAAAAATCGGGTCGAAATTAGTTTTTTAGATTTGAATGCCAATTTATAACTCACATTCAGAGCAGCAAAAAAAGACATGACATTTTGAAATTGGCCAAAAATTGACATAGTTAGAGGTTTGCAAAGTTGATGTTTTTGCAAAAATTTAGGCACAGATATTGAAATTTTGTATGTCAAAAATAAAATTTTCCAAATGCTCTATTTTGGACAATTTTCTATCGATTTTCAAAGTTTTTATGTAGTTTTTATCGAATTTTTATCTACTTTTAAATGCTATCAAAACTTTAAAAGATTGCACAGCTGGAGATTTTAGAAAATTTTTCGAAAAATTGTATAATTTTGGTCAAAATGTCGATTTTCCTTAGGCTGTATTTTAAACAATTTTCAACAGATTGAAGAATTTTTTATCTAATTCTTATTACATTTTTACATACTTTAAACTGCAATCAAAAGCTTGGAATTTTGGAAAAAAAAATTTCGACCCGATTTTTGAAAATTTTGACAGTGTAATTTTTTTGACAGTGTAATTTTTTTCAAAAATCGGGTCGAAATTAGTTTTTTAGATTTGAATGCCAATTTATAACTCACATTCAGAGCAGCAAAAAAAGACATAACATTTTGAAATTGGCCAAAAATTGACATAGTTAGAGGTTTGCAAAGTTGAGGTTTTTGCAAAAATTTAGGCACAGATATTGAAATTTTGTATGTCAAAAATAAAATTTTCCTAATGCTATATTTAGGACAATTTTCTACCGATTTTCAAAGTTTTGATGTAGTTTTTATCGAATTTTTATCTACTTTTAAATGCTATCAAAACTTTAAAAGATTGCACAGCTGGAGATTTTAGAAAATTTTTCGAAAAATTGTATAATTTTGGTCAAAATGTCGATTTTCCTTAGGCTGTATTTTAAACAATTTTCAACAGATTGAAGAATTTTTTATCTAATTCTTATTACATTTTTACATACTTTAAACTGCAATCAAAAGCTTGGAATTTTGGAAAAAAAAATTTCGACCCGATTTTTGAAAATTTTGACAGTGTATACACTGTAATTTTTTTCAAAAATCGGGTCGAAATTAGTTTTTTAGATTTGAATGCCAATTTATAACTCACATTCAGAGCAGCAAAAAAAGACATGACATTTTGAAATTGGCCAAAAATTGACATAGTTAGAGGTTTGCAAAGTTGATGTTTTTGCAAAAATTTAGGCACAGATATTGAAATTTTGTATGTCAAAAATAAAATTTTCCAAATGCTCTATTTTGGACAATTTTCTATCGATTTTCAAAGTTTTTATGTAGTTTTTATCGAATTTTTATCTACTTTTAAATGCTATCAAAACTTTAAAAGATTGCACAGCTGGAGATTTTAGAAAATTTTTCGAAAAATTGTATAATTTTGGTCAAAATGTCGATTTTCCTTAGGCTGTATTTTAAACAATTTTCAACAGATTGAAGAATTTTTTATCTAATTCTTATTACATTTTTACATACTTTAAACTGCAATCAAAAGCTTGGAATTTTGGAAAAAAAAATTTCGACCCGATTTTTGAAAATTTTGACAGTGTATACACTGTAATTTTTTTCAAAAATCGGGTCGAAATTAGTTTTTTAGATTTGAATGCCAATTTATAACTCACATTCAGAGCAGCAAAAAAAGACATGACATTTTGAAATTGGCCAAAAATTGACATAGTTAGAGGTTTGCAAAGTTGATGTTTTTGCAAAAATTTAGGCACAGATATTGAAATTTTGTATGTCAAAATTAAAATTTTCCAAATGCTCTATTTTAGGACAATTTTCTACCGATTTTCAAAGTTTTTATGTAGTTTTTATCGAATTTTTATCTACTTTTAAATGCTATCAAAACTTTAAAAGATTGCACAGCTGGAGATTTTAGAAAATTTTTCGAAAAATTGTATAATTTTGGTCAAAATGTCGATTTTCCTTAGGCTGTATTTTAAACAATTTTCAACAGATTGAAGAATTTTTTATCTAATTCTTATTACATTTTTACATACTTTAAACTGCAAACAAAAGCTTGGAATTTTGAAAAAAAAATTCGACCCGATTTTTGAAAATTTTGACAGTGTATACACTGTAATTTTTTTCAAAAATCGGGTCGAAATTAGTTTTTTAGATTTGAATGCCAATTTATAACTCACATTCAGAGCAGCAAAAAAAGACATGACATTTTGAAATTGGCCAAAAATTGACATAGTTAGAGGTTTGCAAAGTTGATGTTTTTGCAAAAATTTAGGCACAGATATTGAAATTTTGTATGTCAAAAATAAAATTTTCCAAATGCTCTATTTTGGACAATTTTCTATCGATTTTCAAAGTTTTTATGTAGTTTTTATCGAATTTTTATCTACTTTTAAATGCTATCAAAACTTTAAAAGATTGCACAGCTGGAGATTTTAGAAAATTTTTCGAAAAATTGTATAATTTTGGTCAAAATGTCGATTTTCCTTAGGCTGTATTTTAAACAATTTTCAACAGATTGAAGAATTTTTTATCTAATTCTTATTACATTTTTACATACTTTAAACTGCAATCAAAAGCTTGGAATTTTGGAAAAAAAAATTTCGACCCGATTTTTGAAAATTTTGACAGTGTATACACTGTAATTTTTTTCAAAAATCGGGTCGAAATTAGTTTTTTAGATTTGAATGCCAATTTATAACTCACATTCAGAGCAGCAAAAAAAGACATGACATTTTGAAATTGGCCAAAAATTGACATAGTTAGAGGTTTGCAAAGTTGATGTTTTTGCAAAAATTTAGGCACAGATATTGAAATTTTGTATGTCAAAAATAAAATTTTCCAAATGCTCTATTTTGGACAATTTTCTATCGATTTTTAAAGTTTTATGTAGTTTTTATCGAATTTTTATCTACTTTTAAATGCTATCAAAACTTTAAAAGATTGCACAGCTGGAGATTTTAGAAAATTTTTCGAAAAATTGTATAATTTTGGTCAAAATGTCGATTTTCCTTAGGCTGTATTTTAAACAATTTTCAACAGATTGAAGAATTTTTTATCTAATTCTTATTACATTTTTACATACTTTAAACTGCAAACAAAAGCTTGGAATTTTGCAAAAAAAAAAATTTCGACCCGATTTTTGAAAATTTTGACAGTGTATACACTGTAATTTTTTTTCAAAAATCGGGTCGAAATTAGTTTTTTAGATTTGAATGCCAATTTATAACTCACATTCAGAGCAGCAAAAAAAGACATGACATTTTGAAATTGGCCAAAAATTGACATAGTTAGAGGTTTGCAAAGTTGATGTTTTTGCAAAAATTTAGGCACAGATATTGAAATTTTGTATGTCAAAAATAAAATTTTCCAAATGCTCTATTTTAGGACAATTTTCTACCGATTTTCAAAGTTTTTATGTAGTTTTTATCGAATTTTTATCTACTTTTAAATGCTATCAAAACTTTAAAAGATTGCACAGCTGGAGATTTTAGAAAATTTTTCGAAAAATTGTATAATTTTGGTCAAAATGTCGATTTTCCTTAGGCTGTATTTTAAACAATTTTCAACAGATTGAAGAATTTTTTATCTAATTCTTATTACATTTTTACATACTTTAAACTGCAATCAAAAGCTTGGAATTTTGGAAAAAAAAAATTTCGACCCGATTTTTGAAAATTTTGACAGTGTATACACTGTAATTTTTTTCAAAAATCGGGTCGAAATTAGTTTTTTAGATTTGAATGCCAATTTATAACTCACATTCAGAGCAGCAAAAAAAGACATGACATTTTGAAATTGGCCAAAAATTGACATAGTTAGAGGTTTGCAAAGTTGATGTTTTTGCAAAAATTTAGGCACAGATATTGAAATTTTGTATGTCAAAAATAAAATTTTCCAAATGCTCTATTTTGGACAATTTTCTATCGATTTTCAAAGTTTTTATGTAGTTTTTATCGAATTTTTATCTACTTTTAAATGCTATCAAAACTTTAAAAGATTGCACAGCTGGAGATTTTAGAAAATTTTTCGAAAAATTGTATAATTTTGGTCAAAATGTCGATTTTCCTTAGGCTGTATTTTAAACAATTTTCAACAGATTGAAGAATTTTTTATCTAATTCTTATTACATTTTTACATACTTTAAACTGCAAACAAAAGCTTGGAATTTTGAAAAAAAAAAATTCGACCCGATTTTTGAAAATTTTGACAGTGTATACACTGTAATTTTTTTCAAAAATCGGGTCGAAATTAGTTTTTTAGATTTGAATGCCAATTTATAACTCACATTCAGAGCAGCAAAAAAAGACATGACATTTTGAAATTGGCCAAAAATTGACATAGTTAGAGGTTTGCAAAGTTGAGGTTTTTGCAAAAATTTAGGCACAGATATTGAAATTTTTTTTGTCAAAATTAAAATTTTCCAAATGCTCTATTTAGGACAATTTTCTACCGATTTTCAAAGTTTTTATGTAGTTTTTATCGAATTTTTATCTACTTTTAAATGCTATCAAAACTTTAAAAGATTGCACAGCTGGAGATTTTAGAAAATTTTTCGAAAAATTGTATAATTTTGGTCAAAATGTCGATTTTCCTTAGGCTGTATTTTAAACAATTTTCAACAGATTGAAGAATTTTTTATCTAATTCTTATTACATTTTTACATACTTTAAACTGCAATCAAAAGCTTGGAATTTTGAAAAAAAAAATTTCGACCCGATTTTTGAAAATTTTGACAGTGTATACACTGTAATTTTTTTCAAAAATCGGGTCGAAATTAGTTTTTTAGATTTGAATGCCAATTTATAACTCACATTCAGAGCAGCAAAAAAAGACATGACATTTTGAAATTGGCCAAAAATTGACATAGTTAGAGGTTTGCAAAGTTGATGTTTTTGCAAAAATTTAGGCACAGATATTGAAATTTTTTATGTCAAAATTTAAATTTTCCCAATGCTCTATTTTGGACAATTTTCTATCGATTTTCAAAGTTTTTATGTAGTTTTTATCGAATTTTTATCTACTTTTAAATGCTATCAAAACTTTAAAAGATTGCACAGCTGGAGATTTTAGAAAATTTTTCGAAAAATTGTATAATTTTGGTCAAAATGTCGATTTTCCTTAGGCTGTATTTTAAACAATTTTCAACAGATTGAAGAATTTTTTATCTAATTCTTATTACATTTTTACATACTTTAAACTGCAAACAAAAGCTTGGAATTTTGAAAAAAAAAAATTCGACCCGATTTTTGAAAATTTTGACAGTGTATACACTGTAATTTTTTTCAAAAATCGGGTCGAAATTAGTTTTTTAGATTTGAATGCCAATTTATAACTCACATTCAGAGCAGCAAAAAAAGACATGACATTTTGAAATTGGCCAAAAATTGACATAGTTAGAGGTTTGCAAAGTTGATGTTTTTGCAAAAATTTAGGCACAGATATTGAAATTTTTTTTGTCAAAATTTAAATTTTCCCAATGCTATATTTAGGACAATTTTCTACCGATTTTCAAAGTTTTGATGTAGTTTTTATCGAATTTTTATCTACTTTTAAATGCTATCAAAACTTTAAAAGATTGCACAGCTGGAGATTTTAGAAAATTTTTCGAAAAATTGTATAATTTTGGTCAAAATGTCGATTTTCCTTAGGCTGTATTTTAAACAATTTTCAACAGATTGAAGAATTTTTTATCTAATTCTTATTACATTTTTACATACTTTAAACTGCAATCAAAAGCTTGGAATTTTGAAAAAAAAAATTTCGACCCGATTTTTGAAAATTTTGACAGTGTATACACTGTAATTTTTTTCAAAAATCGGGTCGAAATTAGTTTTTTAGATTTGAATGCCAATTTATAACTCACATTCAGAGCAGCAAAAAAAGACATGACATTTTGAAATTGGCCAAAAATTGACATAGTTAGAGGTTTGCAAAGTTGAGGTTTTTGCAAAAATTTAGGCACAGATATTGAAATTTTTTTTGTCAAAATTTAAATTTTCCTAATGCTATATTTAGGACAATTTTCTACCGATTTTCAAAGTTTTGATGTAGTTTTTATCGAATTTTTATCTACTTTTAAATGCTATCAAAACTTTAAAAGATTGCACAGCTGGAGATTTTAGAAAATTTTTCGAAAAATTGTATAATTTTGGTCAAAATGTCGATTTTCCTTAGGCTGTATTTTAAACAATTTTCAACAGATTGAAGAATTTTTTATCTAATTCTTATTACATTTTTACATACTTTAAACTGCAATCAAAAGCTTGGAATTTTGGAAAAAAAAATTTCGACCCGATTTTTGAAAATTTTGACAGTGTATACACTGTAATTTTTTTCAAAAATCGGGTCGAAATTAGTTTTTTAGATTTGAATGCCAATTTATAACTCACATTCAGAGCAGCAAAAAAAGACATGACATTTTGAAATTGGCCAAAAATTGACATAGTTAGAGGTTTGCAAAGTTGATGTTTTTGCAAAAATTTAGGCACAGATATTGAAATTTTGTATGTCAAAAATAAAATTTTCCAAATGCTCTATTTTGGACAATTTTCTATCGATTTTCAAAGTTTTTATGTAGTTTTTATCGAATTTTTATCTACTTTTAAATGCTATCAAAACTTTAAAAGATTGCACAGCTGGAGATTTTAGAAAATTTTTCGAAAAATTGTATAATTTTGGTCAAAATGTCGATTTTCCTTAGGCTGTATTTTAAACAATTTTCAACAGATTGAAGAATTTTTTATCTAATTCTTATTACATTTTTACATACTTTAAACTGCAATCAAAAGCTTGGAATTTTGGAGAAAAAATTTCGACCCGATTTTTGAAAATTTTGACAGTGTATACACTGTAATTTTTTTCAAAAATCGGGTCGAAATTAGTTTTTTAGATTTGAATGCCAATTTATAACTCACATTCAGAGCAGCAAAAAAAGACATGACATTTTGAAATTGGCCAAAAATTGACATAGTTAGAGGTTTGCAAAGTTGATGTTTTTGCAAAAATTTAGGCACAGATATTGAAATTTTGTATGTCAAAAATAAAATTTTGTAAATGCTCTATTTTGGACAATTTTCTACCGATTTTCAAAGTTTTGATGTAGTTTTTATCGAATTTTTATCTACTTTTAAATGCTATCAAAACTTTAAAAGATTGCACAGCTGGAGATTTTAGAAAATTTTTCGAAAAATTGTATAATTTTGGTCAAAATGTCGATTTTCCTTAGGCTGTATTTTAAACAATTTTCAACAGATTGAAGAATTTTTTATCTAATTCTTATTACATTTTTACATACTTTAAACTGCAATCAAAAGCTTGGAATTTTGGAAAAAAAATTTCGACCCGATTTTTGAAAATTTTGACAGTGTATACACTGTAATTTTTTTCAAAAATCGGGTCGAAATTAGTTTTTTAGATTTGAATGCCAATTTATAACTCACATTCAGAGCAGCAAAAAAAGACATGACATTTTGAAATTGGCCAAAAATTGACATAGTTAGAGGTTTGCAAAGTTGAGGTTTTTGCAAAAATTTAGGCACAGATATTGAAATTTTTTTTGTCAAAATTTAAATTTTCCTAATGCTATATTTAGGACAATTTTCTACCGATTTTCAAAGTTTTGATGTAGTTTTTATCGAATTTTTATCTACTTTTAAATGCTATCAAAACTTTAAAAGATTGCACAGCTGGAGATTTTAGAAAATTTTTCGAAAAATTGTATAATTTTGGTCAAAATGTCGATTTTCCTTAGGCTGTATTTTAAACAATTTTCAACAGATTGAAGAATTTTTTATCTAATTCTTATTACATTTTTACATACTTTAAACTGCAATCAAAAGCTTGGAATTTTGGAAAAAAAATTTCGACCCGATTTTTGAAAATTTTGACAGTGTATACACTGTAATTTTTTTCAAAAATCGGGTCGAAATTAGTTTTTTAGATTTGAATGCCAATTTATAACTCACATTCAGAGCAGCAAAAAAAGACATGACATTTTGAAATTGGCCAAAAATTGACATAGTTAGAGGTTTGCAAAGTTGAGGTTTTTGCAAAAATTTAGGCACAGATATTGAAATTTTGTATGTCAAAAATAAAATTTTCCTAATGCTATATTTAGGACAATTTTCTACCGATTTTCAAAGTTTTGATGTAGTTTTTATCGAATTTTTATCTACTTTTAAATGCTATCAAAACTTTAAAAGATTGCACAGCTGGAGATTTTAGAAAATTTTTCGAAAAATTGTATAATTTTGGTCAAAATGTCGATTTTCCTTAGGCTGTATTTTAAACAATTTTCAACAGATTGAAGAATTTTTTATCTAATTCTTATTACATTTTTACATACTTTAAACTGCAAACAAAAGCTTGGAATTTTGAAAAAAAAAAATTCGACCCGATTTTTGAAAATTTTGACAGTGTATACACTGTAATTTTTTTCAAAAATCGGGTCGAAATTAGTTTTTTAGATTTGAATGCCAATTTATAACTCACATTCAGAGCAGCAAAAAAAGACATGACATTTTGAAATTGGCCAAAAATTGACATAGTTAGAGGTTTGCAAAGTTGAGGTTTTTGCAAAAATTTAGGCACAGATATTGAAATTTTTTTTGTCAAAAATAAAATTTTCCAAATGCTCTATTTAGGACAATTTTCTACCGATTTTCAAAGTTTTTATGTAGTTTTTATCGAATTTTTATCTACTTTTAAATGCTATCAAAACTTTAAAAGATTGCACAGCTGGAGATTTTAGAAAATTTTTCGAAAAATTGTATAATTTTGGTCAAAATGTCGATTTTCCTTAGGCTGTATTTTAAACAATTTTCAACAGATTGAAGAATTTTTTATCTAATTCTTATTACATTTTTACATACTTTAAATTGCAATCAAAAGCTTGGAATTTTGGGAAAAAAATTTCGACCCGATTTTTGAAAATTTTGACAGTGTATACACTGTAATTTTTTTCAAAAATCGGGTCGAAATTAGTTTTTTAGATTTGAATGCCAATTTATAACTCACATTCAGAGCAGCAAAAAAAGACATGACATTTTGAAATTGGCCAAAAATTGACATAGTTAGAGGTTTGCAAAGTTGAGGTTTTTGCAAAAATTTAGGCACAGATATTGAAATTTTGTTTGTCAAAATTAAAATTTTCCAAATGCTATATTTAGGACAAATTTCTACCGATTTTCAAAGTTTTTATGTAGTTTTTATCGAATTTTTATCTACTTTTAAATGCTATCAAAACTTTAAAAGATTGCACAGCTGGAGATTTTAGAAAATTTTTCGAAAAATTGTATAATTTTGGTCAAAATGTCGATTTTCCTTAGGCTGTATTTTAGACAATTTTCAACAGATTGAAGAATTTTTTATCTAATTCTTATTACATTTTTACATACTTTAAATTGCAATCAAAAGCTTGGAATTTTGGAAAAAAAATTTCGACCCGATTTTTGAAAATTTTGACAGTGTATACACTGTAATTTTTTTCAAAAATCGGGTCGAAATTAGTTTTTTAGATTTGAATGCCAATTTATAACTCACATTCAGAGCAGCAAAAAAAGACATGACATTTTGAAATTGGCCAAAAATTGACATAGTTAGAGGTTTGCAAAGTTGATGTTTTTGCAAAAATTTAGGCACAGATATTGAAATTTTTTTTGTCAAAATTAAAATTTTCCAAATGCTCTATTTAGGACAATTTTCTACCGATTTTCAAAGTTTTTATGTAGTTTTTATCGAATTTTTATCTACTTTTAAATGCTATCAAAACTTTAAAAGATTGCACAGCTGGAGATTTTAGAAAATTTTTCGAAAAATTGTATAATTTTGGTCAAAATGTCGATTTTCCTTAGGCTGTATTTTAAACAATTTTCAACAGATTGAAGAATTTTTTATCTAATTCTTATTACATTTTTACATACTTTAAATTGCAATCAAAGCTTGGAATTTTGGGAAAAAAAATTTCGACCCGATTTTTGAAAATTTTGACAGTGTATACACTGTAATTTTTTTCAAAAATCGGGTCGAAATTAGTTTTTTAGATTTGAATGCCAATTTATAACTCACATTCAGAGCAGCAAAAAAAGACATGACATTTTGAAATTGGCCAAAAATTGACATAGTTAGAGGTTTGCAAAGTTGAGGTTTTTGCAAAAATTTAGGCACAGATATTGAAATTTTTTTTGTCAAAATTTAAATTTTCCTAATGCTCTATTTAGGACAATTTTCTACCGATTTTCAAAGTTTTTATGTAGTTTTTATCGAATTTTTATCTACTTTTAAATGCTATCAAAACTTTAAAAGATTGCACAGCTGGAGATTTTAGAAAATTTTTCGAAAAATTGTATAATTTTGGTCAAAATGTCGATTTTCCTTAGGCTGTATTTTAAACAATTTTCAACAGATTGAAGAATTTTTTATCTAATTCTTATTACATTTTTACATACTTTAAACTGCAATCAAAAGCTTGGAATTTTGGAAAAAAAATTTCGACCCGATTTTTGAAAATTTTGACAGTGTATACACTGTAATTTTTTTCAAAAATCGGGTCGAAATTAGTTTTTTAGATTTGAATGCCAATTTATAACTCACATTCAGAGCAGCAAAAAAAGACATGACATTTTTAAATTGGCCAAAAATTGACATAGTTAGAGGTTTGCAAAGTTGAGGTTTTTGCAAAAATTTAGGCACAGATATTGAAAATTTTTTTTGTCAAAATTAAAATTTTCCAAATGCTCTATTTAGGACAATTTTCTACCGATTTTCAAAGTTTTGATGTAGTTTTTATCGAATTTTTATCTACTTTTAAATGCTATCAAAACTTTAAAAGATTGCACAGCTGGAGATTTTAGAAAATTTTTCGAAAAATTGTATAATTTTGGTCAAAATGTCGATTTTCCTTAGGCTGTATTTTAGACAATTTTCAACCGATTGAAGAATTTTTTATCTAATTCTTATTACATTTTTACATACTTTAAACTGCAATCAAAAGCTTGGAATTTTGGAAAAAAAAATTTCGACCCGATTTTTGAAAATTTTGACAGTGTATACACTGTAATTTTTTCAAAAATCGGGTCGAAATTAGTTTTTTAGATTTGAATGCCAATTTATAACTCACATTCAGAGCAGCAAAAAAAGACATGACATTTTGAAATTGGCCAAAAATTGACATAGTTAGAGGTTTGCAAAGTTGAGGTTTTTGCAAAAATTTAGGCACAGATATTGAAATTTTGTTTGTCAAAATTAAAATTTTCCAAATGCTCTATTTAGGACAATTTTCTACCGATTTTCAAAGTTTTTATGTAGTTTTTATCGAATTTTTATCTACTTTTAAATGCTATCAAAACTTTAAAAGATTGCACAGCTGGAGATTTTAGAAAATTTTTCGAAAAATTGTATAATTTTGGTCAAAATGTCGATTTTCCTTAGGCTGTATTTTAGACAATTTTCAACCGATTGAAGAATTTTTTATCTAATTCTTATTACATTTTTACATACTTTAAACTGCAATCAAAAGCTTGGAATTTTGGAAAAAAAAATTTCGACCCGATTTTTGAAAATTTTGACAGTGTATTACACTGTAATTTTTTTCAAAAATCGGGTCGAAATTAGTTTTTTAGATTTGAATGCCAATTTATAACTCACATTCAGAGCAGCAAAAAAAGACATGACATTTTGAAATTGGCCAAAAATTGACATAGTTAGAGGTTTGCAAAGTTGAGGTTTTTGCAAAAATTTAGGCACAGATATTGAAATTTTTTTTGTCAAAATTTAAATTTTCCAAATGCTCTATTTAGGACAATTTTCTACCGATTTTCAAAGTTTTTATGTAGTTTTTATCGAATTTTTATCTACTTTTAAATGCCATCAAAACTTTAAAAGATTGCACAGCTGGAGATTTTAGAAAATTTTTCGAAAAATTGTATAATTTTGGTCAAAATGTCGATTTTCCTTAGGCTGTATTTTAGACAATTTTCAACAGATTGAAGAATTTTTTATCTAATTCTTATTACATTTTTACATACTTTAAACTGCAATCAAAAGCTTGGAATTTTGAAAAAAAAATTTCGACCCGATTTTTGAAAATTTTGACAGTGTATACACTGTAATTTTTTTCAAAAATCGGGTCGAAACTAGTTTTTTAGATTTGAATGCCAATTTATAACTCACATTCAGAGCAGCAAAAAAAGACATGACATTTTTAAATTTGCCAAAAATTGACATAGTTAGAGGTTTGCAAAGTTGAGGTTTTTGCAAAAATTTAGGCACAGATATTGAAATTTTTTTTGTCAAAATTTAAATTTTCCTAATGCTCTATTTAGGACAATTTTCTACCGATTTTCAAAGTTTTTATGTAGTTTTTATCGAATTTTTATCTACTTTTAAATGCCATCAAAACTTTAAAAGATTGCACAGCTGGAGATTTTAGAAAATTTTTCGAAAAATTGTATAATTTTGGTCAAAATGTCGATTTTCCTTAGGCTGTATTTTAGACAATTTTCAACCGATTGAAGAATTTTTTATCTAATTCTTATTACATTTTTACATACTTTAAACTGCAATCAAAAGCTTGGAATTTTGGAAAAAAAAATTTCGACCCGATTTTTGAAAATTTTGACAGTGTATACACTGTAATTTTTTTCAAAAATCGGGTCGAAATTAGTTTTTTAGATTTGAATGCCAATTTATAACTCACATTCAGAGCAGCAAAAAAAGACATGACATTTTTAAATTTGCCAAAAATTGACATAGTTAGAGGTTTGCAAAGTTGAGGTTTTTGCAAAAATTTAGGCACAGATATTGAAATTTTTTTGTCAAAATTGAAGTTTTCCAAATGCTGTATTTAGGTCAATTTTCTACCGATTTTCAAAGTTTTGATGTAGTTTTTACCAAATTTTCATCTACTTTTAAATGCCATCAAAACTTTAAAAGATTGCATAGCTGGAGATTTTAGAAAATTTTTTGAAAAATTGTATAATTTTGGTCAAAATGTCGATTTTCCTTAGGCTGTATAATTAGACAGTTTTCAACCGATTGAAGAATTTTTTATCTAATTCTTATTACATTTTTACATACTTTAAACTGCAATCAAAAGCTTGGAATTTTGGAAAAAAAAATTTCGACCCGATTTTTGAAAATTTTGACAGTGTATACACTGTAATTTTTTTCAAAAATCGGGTCGAAATTAGTTTTTTAGATTTGAATGCCAATTTATAACTCACATTCAGAGCAGCAAAAAAAGACATGACATTTTTAAATTGGCCAAAAATTGACATAGTTAGAGGTTTGCAAAGTTGAGGTTTTTGCAAAAATTTAGGCACAGATATTGAAATTTTTTTGTCAAAATTGAAGTTTCCCAAATGCTGTATTTAGGACAATTTTCTACCGATTTTCAAAGTTTTGATGTAGTTTTTATCGAATTTTCATCTACTTTTAAATGCTATCAAAACTTTAAAAGATTGCATAGCTGGAGATTTTAGAAAATTTTTTGAAAAATTGTATAATTTTGGTCAAAATGTCGATTTTCCTTAGGCTGTATTTTAGACAATTTTCAACCGATTGAAGAATTTTTTATCTAATTCTTATTACATTTTTACATACTTTAAACTGCAATCAAAAGCTTGGAATTTTGGAAAAAAAATTTCGACCCGATTTTTGAAAATTTTGACAGTGTATACACTGTAATTTTTTTCAAAAATCGGGTCGAAATTAGTTTTTTAGATTTGAATGCCAATTTATAACTCACATTCAGAGCAGCTAAAAAAGACATGACATTTTTAAATTGGCCAAAAATTGACATAGTTAGAGGTTTGCAAAGTTGAGGTTTTTGCAAAAATTTAGGCACAGATATTGAAATTTTTTTTGTCAAAATTGAAGTTTTCCAAATGCTGTATTTAGGACAATTTTCTACCGATTTTCAAAGTTTTGATGTAGTTTTTATCGAATTTTTATCTACTTTTAAATGCCATCAAAACTTTAAAAGATTGCATAGCTGGAGATTTTAGAAAATTTTTCGAAAAATTGTATAATTTTGGTCAAAATGTCGATTTTCCTTAGGCTGTATTTTAGACAATTTTCAACCGATTGAAGAATTTTTTATCTAATTCTTATTACATTTTTACATACTTTAAACTGCAATCAAAAGCTTGGAATTTTGGAAAAAAAAATTTCGACCCGATTTTTGAAAATTTTGACAGTGTATACACTGTAATTTTTTTCAAAAATCGGGTCGAAATTAGTTTTTTAGATTTGAATGCCAATTTATAACTCACATTCAGAGCAGCCAAAAAAGACATGACATTTTTAAATTGGCCAAAAATTGACATAGTTAGAGGTTTGCAAAGTTGAGGTTTTTGCAAAAATTTAGGCACAGATATTGAAATTTTTTTTGTCAAAATTGAAATTTTCCAAATGCTGTATTTAGGTCAATTTTCTACCGATTTTCAAAGTTTTGATGTAGTTTTTACCGAATTTTCATCTACTTTTAAATGCCATCAAAACTTTAAAAGATTGCATAGCTGGAGATTTTAGAAAATTTTTCGAAAAATTGTATAATTTTGGTCAAAATGTCGATTTTCCTTAGGCTGTATTTTAGACAATTTTCAACCGATTGAAGAATTTTTTATCTAATTCTTATTACATTTTTACATACTTTAAACTGCAATCAAAAGCTTGGAATTTTGGGGAAAAAATTTCGACCCGATTTTTGAAAATTTTGACAGTGTATACACTGTAATTTTTTTCAAAAATCGGGTCGAAATTAGTTTTTTAGATTTGAATGCCAATTTATAACTCACATTCAGAGCAGCAAAAAAAGACATGACATTTTTAAATTGGCCAAAAATTGACATAGTTAGAGGTTTGCAAAGTTGAGGTTTTTGCAAAAATTTAGGCACAGATATTGAAATTTTTTTTGTCAAAATTGAAGTTTTCCAAATGCTGTATTTAGGTCAATTTTCTACCGATTTTCAAAGTTTTGATGTAGTTTTTACCGAATTTTCATCTACTTTTAAATGCCATCAAAACTTTAAAAGATTGCATAGCTGGAGATTTTAGAAAATTTTTCGAAAAATTGTATAATTTTGGTCAAAATGTCGATTTTCCTTAGGCTGTATTTTAGACAATTTTCAACCGATTGAAGAATTTTTTATCTAATTCTTATTACATTTTTACATACTTTAAACTGCAATCAAAAGCTTGGAATTTTGGAAAAAAAAATTTCGACCCGATTTTTGAAAATTTTGACAGTGTATACACTGTAATTTTTTTCAAAAATCGGGTCGAAATTAGTTTTTTAGATTTGAATGCCAATTTATAACTCACATTCAGAGCAGCAAAAAAAGACATGACATTTTTAAATTGGCCAAAAATTGACATAGTTAGAGGTTTGCAAAGTTGAGGTTTTTGCAAAAATTTAGGCACAGATATTGAAATTTTGTTTGTCAAAATTAAAATTTTCCAAATGCTGTATTTAGGACAATTTTTTACCGATTTTCAAAGTTTTCATGTAGTTTTTATCGAATTTTTACCTACTTTTAAATGCCATCAAAAATTTAAAAGATTGCACAGCTGTAGATTTTAGAAAATTTTTCGATATTTTGTATAGTTTTGGTCAAAACGTCGATTTTCCTTAGGCTGTTCTTTAGACAATTTTCAACCGATTGAAGAATTTGTTATCTAATTCTTATTACATTTTTACATACTTTAAACTGCAATCAAAAGCTTGGAATTTTGGGAAAAAAAATTTCGACCCGATTTTTGAAAATTTTGACAGTGTAATTTTTTTCAAAAATCGGGTCGAAATTAGTTTTTTTATATTTGAATGCCAATTTATAACTCACATTCAGAGCAGCAAAAAAAGACATGTCATTTGGAAATTGGCCAAAAATTGACATAGTTAGCGGTTTGCAAAGTTGAGGTTATTGCAAAAATTTAGGCACAGATATTGAAATTTTGTTTGTCAAAATTAAAATTTTCCAAATGCTGTATTTAGGACAATTTTTTACCGATTTTCAAAGTTTTCATGTAGTTTTTATCGAATTTTTACCTACTTTTAAATGCCATCAAAAATTTAAAAGATTGCACAGCTGTAGATTTTAGAAAATTTTTCGATATTTTGTATAGTTTTGGTCAAAATGTCGATTTTCCTTAGGCTGTTCTTTAGACAATTTTCAACCGATTGAAGAATTTGTTATCTAATTCTTATTACATTTTTACATACTTTAAACTGCAATCAAAAGCTTGGAATTTTGGGAAAAAAAATTTCGACCCGATTTTTAAAAATTTTGACAGTGTATACACTGTAATTTTTTTTAAAAATCGGGTCGAAATTATTTTTTTAGGTTTGAATGCCAATTTAGTTTTTATCGAATTTTTATCTACGTTTTAATCCCATCAAAACTTTAAACGATTGCACAGCTGGAGATTTTAGAAAATTTTTCGAAAAATTTTATAATTTTGGTCAAAATGTCGATTTTGCTTAGGCTGTTTTTTAGACAATTTTTAACCGATTGAAGAATTTGTTATCTAATTCTTATTACATTTTTACATACTTTAAACTGCAATCAAAAGCTTGGAATTTTGGGAAAAAAATTTCGACCCGATTTTTGAAAATTTTGACAGTGTATATATACACTGTAATTTTTTTCAAAAATCGGATCGAAATTAGTTTTTTAGATTTGAATGCCAATTTATAAATCCCATTCAGAGCAGCAAAAAAAGACATGACATTTTGAAATTGGCCAAAAATTGACATAGTTAGGGGTTTGCAAAGTTGAGGTTTTTGCAAAAATTTAGGCACAGATATTGAAATTTTTTTTGTCAAAATTGAAATTTTCCAAATGCTGTATTTAGGACAATTTTTTACCGATTTTCAAAGTTTTCATGTAGTTTTTATCGAATTTTTACCTACTTTTAAATGCCATCAAAAATTTAAAAGATTGCACAGCTGTAGATTTTAGAAAATTTTTCGATATTTTGTATAGTTTTGGTCAAAACGTCGATTTTCCTTAGGCTGTTCTTTAGACAATTTTCAACCGATTGAAGAATTTGTTATCTAATTCTTATTACATTTTTACATACTTTAAACTGCAATCAAAAGCTTGGAATTTTGGGAAAAAAATTTCGACCCGATTTTTGAAAATTTTGACAGTGTAATTTTTTTCAAAAATCGGGTCGAAATTAGTTTTTTTATATTTGAATGCCAATTTATAACTCACATTCAGAGCAGCAAAAAAAGACATGTCATTTGGAAATTGGCCAAAAATTGACATAGTTAGGGGTTTGCAAAGTTGAGGTTATTGCAAAAATTTAGGCACAGATATTGAAAATTTTTTGTCAAAATTGAAATTTTCCAAATGCTGTATTTAGGACAATTTTTTACCGATTTTCAAAGTTTTCATGTAGTTTTTATCGAATTTTTACCTACTTTTAAATGCCATCAAAAATTTAAAAGATTGCACAGCTGTAGATTTTAGAAAATTTTTCGATATTTTGTATAGTTTTGGTCAAAATGTCGATTTTCCTTAGGCTGTTTTTTAGACAATTTTCAACCGATTGAAGAATTTGTTATCCAATTCTTTTTACATTTTTACATACTTTAAACTGCAATCAAAAGCTTGGAATTTTGGGAAAAAAAAATTCGACCCGATTTTTGAAAATTTTGACAGTGTAATTTTTTTTCAAAAATCGGGTCGAAATTAGTTTTTTTATATTTGAATGCCAATTTATAACTCACATTCAGAGCAGCAAAAAAAGACATGTCATTTGGAAATTGGCCAAAAATTGACATAGTTAGGGGTTTGCAAAGTTGAGGTTATTGCAAAAATTTAGGCACAGATATTGAAAATTTTTTGTCAAAATTGAAATTTTCCAAATGCTGTATTTAGGACAATTTTTTACCGATTTTCAAAGTTTTCATGTAGTTTTTATCGAATTTTTACCTACTTTTAAATGCCATCAAAAATTTAAAAGATTGCACAGCTGTAGATTTTAGAAAATTTTTCGATATTTTGTATAGTTTTGGTCAAAATGTCGATTTTCCTTAGGCTGTTCCTTTAGACAATTTTCAACCGATTGAAGAATTTGTTATCTAATTCTTATTACATTTTTACATACTTTAAACTGCAATCAAAAGCTTGGAATTTTGGGAAAAAAATTTCGACCCGATTTTTGAAAATTTTGACAGTGTATACACTGTAATTTTTTTCAAAAATCGGGTCGAAATTAGTTTTTTAGATTTGAATGCCAATTTATAAATCCCATATACACTGTAATTTTTTTCAAAAATCGGGTCGAAATTAGTTTTTTAGATTTGAATGCCAATTTATAAATCCCATTCAGAGCAGCAAAAAAAGACATGACATTTTGAAATTGGCCAAAAATTGACATAGTTAGGGGTTTGCAAAGTTGAGGTTTTTGCAAAAATTTAGGCACAGATATTGAAATTTTTTTTTGTCAAAATTGAAATTTTCAAATGCTGTATTTAGGACAATTTTTTACCGATTTTCAAAGTTTTCATGTAGTTTTTATCCAATTTTTACCTACTTTTAAATGCCATCAAAAATTTAAAAGATTTCACAGCTGTAGATTTTAGAAAATTTTTCGATATTTTGTATAGTTTTGGTCAAAATGTCGATTTTCCTTAGGCTGTTTTTTAGACAATTTTCAACCGATTGAAGAATTTGTTATCCAATTCTTTTTACATTTTTACATACTTTAAACTGCAATCAAAAACTTTGAATTTTGGAAATTACGACTCGATTTTTGAAAATTTTGATAGTGTATTAATTTTTTTCAAAAATGGGGTCAAAATTAGTTTTTAAGAAAATCACTTTTTATTAAATTCCGGAGGCGGCAGGGGGCGTGGCAAAAAAAAAAATAAACTAAATTTGGTAACTCTAACATTTGTCGTTGCTGAGATCTCTGCACTCTTATAAACGGACAGACGGACAGACGGACATGGCTATATCAATTTCTCTTCTCATGCTGATCAAGAATATTTATTCTTTATAGGGTCGGAAAAGCTTCCTTCTCCCTGTTACATACATTTTGTCGACTCTAAAATACCATTTCATCCTATGGATGCACGGTATAAAAACTAAAAAATTAAAACTAAAAAAAAAACTAAAAATAAAAAATTAAAACTAAAAAATAAAAACTAATAAATTAAAACTAAAAAATAAAAACTAAAATAAAAATTTAAACTAAAAAATATGCAGTAAAAAATAACAACTAAAAAATGTATACTAAAAATTAAAAAATAAAAACTAAAAAATAAAAAATTGAAACTAAAAAATAACAATTAAAAAATAAAAACTAAAAAATAAATTTAAAAATAAAAGACGAAAAATAAATTTAAAAATAAAAAACAAAAAATAAATACTAAAAAAATAAAAATAAAAAACTAAACAATAAAAACTAAAAATAAAAAATAAATTTTAAAAATAAAAACTAAAAAATAAAAATAAAAACTAAAAAATAAAAAATTGAAACTAAAAAATAAAAAATTACAACTAAAAAATATAAACTAAAAAATAAAAACTAAAAAATGAAACATAAAAAAAAAACTAAAAAATAAAAAATAAAAACTAAAAATAAAAAATAAAAACTAAAAATAAAAAATAAATTTTAAAAATAAAAACTAAAAAATAAAAATAAAAACTAAAAAATAAAAAATTGAAACTAAAAAATAAAAAATTACAACTAAAAAATATAAACTAAAAAATAAAAACTAAAAAATGAAACATAAAAAAAAAAACTAAAAAATAAAAAATAAAAACTAAAAATAAAAAATAAAAACTAAAAATAAAAAATAAAGACTAAAAATAAAAAATAAAAACTAAAAATAAAAACTAAAAATAAAAAATAAATTTTAAAAATAAATTTTAAAAATAAAAATAAAAAACTAAGAAATAAAAATAAAAAATAAATTTTAAAAATAAAAACTAAAAAATAAATTTAAAAATAAAAACTAAAAATAAAAATAAAAATAAAAAATAAAAATAAAAAATAAAAATAAAAAAATAAAAAATAAAAACTAAAAATAAAAACTAAAAACTAAAAAAAATAAAAAATTAAAATAAAAAATAAAAACTAAAAAATAAAAACTAAAAATAAAAAATGAATTTTAAAAATAACAAATAAAAAATAAAAATAAAAAATAAAAAATAAAAAATAAAAAATAAAAACTAAAAATAAAAAATAAAAACTAAAAAATAAAAACTAAAAATAAAAAAAATAATAAAAACTAAAAATAAAAAATAAAAACTAAAAATAAAAAATAAAAATAAAGACTAAAAATAAAAAATAAAAACTAAAAATAAAAAGTAAAAACTAAAAAATAAAAACTAAAAATAAAAACTAAAAATAAAAAATAAAGACTAAAAAAAAAAACTAAAAATAAAAACTAAAAAATAAAAAATAAATTTTAAAAATAAATTTTAAAAATAAATTTTAAAAATAAAAATAAAAACTAAAAAATAAAAATAAAAAATAAATTTTAAAAATAAAAAATAAAAACTAAAAAATAAATTTAAAAATTAAAACTAAAAATTAAAACTAAAAAATAAAAACTAACAATAAAAAATAAAAACTAAAAACTAAATTTAAAAATAAAAACTAAAAATAAAAATAAAAGACTAAAAAATAAAAATTAAAAATAAAAATAAAAAATAAAAACTAAAATTAAAAAATAAATTTTAAAAATAAAAAATAAAAACTAAAAAATAAATTTAAAAATAAAAACTAAAAATAAAAATAAAAGACTAAAAAATAAAAATAAAAAATAAAAAATAAAAAATAAAAAATAAAAAATAAAAACTAAAAATAAAAATTAAAAATAAAAAATAATAAATAAATTTTAAAAATAAAAAATAAAAACTAAAAAATAAATTTAAAAATGAAAATAAAAAATAAAAACTAAAAAATAAAAACTAAAAATAAAAAATAAATTTTAAAAATAAAAACTAAAAAATAAATTTAAAAATAAAAACTAAAAATAAAAATAAAAGACTAAAAAATAAAAAATATAAACTAAAAACTAAAAACTAAAAATAAAAATAAAAATTAAAAATAAAAAATAAATTTTAAAAATAAAAAATAAAAACTAAAAAATAAATTTAAAAATAAAAATAAAAAAATAAAAAATAAAAACTAAAAATAAAAAATAAAAACTAAAAATTAAAAATAAAAACTAAAAACTAAAAAATAAAAATAAAAAATAAAAACTAAAATTAAAAAATGAATTTTAAAAATAAAAAATAAAAAATAAATTTAAAAATAAAAACTAAAAATAAAAATAAAAACTAAAAACTAAAAATAAAAAATAAAAATAAAAATAAAAAATAAATTTTAAAAATAAAAATTAAAAATAAAAAATAAATTTTAAAAATAAAAAATAAAAACTAAAAAAAAAATCAATTTTAAAAATAAAAAATAAATTTAAAAACAAAAATTAAAATAAAAAACTAAAAAATAAAAACTAAAAATAAAAAATAAAAGGTCAAAGTTCAAAGGTCAAAGTTCAAAAAAATAAAAGGTCAAAGTTCAAAGGTCAAAGTTCAAAGTTCAAAGGTCAAAGTTCAAAGGTCAAAGTTCAAAGGTCAATGGTCAAAGTTCAAAGTTTAAGGTGTAAAGGTCAAAGTTCAAAGGTCAAAGGTCAAAGTTCAAAGTTCAAAGGTCAAAGTTCAAAGGTCAAAGGTCAAAGTTCAAAGGTCAATGGTCAAAGTTCAAAGTTTAAGGTGTAAAGGTCAAAGTTCAAAGGTCAAAGTTCAAAGGTCAAAGTTCAAAGGTCAAAGTTTAAGGTGTAAACTTTACACTTTAAACGTTGACCTTTGAACTTTGACCTTTGAACTTTAACCTTTTCACCTTAAACTTTGAACTTTGACCTTTGAACTTTGCCCTTTAAACTTTGACCTTTGAACTTTGACCTTTGAACTTTGAACTTTGACCTTTGAACTTTGACCTTTTATTTTTTTGAACTTTGACCTTTTAACTTTGACCTTTTATTTTTTATTTTTAGTTTTTATTTTTTAGTTTTTTATTTTAATTTTTGTTTTTAAATTTATTTTTTATTTTTAAAATTGATTTTTTTTTAGTTTTTATTTTTTATTTTTAAAATTTATTTTTTATTTTTAATTTTTATTTTTTATTTTTAAAATTTATTTTTTATTTTTAATTTTTATTTTTATTTTTAGTTTTTATTTTTAAATTTATTTTTTAGTTTTTATTTTTTATTTTTAAAATTCATTTTTTAATTTTAGTTTTTATTTTTTATTTTTATTTTTTAGTTTTTAGTTTTTATTTTTAATTTTTAGTTTTTATTTTTTATTTTTAGTTTTTATTTTTTATTTTTTTATTTTTATTTTTAAATTTATTTTTTAGTTTTTATTTTTTATTTTTAAAATTTATTTTTTATTTTTAATTTTTATTTTTATTTTTAGTTTTTAGTTTTTAGTTTATATTTTTTATTTTTATTTTTTAGTCTTTTATTTTTATTTTTAGTTTTTATTTTTAAATTTATTTTTTAGTTTTTATTTTTAAAATTTTTTTTTATTTTTTAGTTTTTATTTTTTATTTTTTATTTTTATTTTTTATTTTCATTTTTAAATTTATTTTTTAGTTTTTATTTTTTATTTTTAAAATTTATTTATTATTTTTTATTTTTAATTTTTATTTTTAGTTTTTAGTTTTTAGTTTTTAGTTTTTAGTTTTTAGTTTTTAGTTTTTATTTTTTATTTTTTATTTTTATTTTTTAGTCTTTTATTTTTATTTTTAGTTTTTATTTTTAAATTTATTTTTTAGTTTTTATTTTTTATTTTTAAAATTTATTTTTTAATTTTAGTTTTTATTTTTTATTTTTATTTTTTATTTTTAATTTTTATTTTTTAGTCTTTTATTTTTATTTTTAGTTTTTATTTTTAAATTTATTTTTTAGTTTTTATTTTTTATTGTTAGTTTTTATTTTTTAGTTTTAATTTTTAGTTTTAATTTTTAAATTTATTTTTTAGTTTTTATTTTTTATTTTTAAAATTTATTTTTTATTTTTAGTTTTTAGTTTTTATTTTTTATTTTTAGTTTTTATTTTTTATTTTTTAGTTTTAATTTTTATTTTTAAATTTATTTTTTAGTTTTTATTTTTTATTTTTAAAATTTATTTTTTATTTTTAATTTTTATTTTTAGTTTTTATTTTTAGTTTTTAGTTTTTATTTTTTATTTTTTATTTTTTAGTTTTTATTTTTTATTTTTATTTTTTAGTCTTTTATTTTTATTTTTAGTTTTTATTTTTAAATTTATTTTTTAGTTTTTATTTTTTATTTTTAAAATTTATTTTTTAATTTTAGTTTTTATTTTTATTTTTTAGTTTTTAGTTTTTATTTTTAATTTTTATTTTTTAGTCTTTTATTTTTATTTTTAGTTTTTATTTTTAAATTTATTTTTTAGTTTTTATTTTTTATTTTTAAAATTAATTTTTTATTTTTAGTTTTTATTTTTTAGTTTTTATTTTTTATTTTTATTTTTTAGTTTTTATTTTTAATTTTTTATTTTTATATTTTAGTCTTTTATTTTTATTTTTAGTTTTTATTTTTAAATTTATTTTATAGTTTTTATTTTTTTTTATTTTTAAAATTTATTTTTTATTTTTAGTTTTTATTTTTAATTTTTTTGTTTTTATTTTTTATTTTTTATTTTTAGTTTTAATTTTTTAGTTTTTATTATTAGTTTTTATTTTTTATTTTTAGTTTTTATTTTTTATTTTTTAGTTTTTTATTTTAATTTTTGTTTTTAAATTTATTTTTTATTTTTAAAATTAATTTTTTTTTTTAGTTTTTATTTTTTATTTTTAAAATTTATTTTTTATTTTTATTTTTTATTTTTTAGTTTTTATTTTTATTTTTTATTTTTAGTTTTTATTTCTATTTTTTTATTTTTAGTTTTAATTTTTTTTTTTAGTTTATATTTTTATTTTTAATTTTTTTTTTAAATTTATTTTTTAGTTTTTAATTTTAGTTTTAATTTTTCAGTTATTATTTTGTAATTTTTAGAATTTATTTTTTATTTTTTAGTTTTTATTTTTAATTTTAGTTTTTATATTTTAGTTTTTATTTTAAAAACTAAAAAACTAACTAAAATAAAGTAAGTAAGTCGCCGGGCCGACTTGGATATACCATGCATTAGGTGAAGAGATATATATTAAATTTCTTTCAAATGTTATCTCTCTTATGTGGAAATGAGCACTTTAGCGCCCCCCGACCAAATCGGTGATTTGCAGCATATGCTATCTCGCTCTTTTTCGCGTGCATCTGCCTTGCACCGCTATGAGTGAAAAACGTTTCTATGTATAACTCGGCCATTTTTATTCCGATTCTTGTGATATTTGGTGGAATGATAGATATACGTGACATGTATTAGTGTGCCAAATTAAATTACGATACGATAAATATTTCGGCTGAAAATCGAATTTTTCGAATTTCGGGGGCGGAGGAGGGCGTGGCCAAAATTTGAAACAAACTTGGTCTGCGTGCACACTGCACGCATCTAATGTCCAAATCCGAAAGCTCTATCTTTCATAGTTCCCGAGATATGGAGGCTCAAAATATTGTTTTTCAAATAGCGGGGGCGGAAGGGGGCGGGGCGAAAAAAAAAAACCAGAAGGCCGGGCTAACTTCGGCCATGCCGAAGTTTGTATACCCTTGCAAGCTCTTGTGTTACTAGATCCCTAAAAAGATTTATCTAAATGTAAAGACCCTGGTGTCCGTTTTTACACGCCATAGCACGGCACGCATACATATGCATGGATGTAGACATGCAGCATGCAATTTTTTCATGTTTGTATGACAGCTATATGATATAGTCATCCGATTTTAATAAAATTTACCAGATATATAACTTTATATATGAGAATGTTATTTACCAAGTTTGACGATGATCGCTTAAGAAACAAAAAAGTTTCTAGAAGAAAAACTATTTTTGGTCCGATCGTTCATATGGGAGCTATATGATATAGTAATCCGATATTGATCAAATTTGGCATGGATGTTTAAATGTATAATAAACTGCCAAATGCTAAGTTTTATGATAATTGGGCGTTTTTCGACCGATGGTTCCTATGGGAGCTATATGATATAGTCGTCCGATTGGGATGAATCCGAGATATACAATGCCTGCAGTATATACAAGACTTCGTGCAAAATTGCAGCTCTGTAGCTTTAGCGGTTTAGGAGGAGAAGCTGTTGATCCAGACAGACAGACAGACGGACAGACGGACAGACGGACAGACGGACAGACAGACGGACAAACGGATTTGAACTCGCCTTGTCATGCTGATCAAGAATATATATACTTTATATGGTCGGAGATGCTTCCTTCTATGCGTTGCACACTTCTGACCAAAATTAATATACCCTTTTTGCAAGGGTATAATAAACTCGTTCTGCCTGCAGAGCAAACGGGTCTACATGCCAAGTTTGGTAGCTCTAGCTCTTATAGTCTCCGAGATCTCGATGATTCTTCAGACGGACAGACGGACAGACAGACGGACATGTCTCAATCGACTCGGCTATTGATACTGATCAAGAATATATATACTTTATAGGGTCGGAGAAGCTTCCTTCTCCCTGTTACATACATTTTGGCGACTTTAATATACCATTTCATTCTACGAATGCATGGTATAAAAAGTTTAAATATTGTTTTTTCAGTTTTTATATTTTATTCAAGTTTTTATATTTCATCTCCGACCATATAAAGTATATATATTCTTGATCAGCATGACAAGACGAGTTCAAATCCGTTTGTCCGTCTGCCAGTCCGTCCGTCCGTCCGTCCGTCTGTCTGGATCAACGGCTTCTCCTCCTAAACCGCTATAGCTACAGAGCTGCAATTTTGCACTAAGTCTTGTATATACTGCAGGCATTGTATATCTCGGATTCATTCGGATCGGACGACTATATCATATAGCTCCCATAGGAACCATCGGTCGAAAAATGAGTTTTAGATCAATAACATCCTTCTTTTTCACCCGATTATTATAAAACTTAACATTTGGCAATTCATTATACATCCAAACATCCATGCCAAATTTGACCAAGATCGGATTACTATATCATATAGCTCCCATATGAACGATCGGACCAAAAATAGTTTTTCTTCTAGAAACTTTTTTGTTTCTTGAGCGATCATCGTCAAACTTGGTAAATAACATTTCCACATTGCATGTCTACATACATGCATATGTATGCGTGCCGTGCTATGGCGTGTAAAAACGGTGACTAGTAACACAAGAGCTTGCAAGGGTATACAAACTTCGGCATGGCCGAAGTTAGCCCGGCCTTCTAGTTATTATTTATTTTGGTTTTAAATACTATCTTTTAAACATTTCAACACTTTTTTAACATGTGTATAATTTTGGTCCAAACTCTGATTTTCGTTAGGCGGTATTTAATACTATTTTCAACCGATTACAAAATGTTTTATCTAGTTTTTTCTACATTTCAACATATATTAAAATGCTACCAAAAGCTTAGAATTTTGGAAAAAAAAATTTCGACTCGATTTTTGAAAAATTTTGACAGTGTATAATTTTTTTCAAAAATCGGGTCAAAATTAGTTTTTAACATTTGAATGCCAATTTATAGCTCACATTCAGGGCAGTAAAAAACGACATGACATTTTGAAATTGGCCAAAAATTGACATAGTTAGAGGTTTGCAAAGTTGAGGTTTTTGCACAAAATTTTTTTTGTCAAAATTAAAATTTTCCAAATGCTGTATTTAGGACAGTTTTCTACCGATTTTCAAAGTTTTGATGTAGTTTTTATAGAATTTTTATCTACGTTTTAATCCCATCAAAACTTTAAACGATTGCACAGCTGGAGATTTTAGAAAATTTTTCGATATTTTGTATAGTTTTGGTCAAAATGTCGATTTTCCTTAGGCTGTGTTTTAGACAATTTTTAACCGATTAAAAAATTCTTTATCTCATTCTTATTACAGGTTAACATACTTTAAACTGCAATCAAAAGCTCGGAATTTTGGAAAAATTAAATTGTAATTTTTTTCAAAAATCGGGTCGAAATTAGTTTTTTTAGATTTGAATGCCAATTTATAACTCACATTCAGAGCAGCAAAAAAAGACATGACATTTTGAAATTGGCCAAAAATTGACATAGTTAGAGGTTTGCAAAGTTGAGGTTTTTGCACAAAATTTTTTTTGTCAAAATTAAAATTTTCCAAATGCTGTATTTAGGACAATTTTTTACCGATTTTCAAAGTTTTCATGTAGTTTTTATCGAATTTTTACCTACTTTTAAATGCCATCAAAAATTTAAAAGATTGCACAGCTGTAGAGTTTAGAAAATTTTTCGAAAAATTGTATAATTTTGGTCAAAATGTCGATTTAGCTTAGGCTGTTTTTTAGACAATTTTCAACCGATTGAAGAATTTGTTATCTAATTCTTTTTACATTTTTACATACTTTAAACTGCAATCAAAAGCTTGGAATTTTGGGAAAAAAAATTTCGACCCGATTTTTGAAAATTTTGACAGTGTATACACTGTAATTTTTTTCAAAAATCGGGTCGAAATTAGTTTTATAGATTTGAATGCCAATTTATAAATCCCATTCAGAGCAGCAAAAAAAGACATGACATTTTGAAATTGGCCAAAAATTGGCATAGTTAGAGGTTTGCAAAGTTGAGGTTTTTGCTAAAATTTAGGCACAGATATTGTCAAAATTGAAATTTTCCAAATGCTGTATTTAGGACAATTTTTTACCGATTTTCAAAGTTTTCATGTAGTTTTTATCGAATTTTTACCTACTTTTAAATGCCATCAAAAATTTAAAAGATTGCACAGCTGTAGAGTTTAGAAAATTTTTCGAAAAATTGTATAATTTTGGTCAAAATGTCGATTTAGCTTAGGCTGTTTTTTAGACAATTTTCAACCGATTGAAGAATTTGTTATATAATTCTTATTACATTTTTACATACTTTAAACTGCAATCAAAAGCTTGGAATTTTGGGAAAAAAATTTCGACCCGATTTTTGAAAATTTTGACAGTGTACACACTGTAATTTTTTTCAAAAATCGGGTCGAAATTAGTTTTTTAGATTTGAATGCCAATTTATAACTCACATTCAGAGCAGCAAAAAAGACATGACATTTTGAAATTGGCCAAAAATTGGCATAGTTAGAGGTTTGCAAAGTTGAGGTTTTTGCAAAAATTTAGGCACAGATATTGAAATTTTTTTTGTCAAAATTGAAATTTTCCAAATGCTGTATTTAGGACAATTTTTTACCGATTTTCAAAGTTTTCATGCAGTTTTTATCGAATTTTTACCTACTTTTAAATGCCATCAAGAATTTAAAAGATTGCACAGCTGTAGAGTTTAGAAAATTTTTCGAAAAATTGTATAATTTTGGTCAAAATGTCGATTTTCCTTAGGCTGTTCTTTAGACAATTTTCAACCGATTGAAGAATTTGTTATATAATTCTTATTACATTTTTACATACTTTAAACTGCAATCAAAAGCTTGGAATTTTGGGAAAAAAAATTTCGACCCGATTTTTTAAAATTTTGACAGTGTATATATACACTGTAATTTTTTTCAAAAATCGGGTCGAAATTAGTTTTTTAGATTTGAATGCCAATTTATAAATCCCATTCAGAGCAGCAAAAAAAGACATGACATTTTGAAATTGGCCATAAATTGGCATAGTTAGAGGTTTGCAAAGTTGAGGTTTTTGCAAAAATTTAGGCACAGATATTGAAATTTTTTTTGTCAAAATTGAAATTTTCCAAATGCTGTATTTAGGACAATTTTTTACCGATTTTCAAAGTTTTCATGCAGTTTTTATCGAATTTTTACCTACTTTTAAATGCCATCAAGAATTTAAAAGATTGCACAGCTGTAGAGTTTAGAAAATTTTTCGAAAAATTGTATAATTTTGGTCAAAATGTCGATTTTCCTTAGGCTGTTCTTTAGACAATTTTCAACCGATTGAAGAATTTGTTATATAATTCTTATTACATTTTTACATACTTTAAACTGCAATCAAAAGCTTGGAATTTTGGGTAAAAAAATTTCGACCCGATTTTTGAAAATTTTGACAGTGTATACACTGTAATTTTTTTCAAAAATCGGGTCGAAATTAGTTTTTTAGATTTGAATGCCAATTTATAACTCACATTCAGAGCAGCAAAAAAAGACATGACATTTTGAAATTGGCCAAAAATTGGCATAGTTAGAGGTTTGCAAAGTTGAGGTTATTGCAAAAATTTAGGCACAGATATTGAAATTTTTTTTGTCAAAATTGAAATTTTCCAAATGCTGTATTTAGGACAACTTTTTACCGATTTTCAAAGTTTTCATGTAGTTTTTATCGAATTTTTACCTACTTTTAAATGCTATCAAAAATTTAAAAGATTGCACAGCTGTAGATTTTAGAAAATTTTTCGATATTTTGTATAGTTTTGGTCAAAATGTCGATTTTCCTTAGGCTGTTCTTTAGACAATTTTCAACCGATTGAAGAATTTGTTATATAATTCTTATTACATTTTTACATACTTTAAACTGCAATCAAAAGCTTGGAATTTTGGGAAAAAAAATTTCGACCCGATTTTTGAAAATTTTGACAGTGTACCGATTTTCAAAGTTTTGATGTAGTTTTTATCTTTTAAATGCCATTAAAACTTTAAAAGATTGCACAGCTGGACATGGAATATTTAAGTCGCCAAAGTGTATGTAACAGGCAGAAGGAAGCTTTTCCGACCCTATAAAGTATATATAATCTTGATCAGCATGAAAAGAGAAATTAATATAGCCATGCTCGTCTGTCCGCCCGTCCGTAAAAGTGCATAGATCGTAGCAACTACAAATGTTAGAGCTACCAAATTTAGAATGTAGACTCGTGTAGTATAGGCGCTAACCAAGTTAGTTCTTTTTCGCCCCGTTCCGCCTCCGGATTTCAAAAATGATTTTCTTCCACAATATTAATCGTATCGGAATTTAATTCGGCACACTTATACTTATATTTAATAGACATCTATCATTCGATTGATAAAATCGGATTAAAAATGGCCGAGTTATACGTTGAAACGTTTTATACTCAAAGCTTGAGCGAAATAGCATGTTAGAAATCGCGCATACGAAAGAAATTCAATATATGAATTTAGTTTTATTAATTCGAAGTAGTTTTTCCCTTGATGCATGGCATATCCAAGTTGGCCCGGCGACTTACTTACATTATTTTATTCTCGTTTAACTTTCAGATCAACTTTTCGGCAACGATTTTTATGTAAAGAATTTAGAAGGAAAAGTATATTTCAAAAGGGAACTTAAGAGATATTTTTATTGGAATTTGGAAATTTGTTGAGGCCCATTGTTTTTAATTTCCCAAAATATTAATACATTTTACATTTACAATTTTTTGAGCAACGTTTAAGTCAAATAAGTTAACAAAAAAAAAATCCCTTAATCTTTCATCATTTTTCATTTCACAAAATAAAGAATATTTAAACGTTATTTAAATAAAACCTAGGATCATGTTTATGTCATTTGAAAAGCCTTTTTTACATACACATATTTTTAAACACAACGAATGGAAAATTCAATTGTATAAATTTTGATGTATAAAATTAATGTTGATGTCTACATTGGGAGTTAATATTTTTTCCATTGACGTTATATTAAAAATTCAATATAATATTGTTACAATTTTAAAAAAGCAAGCCTGATTGATTAAGAAACAGTTTACTATTGAAAAAAAGTAAGCCATAGTGTAATCAATACTATTGACAAAAAGTAAGCAACAATGTAATTTCTTGCTTAACTGCTTACTACCGTTAAAATCACTTACAAAAGTGATTACGGACAGCAATAAGTATTTTACCGATTTAACTTCATACTACTGACCTCATATACTCTATAGATATTACTCATAGTAAACTGAGGTCAAAGTTTTATACTCAGACATTTATATATTCATTTTAATTTAAGGATCGCTCTTCCAATCAATTATAGATGCAACTCATGGGTGGTCCGCTTCTTAATTAAGATAAAACAAAAACAAAAATGATCGGCGAATGAGGCACAAAAGGAATATATAGAAAAAGACGCCATTAAAATGGACGTTAAATGGATTTATGAACCGACTGACAACAGAGAAACACACAAAACTAGTTCTCAGCCACTCCCCCGACTCTCGTTTCCAGTGTGGACCAATACGAAAAATTTATCTACAGTATATCCGCTGATTTGTGGCCAGCACATCGATTGGGGAATGCCGCTCATCGAAATAACATAGGTCGCAATTAGCAAGAAACAATGTTGCTCAAAGGTATTTCAAAATGATGTCGCAATTCAATTGTCGCGAGTGCGGTGAAGCTACAGAGTAAGATGATGTGTTGAGCTAAAGATTGAGTTGTTCCATCTTGAAATAATTTGAAGCTCAACCTTCATCCGATGACGAAGAGAATAGAAAATTCGGTACAATTGCCTTTAAGCTGGTTCTCTGGTATTATTTTAATTCGCTTTTGAATTGCACATTCGCCAGGACGTTAAAAGCCACCAAAATAGAATCAACACGACATTTGTGCCATTCAAAAAAAGGATTGTAGTGTGGGCAGTGAGCAGTCAAGGATGTGAGCCAGTGTCGTCGTGGGATCTTGATTAGAATTCTCAAATATTTATAAAAACAGCAGCAACAGCAGCAGCAGCAGCAGCACAGCCGACTGAGTGCAGGTACGATGTGCCACGCCCCGGTTAAAGGCAGTGGGCTCAGGGAATTTACATGGCAAGCAAATAAATGGCACTACAGTTTGTAGTCGTGCACGATTCGGGTTATGAAATTAACATTTCGAGCGGGATAGAGCACAACATTTGGGGTCGTCCTACCACCGCCACCGCCTCCACCCTCACCCCCCTGCGCCTGCTGAGGCAGCACTTTCAACTTGGCCGCAACTAAAAATGCGAAAAGTCGACAAAAAGTCTAAAAACTTTTCATATCCATTCAGAGATGATGCCGAGCGGTGAGGAGGCGGAGCTGAAACGAAATGAAATTTTCAGTTCAGCTGGCACAAGCGCCAGTTGAATCCCTCGCATCCCCCCGATACGCTCCATGCTGATGCTAAACGGGGGCCAGGAATTCTGCTGAGTTGCTGGGCAAGAGCTGGGGATGGGGATGTGGATGGGGCTGGGGGAGAAGCAGCACCAAAAGACAGGGACAGTGCAACGGAGCCGAAGCCGGAGACTGAGTGGCAACTGGCAGTAGCGACGGCAACATCGACACAGTCGACACATTTAACGATTATTGCTAGCCATTAAAAATAACAAGCAAAAGTTTTGCGCATAAAGCCGCTTCGGGGATTCATTCAGCGAATCCAAAGGCGGGCGAAAACTCTTTAGCCGAATCCTTTCCCAATTGCAATTGTTGATCCTTTCGCAATTCGAGCATCTTCAATTGGTTTTGCTTGTTTTTTGTTTCTCCTTTTAGCCAGCATTTCCCTCTCAAATCGCAAAAGTTTAAATTCAACGCGAATTTAGTTGGAACAGCATCTTTTTTTACATAAACCATTGATTGGTCTATGCTGTAGGTATCATTTGGGTGAGCTACAGTCAACATGGTGTTGAAAGGAGGACCTTACTTCTTGCCATTTATTTGGCATCTAGAAGAGAATCCACATATATATTCAAGATAAAAGTGCGTTGTTATTAATTGAATCAGGCCAATGTTTTTTGGAAAATTTTCGGCAATTTATTACAAATTTGGAACTTCTAGAATCGCATGTCTCTCAAAGCTTTGGCGACATTTATCCGTCTGTCTGGATAAACAGCTTCACCTTCTACAGCTCTTAAGCTATAGTGCTCGGATTCATCCGATCATCAATCAAATTATCATTAAAGAAACCATTAGTCAAAAATAGAGTTTTAGATCAATAGATTCATTCTTTTTCACGGGACTATCATAAAATTTAATATAGTATGTGGCTATTTTTATGAAGATCGAACTACAAAATCATAATAAAAAAGTTATAATAATTATAATTCAGGAATCCTTGAATGCAGATCGACAGTCCTGCTTATGGAGGTCCTAGAAAGCCATTTCCTGCAGAGTTATGGCTTCGACAAAATGATCCTTTTTTCGTTTTTAAGCTCTACAGATGATAGTTCTGTAGAGTTCTTGATGAAAGAAATTGTTTGAGATATTCGCTATTTTTGTAAACATAATAAAGTCCTTTTATCTTAACTGATAGTGTCAATCGACGCGGAACACCAAGGACTTCAATCTGTCTTTGAAATGGCTGAGTTATGTTTTTTTGTGCCTTTTTGGCCATGTTGTGGACCAACCCTCTTACAGAAATTTGAGTAATATTTTGGAAAGGATTTCAGGAATCCTTGAATGCAGATCGATAGTCCTGCTTCTGGAGAAAACTATGTCGTGACAAAATCGGTTAATGTCCTGCAGAATTATGGCTTCGATAAAATTATCCTTTTTTCGTTTTTAAGCGCAAATCCTGCCGAGGAACGAATTTTTGAACTTTTAAACGTTTCGGCGACTCGTCGCCAAATCCAACTGCAAATGTTGATTCTTTCGCAGCTCGACCATCTTTTTAGCCAGCATTTCCTCCTCAAACCGAAATTTGAGTCGAATTTGGTTAAATTGGCAATGTTTTTTTAAATAAATCATTGATTAATTTATGTTGCAGGTATCTTTTGGGTGAGCTACAGTCAATATGGTGATGAAATGTGCTTCTAACTACCTTTTTTTTTACACCTAGACGATTTTCCAAATTTGCGAGCAGTTCGTTGTAATTAAGATAATCAAGCCAATGCCTTTTGGAAAATTTTATTTGCAATTTATTATGAACTTGGAACTTTTAGCACTTACATATGCTCATAGTGCCGGGTTTTGCTTCTTAAAAAACTGAAATGGCACCGCTGGCTCCTGGGGTGCACAAAAGGCACTTGGCAATCGAAGCACGTATCTTCGTTGTTGGTGATTATAAAGTTTTAACGAATACGCACCACTTGTTCTGCCCTCCATCTGCATCTGCGTGGCATCGAATCGGCAAACAACCACGCCCACTCCGGGTCATTGGCGCACTAGATAAAACAAGCCCGTGCACAGATAGATATTAACACGTACATACGCAGTACGATACATGCCATCGAAACGAATGTTTCGTACGTCCTTACAATGCATTAATATGAATACCCCATCTTCGGGTCACTCAACATGGGGCAGAAGGGGAATTGGAGTCCACATATGCAACACTCTCCTTCTTCCTCGTTTTATCATTCAATTGGCTTGCGTGTCGTGTTCACCCATAATGGAAATAATTTGCTTTTGGTGATATTGAGAACAATTTTTCTATTAAATTCTGCAAATCATTATAACATTTTAAACTTAACGTACTTTCTGAAGATTTTACTAATATATTTAATTGATAGAGTGACTGATCAACTCGCAGAGAAATGCTTAGGTAAAGATTAACAAATTCTAGTTCCAAAACGTTGGCAATGGAATAACAACCAGAACACCGGACTAACTTCGTCCATGCCGAAGTTTGTATACCCTTGCAAGTTCTTGCGTTACTCAATCCCTAAATGGAGATAGCAAAATAAAAAGGCTTTTTTGTAAGAACCCGAATCCACATGCCATAGCACGGCACAAATGCATAAGCATGTAAGGTGTGCGAAAAAAGTAAGTGAAACACTATGTTAAATGATATAAAAATTGAACACATCAATATATTGAAAAAACAAAAATTTGTGTTTAAACTTAATAAAATGACCAATATATTTTAGTATAATTGAATAAAAAAAAAACGTAATGAAAAATGAAACAAAATATTTTCAAACGAAAGTTGTAAGTGGGACAAATCCATAATTTGTATCTAAAAACTACGAAAAAAGAAAAAAACTACTGATTTTATAAGTAAAGAAACTTAAATTGTTCAAAACCTTCAATATACGGGATGTTAATGTAAAAATACTGCATGAAGTTTTTTCATTTGTTGGTATAACAGCTATATCATATAATTACCCGATTTTGATCAAATTTGGCAGGATTACTATGTGAAAACGTTATTTACCAAGTTTGGTGATGATCGCAAAAGAAACAAAAGTTTTTGGAAGTAAAACTATTTTTGGTCAGATTGTTCGTATGGGTGCTATATGATATAGTAGTCCGATCTTGATCGGATGTTTAGATGTATAGTAAACTGCCAAATGTTAAGTTTCATGATAATCAGGAGAAAAGGAACGAAGTTTTTGATATAAAACTCTTTTTTCGACCGATGGTTTCTATGGAAGCTTTATGAGAAAGTCCTCCAACCCTGATAAATCCGAGATATACAATGCCTTCGGTATATGTAGCGTCCTAGCGGTCTAGGACGAGAAGCTGTTGATCCAGACAGACAGACAGACAAACGAATTTGAACTCGCCTTATCATGCTGATCAAGAATATATATATTTTATATTGTCGGAGCTGCCTCCTTCTATGCGTTGCACACTTCTGACCAAAATTAATATACCCTTTTAAGGGTATAAAAATCTATTCATAAGATGGATCAGGTTATCTTTTGTCCAGATCAAAGTTCTGGTTGATTAACGTCGATTGAAATGTGCTTCAGGAACGTAAGAAAAAGCACCTAATATAGTGTTTTAAATAAAGGGCACGAGCGGCTTATTAATCCGAAATTTTTCACTTGTTCTCTTTTAGAGTTTCCCTGACATAAACATATAAATAATTAATAAATTCTTGCTTTAAATTTAAATTAGTTCATTTCCGAATTTAATATCTTCGTTTCGCTTTAAGTTTTCCTCTTCTCTTACCTTCAGCATCATAATTTGAATTTTCGCATGAATATTTTCTTTTCATCTGTATGCAATTCAAATTTTCCATTCCATAATTATATTTATGCAAATGCGCTGAGCACACACACACACATACTCACACACACATGTGAGAGGCAACTAGGAGTAGTCGGGGCTGGAAGTCAGAAGATGGAGACTGGAGGCGACATTGAGCTGAGTTGGTATGAATATGCTTTGCTCGGTGGTGCTGCTGATGGTGGTGGTGGTGGTGGTGGTCCGTGGTATGGCAAGCATTTTCTGGGATGGGAAATAATTTTCATTTTTAATATTCTCTTGCATGACGGCAGTTTGTGCATTAAATTTATTTATTGGCGCAAATATTGGATCGGATGCGAATGGCTTTGGGTGCTCCTCCTCCTCTTCCTCATGCAGATAAATGCATAAGTGTGTGCACACATTAAACAAATATGTAGGAGAAATGAAAATACTGGAAAGCTGTATCTTATTGGTAGAGTTTTCGTCAATTTTTATATATTTGGTTTCTGCATATGAGAATATTATTTGAGTTATTTTCAGTTTTGATCTGGCTCTTACCGTGAAAGTGAGTTTCTTGAAAAGGAACGGGGGAGGTGCTGGCCGTTGTTTGCTCAAATGAAATTTCCAAAGTCGTTTGGGTCCTTATTTTTCTCGTTTCGCTTTTCTTAAATGCCATTTTTCCATTTCGTGCGTCCGCATACAGGCAGCTGCCGGAAGCTGAAGCTGCCGCTGCTTCTCCTGCTGCCGCTGCTTCTCCTGCTGCTGCTGCTGCTGCTGCTGTGTGGGTGGCATTCCTGAGTAGAAAAACAACAAGAGCCAAATGCCACGAAGGAAACCGATGACGACGATGACTGTAGCAGGGGAAGGGGAAGGCAGGGCAGGGGGTGAGTGAGGGAACATGGCTGACTGCCATAACCCACCCTTAAGTCGCAGTTGCCATTTGTTTGCTTTGCCGCATTTCTTTTGGCGCTCCTTGGAAGCCAACTGCCAACTGTTCCTTCTTCTTCTCCATCAGGCAGGAGCAGCAGCCGTTGCCGGAAAGAGTCTTAGAATCTTTGGGGCATGGGGCTCGACTTGAGATGCCATTCGAATAGTTTGCTTAGGTTCATTTTCTTTGCGCTCAAGTTGGCCCAGGCCAGGGCTGTGGGAGTGGGAATGGTGGCTAGTCCAATGCGGGGGAGGGTAGTGCGGGTGGTTGGGGAGGGGTGTGAGGCAGCGGCCATTGTTGCCAGAGTGTGCGCTCGTAAAGAAGATTTATTGCGAAGACGCGCGCATTTCTTGGGGCGCACGTTCCATGGTTGGGCTGGGATGGGCTGGGCTGCGTACCAAGGCAAGGAAATTGGGTTTGCTTTTCCATTTTCCGGGCTGCGACTTGGCCTCAGACTCGGCCTCAGCCCAGCCAACTAAATTGCTTTTTCTGTGGGGGTCTCAAGAAAAATTACTTTGCACACCACACACACACACACACACAGCTTAGAGACTGTTGGTATATCTTTGGCAAGCTTCTATCTTGGCATGGGCGGTTAGGGAGTTGGGCGGTTGTGGGAGGGGTTATTCCTATATCTATATCACATTTCTCACATCTGAGACTAATGCGATTGTATTTTTTGTGTGTGTGTTTTTTTTTTTTTCGTATTCTTTTCTTTTTTCTAATTTGCATTTAATTTTTTGCAGCTGTTACTTTCTGGCTCTGGTCTAATTTCGACCGCCTTTAAGTCGTTAAAAATTCTGAAAACGTTTCGTTTTAGTTTAATGACATCTTATATTGAAAGATAAATATTTGAATGGTCGGATTAAGCTCACCGGCGCATTTGGTATGCAACAGGATTCCGCCATTAGCTGGAATCACACAAAGTCCTAACGATCCGAGCTGAATTTGGAGCGAGGACATAAACAGAGTTTTTTTATTCCAGTTACAAACTATTTAATTTTGGTTTCAAAACTTTTGGCTAAACGAACTTTCATCAATTAAAGAAAATAAATTACAAACGAAACGGAATTAGTTATAAGTTAAAGGGAGTCCTCGATTCCAGTAAACTTTTGTTGTATCTAATTAATATTGATTTAGAAAATACTTGTTGAAATGGGAAAATACTTGTTAGAAGGTCAGTTGTGTGCCCTTTGGAGAAACACTCCCATCGAGTTTAGCTTCTAGATCTCCAGGTATTTTTCTGATCCTCGACCACCCTAGAAGCACTTGTCCAAGGCCAGGACTATACGCTCCCTTTGTGAAGTTTTTAACCACTGTGGAATATGAATAAAAAGGCGATCAAGGTTAATTACTAAGAACATTAAAAAACACATTGTGTAATAGATATCGTTCATCCATATTTCACGGCTATTAGAATTGTAAAAAAACCAGACAGGTAACAGATACCTGAAGGCACAAAAAATCTATAATGATTTAGTCCTTGTCCTTGCACTTAACCTCATCTCAATTTTTACGTTGAAGTTTGCCACAAGTAGCAATCAAGACGACTCAAAAAATACCCTCACTATGAGATGAGCGTTGATTTATCTTCCCTTTTGAAATGCAAAGACTGATTGAATCTCAAATCTGTAGACAATTTTTGCGATTTAATTTACATATATTTATTTCAGGGCATAGAACGTTCGACTTAATCAAAATGAAATTTCGTTAGTTGCTTTTTGGGCAAATAAAAAAATAAAAGACAGAGAGAAACTGCCTGTAAAAAGATGCGCGAAAATATTCTTGGAATTTCCCACAAGACCAATAGACGAAAATCGAATCCAAGTCACGAAGTGCCAGAACGGAGTACCTGTGTCCTGTGTCCTGAGTCCTGGTGCTGTTGCTGGTTCTGGCCCGGTTTCACTTGGCTGCCCTGCGCAAATCGTTTTGTTTTTTGCGCAGCCTCAGCCACGGCAAGAGCAGCAGCGTTCTTAATCTCGTTTATAGCCTCGTATATCCTTGTCAGGGGCTCGGCGTGGGGTGGTAGGGGGTGGGTGCTGCTGCGGCGCCGGTACAACGCCCATTACAATAAACAATGAGGCGGTGGCGACGCTGTGGCTGGAGGAACTGAAACCCATGTAGCCCATCGCGTATCGTATCGCATCGCATCGTGGTACGTATCTTCGGATGTCCTTTTTGCCATTTGCCTTGCCAGCATTGGCATTGGCCGCGGAGAAAAAGTCAAACACTTTTTTGCAGCTTCTTTCTGCCTTATCCTTGTGGGGATTTTGCGCCATTTACGTGAATTGCTTTTTGGGGAAATTATGTATGCTCCGTACGGAGGAGCTTTAATGTTTTGTAAATTCACATAAGGAAACCATTATCACCTGAAATATGAAAGCAATTTTCATGCATCCTTTCGGCTGTGCAATGGATTTTCGCCCCCTCTCCCCTTCCCATCATCCTTTTGGGTCGCTTATCTTCATGTTCACTTTGTCCTAGATGGGCATAGAATTTGTTAGGGAGTCGGATTGAACTATCATCGGGATAGTTTAAATTTAAACAATCCTAATCCTAATCCTAAGCTATCCATCGTCTTTGTTGCATATATAAAATCGTTCTCGTTGAAATTGTGCAATATTTTCCGTCGGCATTGCATCTTAAGCCAATCTGAAAGCAACTTGCTTATGTCCCATCTCCCTCCCTCTCCCACCCGCCATGTCTCGGCCTTGGGCAACGCTCCTCCAATGGCAGCTGACTCTCTGGTTGTGGGTTCTGGGCTCTGGTTCAACCACAAGCCGAAGAGGACGACGTCAATTGCTGGAAAGCATCGTTGGCGCTATTTCGGTGGCCATAACAATTCTCGTAATACTTCGGGCATCGCCGACTAAACGATAATCGCGCGTAAATGCGCCACTAAAATCAATACCACGACTCCGACTCCGACACCGACACCGATTCCGAGCAAGTGGCATGTAGCAAGTAGCTGTTGTTGCTACATCCTAGCTAAGGGGTCTCGGTTTCACCTTCGTTGGCCATCTTCTTGCCATCCTTTTCGACACAAATGGGCGGTTATGCACATGCGCTTGCAAGTGGCAGCTCCTTTGTGTGGCAGCATCTTAAGTCGCCCAAATGAAGTCAACTTCAACAAATTGAGTGTGTTTCGGAGTTTATCAGATTTGGCCACCTAACTGCTGTCATCTGGCCATCTAATGATCTAAGCTCCAATGATGGCTCAATGACACATTGCAAAACAATTTGCATTTCATTCCTAGACATGTGGGAGAATATTATTCATATTATTCATATATTAAGTACAGGAAAGTACTGTTATCTGATCAGTTCAACAAATTCAGGTTTTAAATGGCATTTGGCATTATAAATTCACGAGAATTTTATTTATTCATTCCATTTGATTCAGACAGGTCGGCGGGAATAATTAATTTTCCATTTCGGTTACAGGAATTATACATTATAATTTCGTTTATCGGTTGGGCCTTAAGCAATCGAGAAACATTCATAATTAATGATCAAGAAACCCGACCCCGAAGCGAAACATTTTAATCAGCTTCTGACTGCCTTTGCACATGGCGGAGTCCTCCATTAATTTATGCCCCAGCGACATGGCGATCCGTTCGGAGAACGATCCCAGCGGGGCAGGTAAGTAAAATGAGAAATTTATCAAATTTATTGGAGGGAATGAATTGAGATATAACTCAAAGAAATTACAAAGACAAGACGGCGGCGGCCCAGGTACGTATGCAACGTAGTCACCAAAATGGAGACTTAAAAAACCTAATAAATAATCCAAGCAAACGAACAAAAACAAAAGGTGGTGTACCAACTGCTCACAAGGTCCTCCTGTCTTCGATTGCTGCTATTGGCCATTCGCAGAGGCCGTCCCACGGTTCAGCTACAATCGCAGCAATGGACCGACCGTTCGACTTGGACTCGGACTCGGACTTGGCGACCTCATGCTGAGGCCGTAATTAAAAGTCATAAACTATTTTTATGGTGCCTCGTATATTTGCCGCTCAGCTGCGGCCACAAAATGTCAACTCCCTGGTCTCTGGTCTACACTGGTCTCTTCTCTCGATTGGCCTGCTTTCGATTTGCATGCGTCGCTCGTGGGAAGCCAGCCCAGGGACAGGTGATCAGTCGTCGCATTAGTTTAATTAATTGCGGATAAATAAATAAAGCAAAATCATGCAAAAAACTGCAACTGAAATGGTAAAAGTGAAATGAGAGCCAAGGCAAATCTACATAAGAGAATTTCTATTCATAATCTATATCTATGATATTTGTTTTCAAGTTTTAAGGTGAAAATGTAAAAGTTAATTTTGGAAATGGGGTAAAACTTACAAAGAACCATACAGACTAGTTGAGAAATTAAAAAACTTGAGACGTTTCTTTCTCTTTTGTATGAATTTCCTTGCCATTTATCTCAATATTCCACTCGTACGAGCACGGGATGGGCAATGGCAATGCAATGGCTCATTAATTGGACTTTATGGTCATCTAAATCATTTGACAACATGCAAATTAATATTTATACACAGACAAGTTTGCATTTATGTAGTCGTTGCTCTGGAACTTGATTCAACTCGTTTAGTGTTGCTGATGGTGGCGATGTTGCTGCTGTTAATGCAACTTGCTGCACACACACAAGCCGTAAATTCATAAATGTGCCACATTGCCAATGAATTTACAGTGTAAAACATAATTTTTAATTACGGAACAAACGCAAATAATGAGACAAAGACGACAACCATTGCTTCTGCCATGTGCAAGAGTCTTTTAAGTAAGTGAAAAGGATTTATGGAATGGAGCATGTTGAAAGGGAGTCGAGGCGGATATACATAATAGCAGGATATTAAAAGAAAACAAGAATATAACTTACCAAAAATAAGCTCCACGAACTAACAACAATTTCTACACAAACATCATTTTTACGAGTGCACTATGGGCGATTTGTCGATTTTGGCGGCATAAAGTCTAAAAATAAAGCTAGAGATCTAATTTTTTTTTTAAATGTTGGTTATATTTTACTCTACTTTCGGATTATTTTTTGCGTCAATTGGGCCGATCCCTTATTTTCCGCCATTTTAGTTGCCTGCTCTTCCCATAGAAATACTTCACAGAACACGATTAAAATAGTTAGAATTGTAGTACAAATACAACCAACGACAACACTGGACAATGACAATAACACAAATATTTATGTATTTTTGCCATAAAATACATATTATGCATACATTGATCTTTGTTTTCCTTACTAAATATATTTAACTGGATAAAAACATACGGACACTGATCGATTGCAAAAGAAGTAAAGTTTTCGCGGTGATTTTTACAACCAATAGCATCAGTTGACTTAAAGAGAGTTACCACCCAGCGAAAAAAATACTGAAGTGTTTACTACATATTAATAAATAAAAATATTTTTTCAATATTCTATCAAACATTTTTTTTGCCACTTTGAAAAATCGCCCAATGTGGAGTGCTTAAAAAGGTTTTTTATTTCGATACAAAAAACATATTGTGCAAAATCTTTGATTTGGACATTATTTCATAATTCTAGAGACGAAGTTGTCAATTAACCAATAATAATTAATCAAAATTACATATTCTTATAGACTTTGCATATTTTATTAGGAATTTTAAACGAATGAAACCACATCTTAAGAAGAGATTTGTGTGTATCTAACACACCCCAAACGAAGTTTCTTTGACACAACTCTTAATTCACTGGCACCATGTGGTAAATATTCCATTCATCTATCCTTTTTTAATTTATTAAATTATTTTAAAGAATAATTTTTGGAGATTTTCAAGCACTCGATGCATCTGTACTTGATTGGATTGTTTCGATTTGTTCCCTGTTCATGAGGCCCTTCAGTTTCTTCATAATCTGTGGGGTGGTCAGACCCTTGGTCTCTGGCAAAAAGAGCATTGCATAAATGCAGGTAAAAAGTGATACGATTGAGAACAGGAAAAAAATCCTCGGTGGGCCAAAATACTGAAAACTAGTCGCATACCATTTGATTAACAAGAAGGCAGTTAGCCAGTTTAATGTGGCCGTTATCGAACAGACAAATGGACGCATTCGAGGTGCCACAATTTCCACATTGATCAGCCAGGCCAATGGGCCAAGGGCAGTCGAGTAGGCGCCTGTGAAGAGACAGAGACTGAACAGGCTTCCAGCGGAGAGAAACTGATTGAAGGATGTCATTTCGAACATGAAGCCCAAGTACAAGGCGCTGAAGAAAATAAGAAACGAGGACACCAAAAACAGAGGTCGCCGACCAATGCGATCCACCAGAAGAAAGCACAAAACGAATCCTGCAGTCTGACACACAAACGCCACAATTATCCACATCTTCGGCAGATCCAACATATACAGAATATGGGGTACAAAGAGAGTGAAGACCATGCCGCCGGAAAGTTTCTGTAGGATCATGAGGGCGGATGCCCGACACAGGCTGCGCCTTGTCTGCTTCCGTTTGAACCTTGTGCAAAAGCGAGTGCGCATGTTGGTGGAGCTTCGCGTTGTGTCCAGGGACAGCCTACTCATCTCGTGCCTGGCATCGTAGTTTTTTCCCCTTAGCCAATGCAGCGAAGCCTCGGCCTTCTCCATTTTTCCACGCCTCGCGAGAAACACCGGCGACTCGGGAATGAAGATCACCAAGAGACACAGCAGCAACAGCGCAAGATTGACCACATTCGCGACTCTCAACTTCATGAACTCGCCCTGGACGAAGCTGTAGATCACACCGAAACTGCAGGCCCCCAGGAACATGCATCCCATGGCCCCACGCTGATGCAACTGAGCCACCTCCACACTGTACACGGGCACAGCCACACAGAGTCCTCCGCCGCACATGCCCAGGCAGAAGCGACCGGCGTAGAGCCAACTCAGGCTGCGAGCAAACACAATCAAGCTCCATCCGATCATATACGGCACCAGTTGAGAGATTATTACAATCTTTGAGCCGCGATAGTTCATCAGGATGCCCATGGGCAGGCACCAGCTGGCAGCCCCCAAAGTTAGGATGGCGCAAACCCAGGTCCATTCCGACTGAGTGGGTGTGAAGTCGTACTCATTCTCGAACAGAATGGGTTGCTCGGCAGGCGCTGTCCAACCCACCGAGACTCCGAAGCAGAAGGCGCTAATGTTGCTTACAAACACGGCCAGATACAGTCTTCTGTTCTTCGCGGGATGGCGCTGGATTGGTGCGGCTTCACGGATGGCATCGCTTCCTAGGTTACTGTGATACACTGCCCTTGACTCCATGAGAATAATGTTAACGAAAAGTTTTCATTAATCTAAATTTGACAAGTTTAAAATTAAACTCAAAGTAAACTAAAAACTGTTGAAGTGTGCCCGCCCTTATTTATCTTGGGCTGGCCTCACTGGTCTTAGATCGGGTTAACAAGGTATGGGCACACTTAAGAGATAGAAAATAAGAAGTAAACGTGTTTTAGCTTTAAGAATATTAATCTAATTAATAAAGAACAATCCTTTGGGACTTTCTACAAAAAACCATAGAGGATTACAGAAGTTCGAAATGAATCAAAGGAAAACGAAATGTCATACGATTTAAAAGAGCCTTCTTTCAAGCCTTAAGTAACCTATGTACTTAAGGTAAGTTAACTAACCTACAGTCAGTCACAAAAGTATTCGTCTCTAGGGTCCCTTATATTTATGCTTGTTTTTGCTGGATATTCAATAATAAATTCAATCGTTTTTTCACAGGATGGGGTAAATAAAATATTTATCTAACTCAATTTAACTTAATTTTATTTAAAAGTTCAATATTTTCGATTTTTTCATAATAAAACCAAAAAATCCCAAATCCCACAAAAGCATTCGTCTCTTGAGGAAAATACTCAAATATGTTAGTATTTTTTAGTTGCAAATCTATCTGAATCTATTTCGGGGAAAAGCCCATTTACATAAGTTATAGGGGGTTAGGTGGGAGACGACTCTTGGTCATCGTGGTCCTCGCTGAGCTGGGAAAGTTTCCTTTGACCTACCTTTTTGGGCGATTGTTATGGCAAGAGCAAGAGTCGAAGGATCTCAAGAACAGTGACCTTATGACTAATTCTAATTATTTTGCAGTTAGCTACTTCGGTTATGTAATGATGTTGGTCTAAAACAAAGATAACATAAGCAAGCAATCCGATTTATGGTATTGCATTTCTAAAGCACCATTTCTGGAGCACATCGACAATAAACTGACATCTGCAAATATTTGTTAAGCCCAACCGCCTGGAGGCAACGCCCATGAGCTCAACTGGGGGAGACACATGTGGATGTATCTGCAAGGATGTGTATCTGTGTGACTCTCTCTCTCTCTCTCTGTCTCTGTATGTATTTCTGGCAAGTGCAAATATTTATGCGTATTTGATAGCACTAATGGGCCATTAAATGCGTACGCAAATACACATACGTACCCACATGCAGCCCCCCGTGTGTGTGTGAGTGTGTGTGTGCGTGTATCTAAACGAGCTTGTGTGGGTGCAAGGATGAAAATGTACCTAAGCGAATCTAAATGGCATCGGGGGCACCGAACATGCAAAATCATGTACTCGTAAATCTCTTTAATGCCAACGGCCTCCGGGAACGACAGCAGGTGGGGGTTGGGGATGGGGATGGAGTCCGGGTTGGGGTTAGGGGAATTCGAAGATTGACTGGGGTCACCCACCCACCCACGCATGACATGGTGGATGCTTGTTTACTCCCGCCCGGCAGTGGAATGCGGAAGTGGATGGGCCACACCACTCCTGGCTGGGTGGTTCGTAATGGAAGTTGATACGTTCCACCGGATACGGATTCGGATGCGGGTGCGGGTGTTTGTGTATGCTGGCTTGGGCGTAAGGTGCTTCGAATACGTATTACGTAACTAACGAAAATTAACGTTAATAGCTTTGAGTATCAACATAATGGCAGAAGCCTTCGCTGGCGCAGTCAAACAGGACGCCTGTTGGTTGCTCCTTTTTCAATTGGATGGGGGATGAAACCCTGCTGAGGTCCTGCCGGTTCACTCGACATCCATATAAATTTCAAAAACTCATTCCGGACTTGGGCGAAACGTGAAAATATTGTTACGACCTCTTCTGCTCCTTTCCGATACCGCTTCCATGTGAAAGTTTTTTGGCACCAGATTCCTGCCATCGATATAAATTTGATTTTAGTCGCAATATTACGATACCCAAGCAGTTAATTGAGAAAAGTGATGCAGCAGTTTTTAATTATGCTGTGATTGCTAACAAGAATCCCAATTCAGTGAAAATGTTATCATAAAACAGATAAAACTATACAACTAATAAAACTAGATCTATCTCTGCTTGGAATATTCTCTTCTAATAAGATGACTAATCAATTTCCATCCTTCAAGTGTAATAAAAGCAATTTGGAGCTAATTATTTGCTTGCGTTTGAATAATATTATGATTGAACTGTTATTTGTTGTGTTCGTTCCCACGAATTAGCATCTTTATTTTAAACTAAAAATAAACTAATTAAGCAATTCTTTACCCATAGATTCATTGTTATACAACTGAGTTTTCAATCGAATAGCAAAACCATTCAGACAACAAGCATAACAACCAATGAAGTAGTTTGTAATCTCACTAATCCACCGACTTCTCACTGCTCTAAAGGAAGTTTGAATTAATAGCAGATGACTCTAAAGGAAGTTTGAAAAAATAGTATTTGAATAGTAATCTTCTCTAAAAAATATTCCATTAAGTACGATTTCCATATTGGTTGAATATGCAGACATATTGAAGTGGAAATCGAAGCTACTAACTAAGTTCTATATATTTTCCCAACTGATTTTTGGCTGATTGCACCAAAAGGATCTATAGTTTAAATCCTGTTTAGTTCCATGCATCTTCTTAATAATTATATTTGATTTTCGTAATTTCTGATAGTAGTTATTGAAAGGTCGTTCAAGTATTACGAAACGCAAGTTTGGTAGATTTTTGACCATCCTTCACGTTTTTCTGAACCCCAAGTAATTTTTTTCACAGGAAAGTTACCATATTTTCGTTCACATTTTCGTTTTATGCAATTTCAATTCATAATGATTCTAAAGAAGATTCGCAACGCGTCGCTTGAATCATCTTTCCGATCCCTGGGAACGCATCGTAACGTTTCACTGAACCCCTTCTCCCCTATAACGTAATACTTGAACGGAGCCTAATAATCGTGGCTTAAATCTTAAATAATGTTTATATATAGTTTCTTTAAAAACAAAGCAGTAGCAAACCAGGAATCAAGTTACCCGCGTTACTCATTTCATTACAAAATGAAAGTACCCTCTCTGTGTAAGGGTAAAACTGAGTTGAACCCAACATTCTGCGTATTGTGTGTACGTATAAATATCGTAAATTTTTATTGTACAGCTTTCGTGATCCTTTTTCGCATTGAAATCGAATGAAATTCAGTTTGTTGCTAGCTTGTTGCTGTCCCCCATTCAACATTTCCATTGAATTGGGTTGCTCTTGGTCTTGGTTTGATGTGTTGATGCTGCTGCTGATGCCGATGCCTCCTCCGCTGTGTGTGTTTGAATTGGACGACGGCGACGACGACGACGACGAGGAAAACGCAATAAGCAGTTAAAAAATACTCGTAATTGCAACGGGATCCAAACCCCTCGAGACGACCATCGTATATGCTTCATATGAGCTGATGTTGTTGGTGTCGTTGGCTGTCATTGTTGCTGGAGTGGAACGTGCCCATCGACAATGGCTTCGACCACGATTTCGATGGGGAACAGGAATAAGAATGATACTCAAAGGACTCGTTTCTGTAAAAATTCATGAATTTCAAACAGAAATTACTTTAAAGTGTGTATCTTTAAGATTCCTTCCGTTCTTGTTTTTTTCTTTTTGGATAAAAGTTGAACGAACGGGAGGGAGAACAATCCGAAAAGTAAACGAATCAATATGGAATGCGTGCGGAATGAGTATGGCAATTGTTTGTATGGTTCAGTTAACGTCGTTCTTGTAAAATATAAAAGTCATTATAGTAATGAGTAGAGTCTCCACGTTCCCTCTGCTGTTGCTCTGCTGCAGTTAATATGGACTCTTATATACTCTACTCGGAGTTCGTCTGGGAGAGACTGGGCAATCCCTCGTGAAGTATATACGATGGGCGACTATTTTTTCCATTTTCTTCATTTTGCGCCCTTTTCTTGGTTTGCTAGTTTTTCTTTTTGTCCATTCGTTATTGCCATAATATTGCTTGGCCATGTTGTTGGTGCTGCTCTCTGCCATTGTTGTTGTAGTTATAATGGGCTAGTGCCATTCCGGGGCGCTTGGCAGCGGCAAAAATGTTTCACAAATGGGTTCATATTTTAACGTTTAATGTAGCGAAAATGAAGCAAGGATTTATGAAATGCGCACGTTGCCCTCCGCGTCCCTTTCACTTCAGCAAACAGAGGGCTGGACGTTGAAAGTGCAAATCAAAAATCAATTGCATTATTAGAGAAGAACGCTCCAAATGGCGGAGAGGCGTACTACGAGCAAATCTCATTTGATTGGAACTTATAGTGAAAGTGTCTAGACACTCGACTTGCAGCATACACAATACATCTATCTCTATCTAAGGAGCCGAAGACTGGGGAAGGGACCGACCTGGGACCGACAACTTTCGAAGGCTTCTAATATATTTTTGGGCTTAAAGTTACATAGATAATGTACACCGGTGTCTGTAATGGCCAATAGGAAATGATGAAAACGCCATCCAGTCGGGTCTGAAGTTCGCTTAAATATTGCTAATCGACTGCCATGGGCACTTGATGCCAACCGTTGCCAGGATATTCCCCCTGGCTGCCAGCCGGGGACCTTGCCGTACGCCGGGGATCAAGTAAATTGCGAAAACTATGTGCAAGATGGGCTGTTATTGCAGCCGAAACGCTTGTAATGATGACTCTAAGTGTCGTTTCCTTAAGTGTATTACCTATAAAAAATTTATACAAAGATGCTGCCGAATTACACGGCCACGAGCTGAAACATTCCCATTGCCATTTCCACCACCATTTCGTCCATTATATTGCCATGGGTATACATACATACCCACAACAAATAGATACAGCAACAAAATACTGTTCCAACAGGGGGAAGGGCGACCTACCTAGCCCCTGCCCCTGCCCCTGACTCCCTCCGATAAGCAAGGTGAGGGCAGACACAACAACACGGTCGCCTTTTGCGTCTCAGCGATAAAATGCAACATTAAATTGCTGATTTTTTCTTCTTTGTAACCCGCATTGGCATTGGCATTAGCCTCGAGCCTGAGCCCAGCTCCGTCTACGGCTACGGCTACGGCTACGGGTCCGTGTCTCAAGTGGAATTGGCAGCAGTTCATTAGGGTAACATTTGGTTTGGGATTGCGTTTGGGGTTGGAGACGAGAATGGAAATGGGAGAAGCCACAAGCAATGCATATCATAAGATTGCTGTCCATAATCTGTTCAGGTCCATAATCCTGACAAATATTTATGAATTATTGCGAAACAATTACGTAACAACCCAAAATACATCAGTTTAACTATGCAAAATGTCAAAGCTTCAACTATATAAGTATTAGTTATTATTATACTAATTATAAGTTTGAAGTTAATATATATATAACCTGCATGGACTTAGTTTAAACCCTTTCAACAAATATGTAATAAACTATAATTTTAAAAAGTAACAAAAATATTTTGAGTATATATTTGATAATGAAAATAAAGAATTATATTTAATGTTATATCATTTATTCACATAATCCTACTATATACACATATATTAAACCTTTTAAACAAGAATGGATTATAGAACTACTTATTTTTTTAAATTCATAATAATTTTAATAATTAACAAAAATAGTTTAAGTATATTTCAAAATGAAAATAAAGAATTATATTTAATTTCATTTCATTTATTGACATAATCCTACTATATACACATATATTGTATATAGTTAGTAAAGAATTCTTTGTAATTTTGAAATAAAAATAAATTTTAAATGATGACACAGTGAACCACAATGTTTAAATTTGTTTAAATCAACAGGGTAAACGAGGTGATATTAGGAAATGCTTGGAAACTTTACATTTTAGGTCCTTTTGGAATACTAATATTTTCCCACTAATGAAAGGCGTAAATATTCCAATTAAAAAGAGGAAACGGGAAAAGGCGCACTACAATATTTGCGATATAAAATGCATAAATTTAATTGAGCAAACTGGTTCCCAACTAAACTTGGTGTCCTGGCTGGGCTTTCGCTGGTTTCGCCGTGACCGTTCCCTTGGCGCTCGTAGTTTATGTTTACGTTGAAATTAAAATAAACGCCAAAATGAGATTTATTCAATGTTTGTATTAAGCTGCTGTCCAGGCAGCCGCAAGGAGCAATCCACCACCATGGCAAGCCGACGGCCATTGCCAGCGAAGAGCGCAGTTCCGTGCCATTTGGGGTGTTATCCTTAATGGCCGAGCGAGTGGCTTGGCCTTTGCTTTGTGTTTACTCACACACGCCAGCGATTTGGTCGGGTGGTGAGTTTGCTTTGGTGGCCCTGCTGGCGGGGTGGGTGACGGTCGGTGACGGTATCCAGCGACCGGATTTAAATTCTAATCAAACGAGGACAACAATGTTGCCGGAGCGCACTGCACACTTATCCGGCATGGCGGTAATAGCTTTATCTGCCGACAGAATTATGGCCAGCCGCTTGATTCATGATCCAAACGTCTTTGTGTCCCGGTTGGTGGGTGTCCAGAGTCACCAGTGACCAGACCACCCCCTATAGACAAACAGGAAGCGATGGAAATACAGCGCACAATGCCGATGACGACTGTCAATTTCAATGGAGAATAAACTGCATTGTATTGGAGCTTTTATTTCATGCCGTGGAGTACAGTAAACGACAGATTTATACTACCAGTTTGTACTCCCTAGTTTAAAAATTAAAAATATATATATGGTAAGTATGTTTTATTGTTAAAAATGTTTTAATTTTCCATCTATGTGTTTGTATTAAACAATTGAAAGTTAATACTAAAATGTTTATAGAGTGAATCGAAAACCACAAAGACAATTCGCAAACCCATAAACCATAGAGTTAATCTAGTTCTTTGGTTAATCTGAATACCAGTCACTTCAGGTATGTATAACTCAACCACTTTTATTCCGATTTGAATGAAATTCGGTGGAATGATAGATATTAGTATCATGTATTAGTGTGCCAAATTGAATTAAAATACTGAACAACGAGGATCCGGGTTCAAGGCTAGTGTATGGATGTAGCTATTATCTAAGCCGATGGCTATTGTTGCTAGTGCTTGTAAAAATTGTTAGGTTGATAGTTTACAACTATATCCTATACTAAAAATAAAAAAATAAATTTATCGAATTCTGGAGGCATGACAAAAAATAAATACGCTTGATCAGTATATACATATGACCGTATATACATATGTACTACACGAGTCTACATTTTCGATTTGGTAGCTCTAGCTTTTATAGTTTCTGAGACCTATAATAATTTCTCTTCGCATGTTGATCAAGAATAAGTATAAATATACTTTATAGGGTCAGAAATGCTTTATTCTGCCTGTTACATACATTTTGGGGACTTTAATTTACCATTTCATTCAATCGACGCATGGTCGAATTATATGAGTTACAGTGAAAAATTCGAAGTCAGTCTATTGACCGATTTTATTTTAAATCCTTAATCTCCTTGATACATATACATAATTCCAGATTTAAATATAGCAATTATCAAGTAATAGAACGAGCAAGGGAATTGTGCGATTCAGATAGTTTTAATTCAATATTAAATTCGATATAAATATATGCGTTCCAAATAGTTTTGATTAACAATATTAAATTCGAACTTCTCGTCACAAGTTTTTAAAGAAGAAATTTTCAATACCCTCCCGTAATATCCACCAGATGGTAATGCAAATATATAGTGTATGACTGTACCTAGTATTCACATTCATACTCAGATCAACTCTAAGTCCAAAGTACATATAAAGGGTAACTGCAGAGCAGAGGAAATCCTGTTACTTGCCTATAAATGGCTCCACACAATGGCAGCCCACACACACACACACACCCACACCAACACACAAACACACCAACACACACACATTCGATATGGACATGAGGAAAATCGATAGAAGAGAACATGGCGGCAAAGCAACCATCCGGAGCCTGAGTCTGGATCTAAATCCAGGCCCAGACATATCTGGGGGATGTTTGTTTAACTTTCCGCTGCCAGACCGAGTGATGAAAATCTATTGAACGTGGCAGCGAATTCGTTTGTCAGTATTTATTTTCGGTTGGGCTCTGTGAAAATATTTACTCGGAGTGCGGAGTGCGGAGTGAGACGGAAGTCAGCCGAGGCGATGATGGTGATGACGGCGATCCAAAAGACACACCGATGGCAGCCAGCCATCCCAGGATGGATGGCAATTGGGAATGGGACACGCACTCGTTTAAATTGGCATTTAATGTCAATACAATGACAGTTATTTTAATTGCGTTTGGGTGCTGCGACAATTTATGTTATGACTGTAATTGTTATGGCAAATACGAGTGCATTGAGGGTGTGGCAGAGACACCGGAGGAGGAGAGAAGACTCACACGTGGATACAAGTTAGATGCAACAGATATATCCAATCGATTACACTGTAAATGGGGCTCAAGAAACCTCAAGTTGAGGAATTTCGCTCTTGTTTCTTGATAAAAACCAGTTCCATGGGCAGGTAGACAGGTCTTGCGAGTCCCTAACTTCAATCGCGTTCCACAGGCACTTGAATCCACAAACTTTAAAGCCACTAAAAAGGGGGGAAAGCGGAGAGGGTGGGGGGGGGGGGGCGGGGGGAGCTGCCTATTACCCATACAGTGCGTCCGCATGCCGCTAGATGGCGACGATGGTCAATTTAGTGGAATTAATGGAATTGGAATTCATGGCGCGGAAATTGAATTTATGCGCCGCGTCATGGGCGGCCCTTTTGGTCTGGTCTGGTCTGCCCTGCCCTCGGCTCGACTGGGCTCGACCCGGCCATGGCAATCGGTTTTTAATGCGTCATTGAACGCTTCGAAATTGTTTGCGATTCCCAACATTGGCAAATGCAACGTACAATAATCCCGGGTCAGGTCTGCCAACAAACTTGCTGGGATCCAAAAGTTTTGTTTGGCTAAAAGTCAACTTTAAATACAATGGCTAATGCCGCACATAAATAGTGGGGCAGGGGGGGGACTACACTGAAAGTACGAGTAATTAAAAACACGTTTGTCCTTCTCCGGTCCCCCGTTCTCCGTTGCCAATGTTGGGGACTGAAAGGACTGAAACAAAAGTTGCCCGAATTTCTCGCATGCCATTGTATGAGGGGAAAAAAGTATGGGAAAACTTTTGCGGCCTGACAAAGGGAACCCATTCACATAACTCCATGATGTCAACTTTCGTGTTTGGTTTCGCATTGCTCCCCTCTCTCTCCCCGCCACGTCTTGGTTTCTGTTTCTGCTTTGTGGCTGTTGTTCTTTCTGGCTCACCTTTCTTCCATTTGCCAGTTCAGTTCAGTTGATTAACGCAAACGAATCACGACATGTTTTCCCTTTTGGACACATATTATATTTTCTCCCCTCGGTCTTGAACTTAGTCATTTTCGTAAACAAAGCGCCAAATAAAAAGGTCGAAAGAAATCTGGCAGATCGATAACAGGCGAGAGATTAGTCCGATTGGTATAACTTGGATGGAAATCATTATTATCAATTTTCTTAGCACTCTGAATTTATGCAGCGAACTTGGAATCCTTGTTCCAAGTCAATAGATAGCCATGACCACTTGGAAACAGACCAAAAAATTTCGCAGAGTTGCGTAATTTGCAGAAATTAATTTGTCCAACTTTGCTGATATATTTTTCTCTATGTGGGGGAGGGATGCGGGAAGGGCTCGGAGGGGTTGGACATAACTATTCGACCGCCAAGACCGCAATAAGCCCACATGAGCCCCCGCATCGGAACATCGGAGCAAATGTCAGGCAAAAATCCAATCTCACAAATCACATCGATAAAGCGCCGGCACGCAACCCTTTAATTTGAACCCTTTTTCATCAGCCCATCAAGTCTCATATATGGCCGCTGTAAGCTTGCTTTAATTACAACCCAGGAGCAACCCTTGCAGAGTTCCATTCTGAAGATGGGCCACCCAACCCACGCTCCAGAGACACACCACACACACACACAATCTCCAATTGAGCAACATGCGACACAATTAAGCATTCATGGGTCCTGCTGAGCTTAAATTTTGACATTCTCCTGTTTGTTTGCTTGTTTGCCTTTGGCTCGCATGTCCTGCTCCGTGTCCTTGTCCCTTTTCTCTTTGTTGATCCCGGCGACCATTTTATAATGTGTGTATAGCAGCTTAGGGCACCCGGGAGACCCATTGCCGACGGCATTAAACAATTTTATCATATTTAATCATCAAAGTGGATTTACCAGACTCCTGGACCCCGAGCCACAGTCCTCCTGTCATGGCGACAAACCCGGATTAAAAACTCATATTAAGTTATTATCGGGTTGAGCATACAATTCACATATGAAGGTGGTGGTGCTGGTGGTTGCGATGGTGGTGCTGATTGTGGCGACACAAAAAACCAGAGAGAGAGAGAGAGAAACTGAAAAATTCATGCAATGTCTGGTTAGGATCCTTCCCCCATTCAAGCAAATGCCTGTTCGGGCAATAAAAATTCATTTCTCAGCGCATGTATTAAACATTGTCTGCACTGCGAACAAAGGATTGCTGCCAAATTGGTCTTGAGACGGGGCCAAGCGAGGAGACGGAGGAGGAGACTCATGGTTAATGCATGATTTAATGTAATTTCGGATGCTCGCACGCATTCTGCAAGTCGCCGCGACTGCCAATTTGGCAGCGCATCAACACGCCATTCCAAAAACTGGTTGAGTCCGAGTCGCAGCTTCAACTTGTGGCCATTTCCATTAATGGTCACATCCTTGCCATTGGTGGCAAATTGGAATCAGTTTCAGCTGCACATAACTCTCTGCTCCGACGGCTATTTAACCGCCATTTACGGCCTATTCATCCGTAACGTTTGCCATTGTTTCAGCCAACTTCTCCTCATCATCCACACGCGGCACTTAAAGTGCCTGTTTCTCTTGTCTTGCAAAGAGGGTTACCGCACTTAATGAGCTGAGGTCAAGAGGAAAGCTTAAAGCCAAAATTAAATTCAATCGATTGCCAAAAAATAAAATTGAGTAGTGGATTTTCATGATTCAAAGTAAATAAAAGTATCTTGAGAATCCTTGCTCGTATATATATTTTTAGGTACAGTTTTCTTTCCCCTACAAGGGTGAAAATGTCTCAAGTTTTAAACATTCCACTGCCCAATCTCATTCCCCCCCCCCTACCAACCTCTCCTACTTTCGAGCTAAGTAAAAGTTCTGAACATTAAATGCCGTAATTGCTCTCCGAGAGAGAGAGAGAGAGCCATTAGGGACTACATATTCGTATCCTGTATCTGAGTGTGTGCCTGTTGTGACTCACAATTTTAGAATTAAACTCGAAAGGCATAAATTTCCGTAAACCGCAAGAAACTTTAGCCGTGGCTCCTCGACTGGAGCTGGAGCTGGATCGGAACGGGCTCCTCGGGCGTCCAGACAACAGAGGAGATGCTGGCACAAAAAGTTGCTTAATTTAATGTTATTTGCGTTTTAGCATATAAAGAATTTTGTGTCTTAATCTTTTGACTTTGCGGTGAGCTTGGAAGCACAAGGGAGACAGTCGCCTCAGAGGCTTTGAATATGCTAGCACCTATTTATGCCCGGAACGTGAGTCAATGCTCCATCTCCATCTCCAGCCCCCCGTCCATCTGGATTTGTGTGTGTCGTGACCGAGCTGGCTGCACTTCTGAAATCTTCCTTCACATCTTCCTACTACAAAAAAGGGATGCAAATTTATTTCTTCATTTGCATATTTTAAGAAGCTCGCTGCGAAATATATTTGTTTTTCGCCATCTTTTCTGTCGCTTTCCAATATATTCCTTCCTTTCTGCCATTCAGCCTGATGAAACTTTATGAACTTTGGCTTGGGATCAGCTTTTGGCTGCGAGTGAACTATAAATTTGTGCTGCTTTTGCTGATTGCCATTGTTGTTGCATGTAAATTGTGTATCTGTATCTTTGCAATTGTGCGCAATCAGCGAAATTGTAAGCCAGCTCGTTTTTCAGCCGCCTCCGATGATGCCTTCCAACCGACTTCGGGCTGATCCCAAGCTGATCCAACCACTGACGCATCGAGGTTGTAAATTTCCAAGCGTTCGCCATAAGTTTGGAAATGTTTTAATTAAACTCTGGTCTCGCTCTACCTTGTCATTTGGCTGGATCGTGTAGGCGTTGCCATTGGATTTGTGTGAATGCTGAATATTTATATCGGTTGTGAATCTGGTTTCACGAAAATGTGTTGAAAGGGTTTTACTTACAGATTACTCAAGGCCACTTTGAGAGATTTTGCGTCTTCGAGCAAGATTCTTTCATCTCGTAGAAACATTGACTTTGGATTTAGCTAACCATAAATCGCATTAAAATGCAGACCATATCCTTATTGATTTATAAATCGTAGTCGAATCGAGACACTCGCAAATAACTCATTTAAGGCCAAATTTCCGTGCGAGGAATCGAAAGCGATTATGCAAATTGAAAAACGGACGCCATGAGCATTGAAGAACACAAGAAGAGCAGACTATGGCGGAAGGTGGAGGAGAGAACGTCACGTGGCCCATAAATATGTGCAAATGCTTCTAATAATAGCTTAGACAAAAATACCCAAACATGGCCGCCGCCGCCGCTTCAGTTGCCAATCGAGGGGAATATTCCGATTCGAATTGCCCTTCTCGGGCATGGGCGACATCAGCTGAAATTCAAATGGATGAGGGCATGGCTAGGTGAGAGATCCGAGGACAGTTGCGTTTTTTAATCTGGCAAATTTATTTCACACTCGTTGCAGGGTCGCAACGCCGGGGCCCACACGCAGCCCAATTGCAATTGTGTCAACGCAATATTTATGGAGCTCCTCGGGAAGTCGGCAAATTGAAACACGGCATCGGGCTTAATTTTACACAGAAATATCATAAATAATCAAATTACCCATCCGCATTGCAATCAACCGATAAAAATATTTAATTGGCTTTTTTACTTTTTCACCTTTTTTTGTTTTTTTTTTTGCTTTGGTTTTTGCTTTATTTTATGGGGCTGAATTTCTTTTTTTTTTGTTATGAAAAATCGAATCGAATCCGTATATCCGAATCGCATTTGGCTACCGCGCATAAATCGTGAATGCAGCGATGCAAAAATCCAGATAAATAATTTAATCGAAATTTTTCCATTATAGTACATGGCAAAGGAAAAACTGAAAAACACGCACTTAATTTATTTTTAATTTATAATGACGCCGCCGCCGACAATCTCTACCCAACCCCACGCCAACCCACCCTTCCCCCATCCGCCATCAGCCAGCAGCCATGTTTCCTGGCCTAGACACAAGCAAACCTGGTCCGAATCCATTGCCAAAGATCTCATCTTACAGCGACTCTTGCAGTTATTTTTATAACTAAATTATATACGCCTGTGTTTCAGCCCACGGGCTCGCGTCTTGTGTCTGTGGATGTGGATGTGGGCCTGGACCTGGTCTGGTCCTCTGTCTGTTTCCTGCTCGATTTATGGGGTACAAGGAGCGCGAAACCATAAACAGCTTTTATGGCGTTCTACTGGATTATTGCCAGGCAACCCTAGCTTAGACCCCAGCCGGCCCCAGCGGCTCAGAGATCCTTTTGGGTTAGCCAAAGCGATAAATTTGTGGAGCACATGCAATTGTTTTTCTTGTTCTCTGTCTCCAGAATCGCCGCTCAATTATATTACCAAGTACAGAGTTCAGGTCGTTGGCACAATGTGTGCCAGGTATTGACCATTTTCTAACTGAAATTTAGATTATTATTTATATCGCATAACTTTGTATTATATGTCAACTGATTTCTTTTTATTTCATTTAGTGTTTTATCGAAATTATAGTTGACTTTTGTATATTTTTCATAGAACATGGACGATCAAGTGAACTTTGGCCTAATTAAAGAGATTTTATTAAATGTTGAAATGCCCATTACCAAACAAACGATAGTTGAATGGATCTCTGTTGTGCTGAATGTGCCAAAATTTCAATTTCAAAATTCTCTGACCAGAATTCTAAAGGAGGCTACGCTAAATGGCATAATAGAGCGAAAGAATGGACGCTACAGGCTAAAAGCAAAGGAATCACCAGCTCAAATGAAATATTTCGTATGAACAGAATAAATGTTTAATTTGAGAAACCATTAAAAATGTAGGAAATTTATTTGTGAGAGTAAATTTTACTCTTGTTTAAATAGTTAATGGGGAAAAGGCAAATTCCATGTTTGTGCAGTGATTAAATTGATTTTGGCATAAACTATATTCTTAAGTAAACGCTTTTCATTTAGTTATTGGCATTTTCCCTAACAAGACTAAGCCAGGAATAAGAAAATTTGCTCAATGTTGCTAGCGTTGTTGTTGCTGTTGCTGTCGTTCGACCAGTTGTCGTTGTCCCTGTGCTCTGGCTCCCCTTGCGTTTATTCATGAAGCATAAATCTCAGTGGCAACACTTTATGCGAATACACAAACACACACACCACACTCACTCACACACACACACACACACCACACACACACACAGTTACATAAACATAACCAGCAGGAGGAACACACGCCACGCCATGTACTCATAAATTTCATGAGTAACTTTTTTACGAAATTAAATCTTGTTACAACAGCAACAACAGCAACAAACGACTTTATGTATGTGTGTGTGTTGGTGTGGTGTGTGTGGATGTAACTAGATGTGTGCTTTATATGCATAAGTAATGGCGTTTGTTACGCCACATCGCCATCATCTAAGGCACAGTTTTTTTCGGAGCCAATCCTGAAGCTGGCCAAATTCTCCATGATGCCTAAGGAGTGTTGTTGCTGTTGTTGCTTTTGTTGTGGGTGTGGTGTTGGTGGACTTCTCAAACGCCTGTTTATTGAGCCGCTGCCAGAGGGCAAGATTTACAATTCTGACAGGGATTGTATAATTGGCAAAAGGAATTGAATTGAATGTACGAGTAGTAGGTAGGCGGACAATATACGATATTGCTCTAGGATACACCAACTGGATTGGCTTATTGGTCACGACTGGCAGAGCCAGAGCTCCATCATCATGATCCTCCTATCATCAATAGCTGCTCATATTACATGAGCCTAATGAATGCGGTCAACTAATTGTTAATGCACTCACCATAATGGCCAAAAACAACAACAACAGCAGCAACTCGGCACTAAATGTAAAATGCATTTTAATTACCCGTCATATATTTCACTTGATACATTTTAATGCAGAGGGCGCTGCAGGCAGAGGGGGGCGGGTTGGCCGCATTAAATGTAATTATTTGGCTTAAATTGCGTGTTTAGGATTAATTATGATATGAATAGGCCAATATATGTATATAACGCCTTTAAAAGTGCAAAAAACCACATTTGAAATTATGTGCCGCTTTAAATGCATTTCGCATTATATACCCGTAGAATAGGCAATTAACTACTCTCGACGAGTGCGTGATGGGAATTCCAACGAAAAATTATATATTTTAACTTTAATAAAAAGGGTCACCAATCGACAATAATAAGCAGATTGGTCTCTTCCAGCTAAAAGCACTTTGACCGATTAATAATCCGATAAACTTTTCCATATTTCATTCTCTCTCTACAGAGACTTTCCCCTTGCCAATTTACTTATCTATAATCAAGCTCAATCTATTGAAATTTAATTTTCATTTGTGTAAAACATATTCCGAAGTTATCTTGTCTCTTTGGCCCCTAAAAGTCATCACCTTTTCGGATTTAAGCTGTTAAAGTCCTCCTCAATCAGAGGCTCAGAGTTCATGTGGACTCGGATTTCAATTGGGCCACCTAGGAGGGATACATTTCATTTGGGATACAAGTACATAAAGTAAAGGCTTAATTACACAAATGTGCTCATGTCCATGTACATTTTTATGATGCTCGTGTAACGCCTGCTCTGAAGTACAGGCATGAAACACAGCCACAGCCAACGACCTGCATTTAACACGGCATGGTTCTTGATGGAGGACATGGGATTGGGATCGCAAACTGCACAGGTCAAGTCAGTGCAGCGGGGATTCAGTTTGCACCATGTGGAGGCCGATTTTGGGAGGCTGGCAACATATTGCATGGACACGCACCGAATGGGCCAATAATGTTGCGATTTATTTACACTTAACACCGCATTAATTCAATGCCAACAGCTGCAAAAGAGAGAACGAACACACACACCTCAAGGCCTAAATGGATATTTCCCTCAGTTTTCCCTCTAGAGCAGGTTACATCATTTGGCACCGTTAAAAAAAAAATATGATCTAGACAAAACACAAATCATAATTTTCCTCCATGGGCAATAAAAAATCACCTCAAGGTCAAGATACAAGTGCAGGCGGCGGCATTAGGTGACAATCCTCGAGCAGCTGAGCTAATGAGTCGCTCTTTCTCTCTCTATTCCTCTCCCTCACAAGGATCGCCGGATCGCTTCTTTTTTTGGTGTTGACCTTGGCAGACGGACCTTCAAGCGGAAATTTCGCACAAAAAAATTAAAGAGGGAAACATATTTTTTATGATACTTTTTTATGGCAAAAAACACAAAAAAATATTCCCTCTGCGTTTCACGTTGCGTAGCAAACAGAGTTTGGATTTGTTACTTCGGGCAAAACGTTTGGAAATTTATGATTTACGACGTGATGGCCGTGACCCTTTTGCATGCGGTCCAGAAGACAGGGCTAAGGATCGGGATAGGGATCGGGATTCGGTTGGGATCGGCGACTGCTGTTTTGTAAACACTCAGTATGAATCCCAATACCCGAGTGTTTGCACGCCGCGGATTAACTAAAAAACCAGGCACAGTGAAAAAGTATTTTGCCCAACAGAAAATGTGTGAAATGAGTTAAAAAATTGCCAAAAATCCATTCTGAAAATATGAAAAGCATATGTTCTATGAGAAAGTGTTGAAGTGTCTCAAGTGAGTGTGCTCCATGTGCTGCAGACATGTTGGTCTTCTAAAGTGTTAAGCAAATGTTTACTTCATTCTTTATAAATTGGATTTAATCATCAAAATCTGAGGTAAGTGGGCTATTTATATCTGTTAATCTATATTATCAAATCAGAACCTGAAAGCGGAAATATTGTTAGAAATCAAAAAAGAAATCTGAAGAACATTTAAAGCTGGTTATTCCTAAGATCCATATCTTATATAAATTTTTCATTATCTTAGTTACTATTTCTTTTCTATATTCTATATTATTTTAACTTCGTTGTAAAAGCTGTCTGAAGCTGAAGCAACAATATGTAAATAAATTGAATGAAAAAAAAATATTCTATATCAGACACCTTTCTACATATATATTACTCATTTATGGAATAGAAAACTTGTCAGATAGTAAAGCAATCATTGCAAATTTTGATAAATAAGTCAGAAATTAATACTTTCTGAGTGTTTTTTCTCCTTTTCACCAATTAAAAATATTGTTCACAAAAATGACTCAAACTTTTAAGTCTCACGTGGTGCAAGGAAGTGAAGATGGATGACCATTTCATCTCCTTTTGGATTCTCCTATGGCCATACGCATCTTCTCGTTGATTTTTCTTACCTTTTTGAGCAATTCCGCGAAATAAACGACAAAGCGGTCTGACAGCCTCTCTCTCCCCCTTCCCAATGCCAACATCAACACCAACAACAACAACCTCCGACCCCGATACCGTTCCCCGTCACATTCACCTCGCCCCCACATTTTCTTCAGCTTCAACAACAAATCTTAAGAGAGCCATAAACAACATGGTTGACAATCTTAAATCTTGCAACTTGCAGGCCATGCCACAGATACAGATACGAATGCCAATGAATGTCGCAGCCATTATGAAACTCCCTTGTTGCCCTCGTTCTTGGTGCTGTTGTTGTTGTTGCTGCTGTTGCCGAAGACATTTCTTTTGTGCTGCTCTTGGTCGCAATCGCCATCACAATTCCAATGTCTGTTGCGGTCAACGCTATGTTGGAATTCAACAGACAGCAGAGGAGCCCAGATATCAGGCCCAGGTCGCTTTAAAGGCTTGGCCAGGTAAAAATGCCGAGGCACTTTTGTGGCACTGTGGGCCATGTCGCGGAAAACTGAGGAAAAGTCAAAGTAAATATGATCAAATCAATTTACACCATCAATCTAAACTGGAATAAAGTTTAGAGACATACTTTATATTCATATTCCAAAAGCGATCAGAAAATAAATTAAATATTATTTTATATTTTAGTCACACATAATATTGAAACATTTCCCAACAAGTTTTGCTATATAAGAAATTAGTTTCCCAACCGTGAAAACAACTTTAGTTAAAAGAACATACGAGAATCTGAATTCAGCAATTTTATTTATTAAAGAATTGCGAAAATTTGTTAAGCAATAAATTAATTGAAAACTTTCTGAAATGTTTATATTCCTTTAGGTCATTGACAGCCAGTTCTCGGGGACATTAATGGTTGATTCGTCATATTAGTATAATAAATTGATTAATAAATAAATAATATTGCTACATTAAGAATCTCGAAAGTTCTTCCCGCAAATGTTATTAGTCTGATGGGAAATAAATTGGAATTAGAAACATGAAATTCAGTAATTTACCAAATAAAAGAACAAATCCTTAAATAAATTCAAAATCTTGATTACCAATTTGATTCTTCTGCACAAGTCTTTAAATAAATTCAAAATATTGATTACCAATTTGATTCTTCTGCAAAGATTTATTAATTACAATTGCATTTTTTTATAAATAAAAACGAAAGCAATTCTGAATAGAACAATTTAATAATTAATTGCCAATAAATGAGTAGAGAATAATCAAAGTTTTTCATGAACTCTTCGGTAGTGTCTTTTAAACCACTGTGCATTGGCCGTGGCAGAGCTTGGACTTGGTTTTGGTCTTGGTGTTGGTGTTTGTCTTGGTCTGTTTGTTGTTTGTCTCCTTTATGGATTCTTTTCGTACCCTTTATCTTCATCTGTGATTGCAGTCAGATTTTTCTTCGCTTCCTCGACGCTCGACGCTCTGTGACTTTCATGGATATTTTGGGGTCAGATTTTCGTGCTTTGCAGGTAAGCAAAAGAAATGGATTTTCTTTGTTGCCATTGAGATTGGTATACGGATATCGTGTGTCTGCTAGCAGGCAGGCAAAGACAACGGACAAGGGGGGGAGTGGCAGGGGCTTGGGGTTCTCCCTCTTGCACTCGTCGCTGCCATAGTTGCTGATAACCAACACGCAGGCCACATGAGTTATGTCCGTCTGCTGGAGTCTTTCTCGATTAAAGCTCTCCAATAATTGGATGCTTCTTTTCCATTGTGGCTTGTAGAATGGTTCTTAAAGACATTTAACGGCTTTCTGAACACTTTTGCTTGAGGTGTTCGATGGGCGCCAGAAATCAAGGCCAGGCATAAAGATTCAATGAGCTGCAAAGACATAAAACACACTGAAATCAGAGACACACTCAAGGGGAGAGTGGGGGGAAAAAACATAAGCATTTGGCATTTGATGTTTATTTAATTTGCCGCAATTCATAACAATTTCGTTTACGACATTTTTACTACTCGAAAATGCCGTAAACGAAATGCCACCTTACGCGTCCGGGAGGAAGAGCCTCCGGGGGAAGAGTGGCAGCAACCAGACAGAGCACACGCTCAGGTTTACGACCATCTAACGCATCCACTGAATGGTCTACCGACAATTAAACGCTATTAAAACCGGAGTAGATTTGAAAGTGAGAGCGTTGCAACACTTCCACTACTCTGCCACCCCGTGGCAGACACTCCAGCCCCCCGCTTCAGAGCAAAGCCAAACTGCGTGTCGGCAGCATGGCGATTTATGTGCGTTTTATGGATCGTAAAAGGCAAACGCAAACACAAACAACAAGCTGCATGATTTTACGACGTGTTGAATGCCACCAGGACGAGTTCCCAAACACTTGTCTATTGGACTATGGATCTGATCCGGATCTGAGCTCAAGTGCAAGCGCCATCGTAAAAACTTTACTCTCTCCCATCTCTCTCCCATGTATCCAGTTAACCCGTGACTACTTGAAAGAGCCGTAAAACGGTTATAAACCAAAGTGCTGTCCAAGGAGCATGAAAGCGAAATCCTTTGGGTTGGTCTCAGAGAGTGGTGGCTGATTTGATTTTGATTGTTTTGGGGGATAAAATGCTCGATAATTTGCTTGTTAACGTAAAGTTCTCTTCATTAACTTGAGGCAATCAATCGCGGGGTCAAAAACCACAATCGATGCAGAAATTCAAGTGCATTTGCACAAGAGTTTAATAAACCATATCCATATCCATATCCATATATATATATATAGCCATATCGTGCTTGAGCCCCATTATTAACCCAGCTGAAGACGTGTTGATAAGCAATGCCGAGAGACCCATCCTAAAGTCACCGAACCAGACCCATTCCCAGACAGCAGACACAGACCCAGACACAGACCCAGAGAGCGAACAATTGAACTAATGACGTGACTATGGACACTCGATCGACTCGATTTGGCAACTGACCATGTGGCTGCTATTTCCATTCCCATTGACCATCCCCACTGCCATTCCTGTCTCCAGCCCCCATTGTTATCATTCGAAATGGCAAAACTTATGCACCGAAAGTGTTGTTAAATTACGCCAAATTGCTTAATTTCAATAATGAAACAGACCGCAGACATCGCCGCAGCCGGCCACTCCATTCGCAGATGTCTGCGAGGAGCCACTCAATGAAATTATAAATTTTCGGCCCAAAACCGCCTTTCGAAATGATATGCAAAGAGTGTCGAATCGAAGACTGATCCATGCCCCGCAACTTGCAGTCGAACCCCCTCTCTCTCTCCTTCTATCCACTTTCGGCTGCAGCTTTGTGTCCGATTCCGAATCCGATTCCCGGCCAGACGGCGGCTTGACGCATCAGTTTAATGGGCCCATTCAATTGGTCGTTAATGTTGCTTTTTATTTGGCCTTTTATTGTTGCTGTTGTTGCTGTTGCTGTTGTTTTTGTCCATTGTTTGCTCGAGACTTACTCAATTTTCTTATTGTTTATTTATGCGAGTTTAAATAATGCCTCACAATTGGCGATAAGAAGCAGCTTGTTAGGCTGCTTTCCGCTCTGCGTTGCTGAGATTTACAGTCAAATTATTTATTAGCAAATAGTAGTTCTAAGCCCGTCCCAAAAATAGAATGGCTAAGAACAATGTGTCTACTTTTGGAAATACTCGCAAAGTCCATTGGAAATAGAGATATTCTCTTCTCTTCGCTTCTTCGTACCCAAACAGAATGGTTTGGGGTCTAGTGAGCTATTTTATTATATTTGGGTTGAAAAGATAAAAGCAAACATTTTCGAAACTTTTCATAAAGTTTCTAATTTATTGCCTTTGGCGGTATAGTGGGCGTATACGTAATATATTTTGTTCTCGTTGTGGGGCAGAGATGTTGTTGAATTTTATGAGCAGATTAAATTGGCCATATACAATACAGTTAATCAATTTCTATAACAAATCGTTCCATTCAAGTTGAGTTTTAGGTTTTATTTGTGGAGGAATATGTAACTGGACTCTCTAATCGATATATAATCGAATTTACTTTGATATTAACTCAGAAATGTCTGGCAAATAATATTTAAAGATTCATTTAGTTAAATGTAATTAATAGACAACAAAGTTTCAAGCAATTACAGAATGTATATGACTTTTAATTCGATCTCTTTGAATGTAAATCAATCGAAATCAATCTGGAAGTAAAACTTTAAATTCAATTGGCAAAAGTTTGGAACAAAAAGTGCTTTCTTAATACTAAGGTTTTATTTACATTCAAAGAGCACGAAATCAAAGTCATATACATTCTGTAATTGCTTGAAACTTTGTTCGAAAAATAAGGATACGGAAGACTTGTATGATATTCTGTTGAGAAGTAGATTGTTTTGAAAAAATCAGCAAACATATCGGCAATTACCTGATCAGTTTTAGCTTTATTGTTTTCAAACGACAAGGAAGACGGATGCACTGACGTCTTACATTATAAAATTGCTCAGGATCACGAGAAAACTGAAAACTGAATTGCATAGCCGTAGATAATCCTTATAGCACTGCATATTAAGGACCAATAATACATAAAACAAATGCTTAGTTAATTAAAATCGAAGCTTTTATGCCCGCAGGTATCCACAAAATGATGAACTCTGATAATGTAAGCTTTGCCTACCTTTTTCTTTTTCATTTAGTTGCAATTCCCAACTAGTTTTAGCGTTAAAGTTATGATATAACCATTGCAATTCTGGAGTCTTTAGGAAAGCCTGCCGATGAGAGAAATTTGTGGTTCTTGAAATAGCTTTACAGAAAACTTACTCGTATTTTTGTGTATCTAAACGATTTGAAATCTGACTTTTAAGATTGACTTTGAGCTTGCTGAATACCAATATAGATAATATATGTATAATGATTTCAAATCTCACCTGTAAGATTGATTTCGAGCTTGTTTAATACCAATGTAGATAATGTATATGTATATATATTTAATCGTACAAAACAATATGTTTTATTATTAATAATGCATTGTATTCATGACGTTACTCATGGGAGGAACGATAAAGATCTCTCTATTTCTCTCTCTAAAACTTCTTATATATTCACATGAATAGCTTATAGTGATATCTACATATATGTTTTATTTAATCTGACTGATTTGAAAACTTTTTCGATTTATCTTCATCGCAAGATAGCAAATCAATCAATCAAATTTGCAGTTAATCATTGTAAAATATTGCTGTGACGTGGCCAGCAGAATTAGTAAGATTTGCTTAAGTGCAGAGTTGGCGACTCACGTCTAGTCGTCATGGACACCATTCGCCTCTGTGGAGCTGGGCCAGAGTAAGGCAATGGCCGCGGAGGCGTTTAACGTTCAATGCTCGACAGAAGCAGCAACAGCAGCAGCAACACGGCAACAATCGTGGCCTGGCATGGCAATTGCGACTTGCGACTGGTGACGTTTGTTGCCACTTTATCACTGGCCGTGTATCATAATTTAGGCATGCGACAATCTTTTACACCCACACAGCAACAACAAGCAACAACAACAAAGAACAAAAGTTGCAAATTAAATTCGTTGACATTCGTTGCGCTGACTAAGCAGCAGCAACTGTGTAGGGACAAACTGAACGAACGTGTGTGCAAAGTTGGCTAGATTTTAGATGACTGTACGATGATAATAACAAAACGTCTGTCTGACCACGCCCACTCATCAGAGCAGTCCTTGGCTGAGTGCATTTCCTGCGACATGCTTTTGCGTTAAAGACTCATATTAAGTTTAGTTGTTGCCATTATGATGGCCCGAAAAAACAGTTTACTGGCCTCATTGATTAAATGGCCGGCACAGCGATTGGCAAACGATGGCTTTTTTGACCAAAACACTGAAATTAGTTGGCATTTTAACACGAACACCTGACACTGAAGTCCAGCCAGTGCTTGGGCCAGGACAGGAAGCAGCCACAGCTTCCATGAGGCTGTTGCACTAGTTTCTCTTTAGTCAAATGGGATTACATTACGGGCCAACAGCAGAGAGAAGGAAGGAAGGAGGGAAGGATGGAAGGAGTTGTGTGTCTGCCATTATCGTTGCATGCAACAAACAATGGGTTATTGAACGATAATTCCATTTAAACAAATGTTCGCGCTGAGCACCTGAATTGTCCAAATTATATGTGTGAGGTCGCCATCGATCCGAGGCCATCGATCGATGCAAAAGCACTGCACATCTCAACGATTGCAACTCTGTTTTTCTCCTTTTTCGAAATGCGCCTAATAACACAGACACAAACACTCTGCTCTGCACAGTGGGTCGGACTCAAAAATCACGCATGTGAGTGGCATGTATGGCTTTGTCGCAAACTGAACTCAAGCCATCCATCCATCCATCCATCCAGTTAACCCATGGGGAAGATGCATTTGCACTTAAACGTTTTACTCGTCGAATAATGGCTTTAATGACTTTAATGGCGTTCAGATAATTTGGCCGTCGGGCAGCTGCCCAGCCCTGCCCTGGCCTGTCCTGTCCTGTCCTGCAGTCCTTACTCTTCCATAATTGACGAAAGTTGAGAGCCGCCGGTGAGATGGCAATGGTGATGGTTACGTAGGTCCACGTTGGGTTTTGGGTATGGGAAATATATGTAATTTGTTTACGTCTGCTGCTCTCTCTCTCTCTCTTTTAAACCTGGCCTGAACTGTAATGAAAACTTGCAACATTTTATCGAATTGTAATGAATGTAATTAAATGGAATGCAAGTGTATCAAAAGTTTCATCTTCAAATTTCCCATTATGAAACTGGAAAACCTCGAGAAATCTGCTTAAATATTCGATCTATCAAAGCTAATGATAATCGAGTGCAAAATACACATGAGAGATTAATATTTAGAGGATAATTTTCATCATTATGATCAGCAAAGTTATTAATGAGGTTGCGATTATAAAATTTAATAAGCTAAAGTTTAATTTTTTCGTGTTTCTTTAATTTTGTTAGCACTTAAGTTGACCACTCTTGGGTCGAGTGCAAAATATATATGAAAGATTAATATTAGAAGATAATTTATACACTTAATTTTCATCATCATGATCAGCAAGACGGAAAAAGTTATTAACGAGGTTGCAATTTTAAAATTTAATAAGCTAAAGTTTAATTTTTCACCACTCTTTATGCTCGCAAAGGATAGAACTACAAAAAAAGTTTCATCTTGATCTTTTTATATAGTTAGATATAGATTCACCCGAATGACTTTTTTAGTTAGTGCTTCTCGGTGAAGGACAAATATCATTGCTAATTGGGTGCTCACTTTGTCGGTCAGTCAACGAGACATTAACCTTGAGTAACGCAAATGGCAGTTCGTTAAAAAAAAGATACAACCCATAAAGAATACAGGTATGGGAAAAGACAGCGACACGACACAAATCAAAAGGTGCATACAACACCAGACATATGTACGAGTATATGAAATGGCATTGAGTGAAAGAGCAGACGATAATTAAGTAAAGTAGAAGAGGAAAAGTGCCAACTGGCAGGCAAGTGGAATGACATGGAACACAACCAAACGGTCTGAGGGGGAGTTTGTTGAATGACAAGTCGCACATTTTCAAAGAAATTAACAAAAAAAAAAAAAACGAAAGAAAAACAGAAAACCGAACAAGAGAAAAGAGAAATGGACACACAGACAGAGAGAAGTGAACATAAATTCACAGAGACATCCAAATACGAGTGTAGAACCAACACAATTTGGGAAAAGTGGGAAAGGAAATTGCCGAACAGCAGCTGCTCCAGAGCCGTTGATGGACCCGGGAAACAGGCCGAACAAAATGAAGGAGGAGCAAAGATGCATTCCAAAATTAGTCAAATCGACTCACAAAGAAGTCAATTAAAATGAGAAAATGCTGCCAGTTGATATTTATCGAATCTGCTTGGGGGAAAATACTTAAAGATACATTCGTTAAATGTATCTATAGCCTTTTTTCTTTATTTATTTATATTTGTTTACAAACTCATTTCGAACAGCCATCGAAATTGTCTCTCTGCAGAATTTATAAGCGAAAATGTGACTTTTTAAATTTTTAATTAAAATTCCAAACGCATTGGGCGACAAAAAATGCTTTTATTATTTTAATTACCAATTCGGTGCGGAATGACAGACAAAAACAGACGCACAGAGAAGCGGACTCAGCTGCCACTTTGGCCAGTCAATATTAATTTCATAAAAATAACTTTGCTACTCAGCCATTTGCAGTTGCTGTTGCTGTTGCCGTTGCTCTTCATTATTGGCTTTTTACACACAAAAACGTGTCTTTTGTTCGTTTGTCACTGGCCCTCGCCAGCTGGTCCCCAAAATACACAAAAAAACCCAACTCCAGCCATCTCAGAGACCGAATACCGAAAGAAGCCATTGCGATCTGGCAATGCCAACGAATTGTTTTCTTTATAAAAACTCTCAAACATGCCAAACATTCATAGATAGATATAGATGGATACGTACGTAGTAGGTACGCATTTCTACTCCAGCTCCAGCTCCGACTCCAGCTCTTGCTCTTGCTCCATTCGATAAACATTTATTGGGCAATCCCATCACGGAATTCACGTTTCCAGTCGTTTCGTGACAGTTTCGTTAAAATGTTTGCCTTTTTTCCAACCATCTGAGTTCATTTGTTGGTTTTGTATATTTTTTTTTTTTCCTCTTTTGGGGTTCGAGAAGAATTATGCTCGGTGTATGAAAGGGAAATAAATAACCAAAATATGTATGTGATTGGGATAGCTAAAGACTCTTTTGTTAAATGCAATTCGAATTGAAATTGAAACTGAAATGGACAAAAAAAAAGCGATGATGGTGATGGAGTATTTATAATTCTAATTAACATGGCAGGAACAAAATGTTGCATTATTAATAATGTGAGTTTAGTTTTAAACTTCAAACCAAGAACAATTGTTGAAATAGAATAACGAAATCAATGGAAGTTGGCAATTATTGTGGTCGTATTAAGCTTAGAATAAAGATTTTTCTAGTTCGGTTAATTTCTTTCGATCTTTTAGACGACAATTCATATATATTTTATGATCATTACAATCAAAAAGTGACTTCTGTAGGGAAAACTACAAATGCATTGATGTTGAGTAATAAAAAGCCTCTTCGGATAATATACAATAATATATATAGCACTATGCATCACCAGCTGAATAAAAAATCAATTTACAATTACTACAAAATCAAAGTATAAATAAATAAACCACTTATAAATCAATAACAAAAGAAGAATTTCAATATTCTTGTTGGATTAAGCAATGGATTCCTTTTTAAATACCCAAAAAAGTATTCCACAAATGAAATAATCATAATATATAGAATAATGGAATTTTTAATAATAAGTGTTTTGCCAATTCGAAATATTCAAGCAATATCATTTAATATATGCATTTAAATATTGTTAAATTTCTATATAAAATTATAAAATGTGTGACTACTGCAATAACTTATATCTATAAACGTTTAAAGCAAGCTAATATATTAATTTATGCAATTATTAATAAAAATCTGGTTAAATTTTGATGCATCATTAAATAAGTGTTGTTTTTTAATTCTAGCAAAATCATCGCCACGTATATTCATATGACGCGATTTTTATGGTCAGAGAAACAAATCGCTAGTAAAACAAGTCTAAAACTAGCTTAAATTCCCTCTATATTCCCTAAATAAGTGGCACCTTCTTAAGTAGATTCACCTTCAAAGTGATATATCAATTATCCACCACCTGAAGCATCCACATTCATCATAATCTGGCCACTGACACCTACTACAAGCAGCTGCCACAAGACTGCCGTAACTACAGTTTTACGATCCATCATTAGGAGGCGCAAACACACACACACACACAAATTGACATTTGATTCAATGGGGCTGTAATGTTGATGTCTCGGAGACCAGGCCAAGGCGGTGATTAGACGCATAATCTTTGGGGCAATTTGTCACCACAGAAACGAAGCGGGCGACGGCAGTCAAATGGCCACTAAAAATCATTTAAAGCGGAATAAAAATATTTTTTATGTCATTTTTATAGTTGTTGCAACAATCTAATAACAATCCGAATAATTATCCAAACAAACAATTTCACCGACGCCAAAGCGACGGCAAAGCAGAAGTAAAAGCAGAAAAGCACAAAAGCAGAAGATACAGATACTTTTTGAGTTTCGAGGCTTTGCTTGTTGTTGCCGCTGCCGACGGACGCCCAAAATGAGCCATAAAATGAACATAAAACCCCTGAGTGCGAACCGGCTACTGCAATAGGGCTAGGCCACGCCCCCGCTGCTGTTGGCAGAGACGTCGCTGCCGACGTCGACGCGCATACGGAAGCCATAACGGGCAAAGCAAATTGCCGATAACTCAAAAGCAAATGTGGGAAAACGGCCATCAGGAAAGAGAGAGCGAGCGCACACATAATGGCTGTATGTTGCGCCTGCAAGTGCGAGTGAGATGGAGAGCAAATTGTATTCTCTGCTATGCGCACAGTAATGGCTGCGCAACCACCGTTTGCATGAGTGCCAGAACGAGATGCACTCACACGAATACGGAGCAAGAGTGAACGAGAGAGAGCGAGAAAGAGAGACAGAGGGAGAGAGCGCTTGTTTGAGCTCAACCTGCATGACTGCCTCTGTACTGAGCCGAGCCACGTGTCCTCTCACATAAAAACAAGTAAGAGCATAATCGATACGCAGCTCTTTCTGATTTCATTCGTGAGAATTGCTTTTCTCACGCTCTCGTCGCCATAACTGTCGTCGTTTATGGCCGTTTTAAGTGCGACTGAGATGGCCTCATAATCGTTTTGCAGAATGTGGCTCAATTGTTTTCGAGAGAGCGCTGTTCTAGTTGTTGTTGTTGTTGCTCTTGTTGTTCTTGTTGTTGTTGTTTGTGTGTGCGTGTATGTTGTTGCTAATGTGATTGCGCTTTAATTAATATTGATTTAATTACTACTTGACCACACATTCTAGCCAAGACCTGAGGCCTAAGATTTGGTCAAGTCTTCTACTCCCACTCCACCTCTGCCTCTCTCTCTCTCTCTTTCTGTCTTTTTATCATGCCCACTCTCAGTTTCCCTCTCTGAGAGCGTGGAGCTACTGAGCTTTTGGGGCGCATTTTTTGTTTTGCTCCCAAGAAAACGGCAAAAACGGATGAAAACGAAAAAAACAAAAACAAGCGCGCGCATCTCCCGCATCTTTGCACGGCTGCCAGAATGGGACATAAAATGTGCCAGGCAGTTAAAATGTAGATTTAAGTAAGTGGAAACGAGATCGTTACGTTGGCGCATAAAAATAAAAATCATTGTTGTTGTGCACTGATTGAAATAAGCAGGGAGCACGAGCACAAGCCCGAAACACCGAGGACCGAGTATAGAGCAGCAACGACGACGGCAACAGGCAACAAGAAAATCGTGTGATTTTTCCTCTGAGCGGTTTTTTTCTGTCTTGTTATTGGCCTTTCCACTCGGTTTTCCTTTTTGAGTGGAAATGCGTGTTCATTTCGTTTTGGGGGCATAGAGGGAGCCAACATGTTGCGAGTGGAATTCATTTCTATTCTATGCACTCCCCCGCTTACCACTACTCTCCCCTCAATCAATCACAAATGGAACTGCGTAGGTCCAGCACCTTAATAACACCTTAAACTTGTCTATTTCTAGTTTTTTGTTTCCTTCTTTTGGGTAATCTCCCCTCCGCAGCCCCAGGCCCAGTCAATGCCCTCTCTTTATCTTTCTCTGTCCCTCTCTCTCCTTCTGCTTCTCTCTTTATTCATTATTTCTCGTTGCTCTGTTTTCTCTGCTGCTTTTTAAGATTCTTTTCATTTTCATTTTATGGCTTTTATGCGGGTCTTTATGACTTTTTATGAGGTTTAGTGCGTGCCAAAAACGAAAGGAAAAAAACAACACTTTTAATTGAATAATTCCCAGGCGGTAGACGTAGACGGCGTCGGTGGAACTGGCGGCATGGAGGCCGGCCGCAGTTTCGGACGATATCTGAACATTTAATTGGCAAATTCAAAATGGGAAATCGCCATGATAACCCATATGGATTTTAATTGGGTTAAACTACTAAAGTACGAACAGAATTGATACTATTTCTTCTTGGGTGGTTTCGTCTTTAGGAAAATGTTTTAGAGATTTCGAAACATGGTTATGGAATATACAAAAGAAAGATTTCATGTTTGTATATTATGAACTTTATCTGTGTAAACTCTGTTATATAACTAAATAAAAAATTGAAGTTTCTAAATTGTTGTAAGACGATCATGCTTAAGTGGATGCACTTTAATTTTATTAAACATACAGCCAATTATGCTTCTTCCGCTTCTCTCTCCCTCCATATTCTTCTGTCTGTAGGAAAAAGCAAAATTGATAAATTATATAAAGAAAAAAGCAAACTTAATAATATAAATAAGTAGCCACCGCATCTTGTCGCACCGGCCAACGAGTTGTGTACGTAATTGCAAGCTAAATGCAGGGCGAGATTGGTGGGAGGGGGGGAAAGGATCGGGGCTTGGAGTTAATTGCGGTTTTTAATATTCTTGCCCTGTTTCCTCGAGTGTGTGTGTGTGTGGGGTAAAGGGAGATTGGGAAGTGAGTGTAAACACGACATGAAATGCTGCCATTGGTACTTAGACTGCAACAGGAATTTGCGTGTGCAGCACATGCAACATGCCGCATGGCTGGGCCACTTAGAAAGACCCGTCTGCGACTCGGACTCGGACTCAGACTCCGAGAACGACATCGACATCGACACCGATACTGACCCCCCGTCCGCACAGCTTGGCCTGGGCTACTCCTTTGGTTGCGCGTGAAAGGATGAAATTTATGACCGGCTCAGGCCCATGTAATTGCACGCAATGCCGTCGGATCGGAGAGTTGCCACACGGCGACTTACCGCTTCGTTCGGTCACACAATTTTTAATTTTCAAAAAAAAGAGAAAAGGCAAAAAAAAAACGGAGAAGAAATATAAGTAACAAAACAAACAAAGCAAAGCACCCGTTGGCAGTGTGTTGTCTGTGCGAGTGTGTGTCCTTTTGGCCGGACACGTCGTTGTCCTGGTCGTCTCCGTCCTCGTCCTGGTGTTAGTCGTTACCGCATGTTGCGACTGCTGCAGGCAGTCAGTCCATTTGCCACATGAAATGCCACGGATCGGTGGAACGTGGAATGTCCTTTTAATGGACTTTCACACTGCGCACCACACCGCATCGCATCCTTTCGCACAAACCTTTTAGGTTGCACTCATGTACCGCGTTTGATTGCCGTGAATTGCTTGCTGCATGATTTTTATCCTTTCACTCAGTTTTCCCCTCTTTTGTTTCATTTGTGGCAGCTGTCATAAATCTCCAGTGTCCTGCCAGTCGATTATATGCATCAGATGGCCAGCTGACCAGACCTTTAAAGTTCACGGCACAAACACATACATATATGTGTCTGTGTGTGGCAACAGGAATGAAAACTATAAATTTTACGATCCTCGACGGCTGTAGAAAGTGAACAAATTTAGTTGTTAAAACCACTAAAACCCCGAAATAAAGACTCCTTAAACGACTGCTACTTGGCGATTTATTTCCAGTGAATTTTGGAACCTTTAAAGTTTAAAGCTAAAAGTTTAAACTTTTCCATAAAGCCTATTATAAATATTGAGCTTGCATTGAAAGTAACTTCAAATTTAATCCACAATCAGTGAATTTTATCGAGACTTTAATCAAGATTTAATTTCATAAATTAATCCGCATTTATATCTTATTAGTTAAATAAATTAATCCGCATTTATATCTTATTAGTTGAGAAAATGATTAAAATATTCAGTAAAGTGATGAAAAATATTAAAGAAAGATTCCAAAAATATATTTAATGCTTAGACAAAATAAATTACCTTTATGTTTTAAAATTGTTAATGTGTTTCTTTCATTTTTGATTAATCCAACCACAGGGTAGGTGTTAGGATTACCACTATTAGCTCTTTTTTGGCCCACCCTGCCTATTGATTTTTTGCCTTTTATAGGGTGCATTAACACTAAAATGTGCTGCCTTTGGCCAGGAGTATTTTGCTAACCCATAAATTGGATGGAAGCTGAAAATGGATTCCGCTTTTTCATCAACAGATCAAAGTTACTCAGAAATATCTACAATTAGTAGCAGTTTCAATCGCCAATTGGACAGCATTTATGTCACACTTTATTATTAATAAGTATATATAAAATTACTAGATGACAAAATGGTTTAAATTCCTTTGCTAGACAGACCAAAAAAACAATAATTTTATAAGAATGTTTAATGAAGTTAGTAGGAGTTGGTAATTTTCAGCTCATTTCAATTTGTTTCACTTCTTTTGGGACCTTTTTTAATAGCTGTAGAACAACATAAACTGCAGCAAACTATTTTAGCTACTTCGTAAGCCATTAAATCATAAATTTTTCATGGAAATGAAGAATTGCAGCTGCTCAAGTTGACATGAAATGCAGTTAACATGCACTATGGGCAGTGGGATTAGAGGACTTGAATCATTTTGATATCTGGGCAATGGCCACATGGATAGTGGACCACAGATGCAATGGCGGTGTCAAATGTGACGCTGAATTTATAGTCGGGGCTTTATTTATGCTCTTATCGTGTTGGCCAGTTGCTGGCTGGTTGGCTGACTGGCTGGCTGGCCTTAGCACGTTGTCAAGTGTTTATCTCTGTCCGGGTTGGAACCAGACCCAGACCCAGACCCAGACCCTGCCCAGTGAATAAAGCGAAATGAAATACCGAAAAAGCTTAAAATTGAATTTATGACTGCACCTAAATCATGCGCCAGAAAAAAACAAAATACAACAGCCAAAAACAACTTACATACACACACACACACACACACAGATACTTACAGATACAGATACATTTTGGTTTGTGTGGATTTTTGGATATATGCGCTTGAATGAGCCTGTCGCATGATTTAGGTGCCTCAGTCAAATTTAAATAATAAATATTTCATAGAGCCCCCCACACCCCACCTCCCCGCCACTCCACCACATCCCCCCCAGCCACACAAAATGCGTAAAATATTCAAAGCGAACGAAACAAAATTGTGCGACTAAATCAAAATCTTGTCGAAATAAAACGTTTGAAAATTGAATTTCGATTCTTTCAGAGACGAAACGGCAACGAAATTGAAAACATTTGTAACGGAAATGAAAACCAGCGTGGTTGAGGCTGAATCATGGGCGGGAGGCATGGTGGCAGAGGCGGGGGCGGTGGTGGAGAGCTTGGAGCTGAGACCCCTCAGAAAGAAAGAGAAAAAGAAAACAAACTCGACTCGTTTTTTTTTTTTTTGGGTCTGAATTTAAATTAAGAAATTTATCTTTCGGATACGTCTTTTCCCCCAATTCACGTTTGCACGTATCTCTGGCTCCTTTTGTCTTCTCATTTTTTAGGTTTTGTTCAGTTATGTGCGATAAAGAAGAAAACAATCTCTCACCTTCTCCAGCCAATAAAATTAAAATTAGTTTCTTCTCTTTGTCTCGATAAGATTTCGTTTGTTTTCAAAATTAAAGTATCTCTCTAAGATTAAATCGGCAAATGAAAAAAACAACAAGCAAGAAACATGATATTTGTATTTATTTTGTTGTTGTTTGCATTTTACAAAATATATAAATTTATTTATTTTATTCTCGGCTTGCGCGAAACGAGTTATAAAATTCCATTTGATAGATTTATTAAAAACGTGGCTTTTTGCACCTTCTTAAATTTTGTTGGGGGCCAGCTTCATTTTTGAAACGATTTGTACACAGCTCGAGAACGATTTTCGAAATGGCTTTTATAGCTGCTTTCATGGCTAATAAAAATTTGCATTGGCCTGGTCGCAATATTTATTGTTGTGTGCTCTCGAAACCAGATCGACTAACTGGCATCTGCGATGGGGTTCGGGGGGGGGAATCCATAAATCGACGTCCACATTGAGCAGAATTTGCATACGAAATTACGCCTCTTAAAGATAAATACCTTAAATTAGTTGTTATTTAGAAGTTCGTTAAATAAATTTCAACAAAGCAAATAATGTCATTTGTCATTGGGATTTTGCTTTCGGCGAACAGCCATATTTTCACAGTTTTTATTGAATTCATTGTGGTTTTTTTTTACTGACAAATTGCCGCCTTAAATTTGCCAAAACGTAAACTGAAACTGCATCATTTCAGAGGTGAGCAATAATCACTTCGAAAATGGAATTAGTCATAGCTAAATGAATACTTATCACATTCAGTTGCTTAACTTGTATTAAACTTTAATTTGCAAAACAATTGAAGCAGATTTAAGTACAACTTTAAGGCCTAACACATGTTAAGAACAGTTTAAAGATCTCATAAATATTTTCTAAATTTATCTCTTCATTTACTTTTATTTAGTTTATGCTTTACTCTTTGAATTTTGTGTCCTCATCTAATTTTATTCAAACTTCCCAATGTTAGCTTTTCAAATAACAAAAGAAATTGTTGAAATAATTGGTTTTAAAACATGTTTCAAATATTGTAATAAAATTATGATCGCCCTGAAGAATTTAGATTACTAAATGAAGATTTATTGATGGCGTTATTCGAAAATTATTCGAGTTGATTATACTTTAATTCAATAATAATTAATGCCCCCTATTTAATTTTCAATTACAGACCGCTGGAATCTCCAGCTCCAGAAAAATGTAATTTTCAAATGCTTTTTGGTGAGTCAACAAATGAATAATTACATATTAAAGTATGACTGTGTGTGTGTGTGTGCTTTTGTGTGTATTATTTACGAGTCCTTCTGAGTGCTTAAGTGAGTGTGTCCCAGTCCTGGTCCGAGTGCGTTGATGGCAATGCGTTGTAGGTCTGGCAAAGTGTGTCAGTATGCCTGTGGGGTAGGTGAGCCAAGGATATTTGGGCCACTCGACCATGGTCGGATGGACAGGGTCCAATTTGTGCCATATGTGGCAGGCCATGTATCCCTTTCGCTGCCTGTGCCACAAAGGAGAGACCAAAACAGAAAACGAGATACAGATACAGACTTCAACTTTCAACGTCCACGTCCACCTCGAATGTAGGTGAAGAGGCATACTGACCGCTGCTGGTCTCTGACCGAATCCAAAAGCCAAAGCGGGCGGCATGAAATACCGAAATGCTCATTTGCATATTCTGAAAACGGTAACAGGGGAAAGTGTAAAAAACTCTGGACTCTGAAATTGTCTCCCTGTAACTCGGCTCTTTCTGTCTGTTGGCTGGAGTTTTTCATTTAAGTTGGGTGAGTTGGTTGGTTTTTCTAATTAACAAAGGAATTTCGTATGTCATTTGTGTAATTATGCCCCCAAAAAAGTTTCATTCCGAGCCGCCATTGCAGTTGCCTGACCTTTTGACCTCTTTGCAGCAATGGTGGATGAGTTTTGTACAATTCGCCTCGATAGCAATCTAATTAGATGATTTACTGCCACGGCATAATGTCGAATGTTTTAAATTTGGACAAGCGATGCCTCCCAATAGCCTTTCCCCCCTCTCCGTAGGAACAGTAGATAACAAGGGAGAGGAAATATGCATCTAACGATTTACGAGTTCAAGTTTTGCATAGTTTCAAATGGCCAAAACACTAACTCGATACACAAATCTTCCGTTTTGCATTTGGCGGTCATGAATCAAGTCAGCCCACAACTCACACAAGACCGGGACGAATGGGCATAGTCCTAAAATCCTACATACCATGGGCAACATATCAAAAATTATTGAGAAATAATAACCCCAAGGAATTCATCTCGATTATTACACAAAGTGAACTTAATTGAACATCCGGGCTAATTGTGAATTATTATAGTTTTAATAAAGGTAGTTTAGAGCTGAATTGAAAATGTATTTCGAATAGGGAAGGAGAGGAAATACATATTTCAGAATGGGTCACAAGAAATTGCATAAGAACTGGTTCCATCATTATCCTTTTTTTATCATTTCTTTTTCTTCAATATTTTTCCACTAATAGAAAAGAAAGCATAAAGAAAGATGAAGAGAAAGAGAGATCAAACTGGTTATTGAGCAGATGTAAAAATATGAAAGAAGAAACACTTCTGAAAATTTACTTTTAAATACATTTTTAAAGGTATCTGAAACAATTATATTAAATTTATATCAAGTATTTTCGATAAACTGTTCACTCTTGAGAGTTTGATGCATAAGTTTTCAAGGGTAAAATTATAAAATATGAAAAAAGAGATTATTCAGATAGAAACACATAATTCTAGTTACATTTTTAAAGTATATTTATATTTATTATATAATGTTTTAATTCATTGTTATCAGTTTGTGTTCGTCTGATGCTAAATCTTTTACATATAATATTTATATTAATTTTTTGTTGGTTAGGAAGGAGAGGAAAAATTTAAAATTGGGTTAAAAGAAATTGCATAAAAACTGGTTCCATCAATATCCTTTTTTTAATCATTTCGTTTCTTTCAATATTTTTCCACTAATAGAAAAGGAAGCATACAGAAGAAAAGATGAAGCAGATGTAAAAATATGAAAGAAGAAAGAAAAACTTACTTTTAAATACATTTTAAAAAGCATCTGAAACAAATATATTATATTTATACCAAGCATTTTCAATAAACTTCTCACTTTTGAGAATTTGATGCCTAAGTTTATAAAGATAAAGTTATTAAACATAATAGAAGAGATTATTCAGATATAAACATTTTTAATGTATATTTAACTAATATAATGTTTTAATTCATTGTTGTCAGTTTGAATTCGTCTGATGCTAAATCTTTTCCGTTTAATATTTATCCATTGTACTTTTGCTCTCTGATCCTAGAGCTGAATTTAACCCGTTGGCAGTACAAGTCTTTGGAGTGGCCCACAGTTGTGGGCTGCCTTTTGAATGGCATCAAAATTTATGCACATTTTATTGAGCAACCCAAGGAAAAACATGGCAGAGTAATTGTTGTTGTTCGTGTTGTTGTAGTTTGGACAACAACATGTCCGAAAGTGTTTTATGGCTGTTGTGGGTGCTCTCAAGTGGCCATTTTGGGTTGGTCCAGGTCCAGGTCCAAGTCCCAGTCCCAGGGACTTGCATATATGCACTCCACTCGTTGCGCTTGTCGGACAACCACTTGGCATGGCAAATGCTGTTGTTGTGAAACCCTGAATACAGATGAGGTCGACTGGTCGGCTGGTCGGTGGGCTAAGCCAGACCAAATGTACTTACTTGCGGCTCTTATTTGCGACTTTGATACGCCTGATTTATGGGAAAGAACTCGCACAGTTCGGCTAATCCAACAATTGCAATTAAAGCTGCTTTGTGGCATGTCAACGACCTGGGCCAATCAACGGCAGCCTCACAGTGAAGCGATTCAAAGTCAAAAAGTCAATTAGCCTCCCCGTTCCAGCATGGATGATGTTGGATGATGTCTGAAAATATATCCGAATAATAATGAAAGGAGTCCGAGCTGAAGCCGGGCCAACGAGCTGAAGTGGAAATCTCGTTAAAAGTCAATAACAGACGCCATTAATGTGCATGAAAATGAAATGAGAATGAGCGGAAGAGCGGATGAGGGGGCAGGGCGAGGGCCAGTAGGGCAACAGCCACGCGACCACTTGATTCACTTGAAGACAGAACAGGAAAGAGTGGGGGAGGAGCGGGAGGAACCGCTCGATATCAATTTTTTATAGTAATTTGAACTGACCTCAGAGTGGGCAGACAAGTCGAGGGCAAGTTCAATGGCATTCGTGTTGAATAATCAAATAAGGGCGATCGATAAGGCCTTTTGCAGAGTGACTCATGATCTAGAATGAAATTTTAAAACTCAGTCATCTGTTTGGCTAATTTCATTTGGTTTTCTCTCCCAATAATTCAGTATAGAAACATATCTTACACCAACAAAAAACATTCCAAAGGAATTCAATATTATTTAGAGAGAAAAACAGAAACAACGACACAGTAAAATGAACCGCATTCTGGAGGATGTGATCCGCAAGAATGGGACGATGGTGGAGCGCATTACATCTGAGAACACGATGGGCTTTGTGGTCTCTGACAATGCTGCCAGTGCAGTGGCCGAATCCTCCTTCGATAATACCAGTGCCCTGGCCATAATCAAGCACATGAACGGAGCTCTCGTAATGTTGGCCCAAAGTGTCGTCCGGGACTTGGATCCGACCAGTAAACTGTGCTACTTACGTGTTGGCACACGTAAATTTGAGTATCTCATTGCGCCGGAGGAGGTCTTCACCATAACCGTAGTGCAGTAAACGATATCAAGAGTTCCGAGCGTTGTGTGTTGTGTGTGTGTCGGGAATTTAAATATATATTAACTGCATATAGAGAATTTGTTTAAAATTTACCCTCAGCTTTATAGGGTGATGATAATTAAACCCCTTGAGTCCTAAGCAAATTTTGCCAAAGAATGCTAAAGTAAACAATGCTTTCGGAATATTGAGGCAACGGTTTTTGTGCTCGAAAATCCTGCATAATACCCAGGCGACGGTCGCGATTATTTATCGCTATGGCTTCATCGGTCCGGAAATTTATTTATCTACTATGAGAGAATGCGGCATTCTAATGCGATAATTCAAAAGATTTACTTCTGTCAACATGACCATTTTGTTGCAGCCCTCAGATCGGGGTGGGAATGGCCTTTTGAACTTACTTCTCTTCGTTTTCTGCAATGGATTCGGTTTCGGTTTCTGTATCGGTCTCTTTCAATCCCAATCTCCTTCTTCGCCCATTCACAATGGATGCTGCTTGGAATCCCCGGGTTTGCCTGCTATTTTAATTTAAAATGGCAGAACTCGTAACTCATTTTTACGACGCACCCTCCAGGCAGTTGTGTCAGTGTGTGTGTGTGTGTGTGTATCTGACGTATCCTTGTGTTGGTGAACTTGTCCTATTTTTACAGGGCCTTGCAGGGGTTGCTACTCCGCTCGTTACAATAACTTATCTGCCCTTTTTTTTTTTCTTTACCCGAGCCCAAGTCTCATAATCATCACGACGCAAGACGCTCCTGGGGTGCGCTTTGTGAATCTCTTTGCTATCTTCAAGCAGTTTCCCATTGTCTGGCATCGTTTTGTGGTGCTACAAAGACTATATACATACATATATATTCTATATTGTATATAAAAATAAAAATTTGTACAAAAACTTAATTCAACCGGCGGCGGCAGAGTTGAATTCCGTGTACTTCGGCTTCGATGGTGGCAAGGTCGAGCTCGAACTACCCGTTTCCCATCATACCCGTAACCATTCTCCCATTGTCATTCCGCACTTCATTTGAGGCAGCGTGAAATGAAATTAATCCATGGTCCATTCCCAATGATAATTCTGACAACTTCATCTCAAGAACTTGTCCTGTCCCCCATCCAAAAAAAATGGAAAAATGAAGCGTACTTTGTGCGAAATTCGAAACACTTTGAATTAAATTCAAATAAAACGTTTTACTTTGCTTTTCAATGATTCTCACATATCGTAGAATACGAATATATATATGTATATATATATATATATACGTACTTTCCCTCCCCCCCTGGCTGGCTCCCATCCCCTGGGGCGTGCCCATGCCTTATGCATTTTGTTCGGTGTTTCGGTGTACAGCAAACACGCTCTATGAATTTAATTAAGTTGTGCGGCAAACCTGAAAGTGACACTGCAACACGACACGACACGGCACGGCACGACATTTATGTGGCTGCAACATTCATGCCACTGAAATAACTCACAATCAGATGTTTGTAAGCACCATTTGATGATATCTATCATTAGGCAGATTGTCCAAATATTCCACCTTTAATTCACTTCTCATTTTCAACGAAAACTTAACTAAAAAACATTTGTATCTTTAGTTTATTTTTAAGACTAACATTAAAAACATTAAAAAGAATTAGAAATCCAAGTTGAGAATATATAGGATAAATGTTGGTTCATCTAAAGAGTATATAAATAAATAAATTGTTGTAAGGAAAGTGTACATACATTTAGAAGACCATTTATATAATATAGAAAATAATAACGACATATTTCTGTAGATATTTCAACCATAAGAAATGTATTTTTCGCCGAAAAGAGCATATAAAAGGCCTAAAATCTTTTCTAGTTTTTGTCCTCATATATTTTCATATGGATCAGAAGTTTTTGCATTTATTTTTATATCCAGCAACTAATTACGTAACCCAAAGTTGGCGAGGAACGCAAAATGCCGTCGAACTTCTGGATGAAACACACAGCGACGGCACTCCAATTGAGATTGAGTACCGAAAATTCCCACTCACTCAAACTGATGTGCGCAGGCCAAGCCCATTTTTTGTGGCTCCGTTGCCTCGTACTGGTTCCTGGCCACCAGGCCAACCTCTACCCCTCCCCTAGCCCCTGCCAACGCTGCCGCGGGTCGGCAGAGAACAGCCTTTTGATGTAGTGCAGCAGTTTTTCTCGTGCTCACTCAACCACCGAAACACTTTCAGTCGAAACTCTGAGAGGCGCAGACGTCGAAACATTTTCCTGCCAGCCTTCAACGTGAACAGTTGCTAAAAAGAAACCAAAATCCAGCAAAAAAGAAATTTCAAAAACTAAAACAAAAATTTATCAAAGAAATAAGAAAAGGAAAAAGAATTTTAATTGTATTTTTAACTTTTTCAAAGTTAAGATATCCGAAAGATTCGAAAAAGAAATTGCGGAAAACTGGTTTTAGTACAGATACTTTTTAGCACAATTCACTCCGAAGTTGCTGTTGCAACTGTGTTCCCATAGATGGCAGCTGTGTTTCGCTCGAGTGCGTTTCCAGCGCCATCTGTTGTTTGTCCTTTTTGTAGAAACTTGCGGTTCTGCAAGTACCGATTGTCAGCACACAAGGCGCCACTGTGCAAATAATGATGGATATATCTTTTTTATTTCGAGTTTATTTAATTTGTATTATATGAATAACCGAAATCCTTTTATTCATTTTATGAAACTTTCTATTTACTCGACAAAGTAATCTACCCTTTCCACTCTTTTCCTCTCTGAGCTGCCGTTTAATATATCTCAATTATTTGGAAAGAATTCTCTAAAAGATTAATACTTTCACCGAATTAATATATCTGAATTATTTCGAAAATCTTTGTAATCCTTTTAAATTAATTTCAATTTGCGAACTATCAATATGGTCAGTCTATTAAATTTAAAAACTCAAAAAACTCATTCTAGAATTAATATTGGGAACCTCATTATTATTTTGAAAATTATGTGACAATTGCTTAATGAGTTAGCTGGGAGAAATATTCTTTTCATAGTAAATTTTGATTGATATTCGAAAGAATTTTGTACTTTTACCGAAGTATATCTCAATTATTTTAAAGAACTTGGTAAAAATGGAATTCTTTCTAATTCATTTAAAGTTCCAAACATATTTGGACAATCTATAAAGTTTAAAAACTAATTAAAAACTAATTAAAAACTAACTACAAATTGAAAACTAATACTAGAATTAATATTGGAGATCAATCATTATTATTATAAAAATGTTATGACAATTTCTTAAAAAATTAGCTGGAAGAAGTATTCCCTTTGAAGTAGAATTGAGTTGGGTAAATATTAAATCAACAAATTTGATTCATATGGTTTATTGGTTACTCCCCTTTTGTTGCTGATCAAGATTATATATATTATCTCTGTTCTACTCTTCGAAGAAAACTTAATCGATTTTGATAAAGATTATATGCGCACTTCCAATTCCAAAGGATCTACAAAGATAAGAAACAATAAACAGGTTGGCAGAGCAACATCAAGTCCAAATGCCAATCAAGTTTAAGCACATAGAACTATAATTATTTGATGGACTTGCAGAGCATCCTCTGATTGAAGGAAGAACTGTGTATATAAATTCCCTTCGATTTTCACTCAAAGATGCTCATCTCAGCCAGCATCGTGCTTAAAGCCAGTTGAACATATTGCTAATCAAGGATTTTCATTCAATTTGACTCACTTTGCCGCAGACTGGGACCACATAATGGGAATAGCTCATAAAAATAAAACTCAAGTGCGGGTGTTGTAACGCCAAGCGATTTCATTCAAAATCGGAGCAATCAAAACATCAAGATGTCAGTAGAAGTAAACGCGGTTAAGACAACAAAATTACTTTAAGCATCATTGGGGCCACGATTCACCATGAAGACGCGCAGAGCAGAGGGCCAAGAAATCTCCCTTGCGATACAGTAAAGACTGGCGAAAGTGGGGATTGAAATGGATGGCACAAGGGCAGTCTCAGTGGCAGTGGCCAAGGGCCAAGGGCCGGCGACCAAAGGGAAAGGAAAAACATGAAAATCATCTTTCAACGCAATGCGCTTTCAACAAACCAAGAAGCACCAATCGCAATCAGGTGATGGGGGGGAACTGGAGGCCAATGGTGGGGCTCAGGATGCACATGTGAGGCAGAGAGACCTGTATTTGCTTGCATTTCTACTTCTCATTTCGGCCGCAATGTGCAGCACGCGATGCCAATCCAAATCAACTGGTTTTCTGCCTCAACGACAAGAATGATAGGTATAAAAGAGTCGTCAAAAAGTGGACTACAGTTTCATATAAATTGCTCATAATTATATGGATTAGTAGATATAGAAGAACATATAGATTTGTTCCACTGTTCAAGCGTCTTTAAGGATGGGCAATTCACTCTGCTTTATCTAGCTCTAGATCGATGCCACACCGAAATATCTTAGATGTAGGTCCTCCTACTGGAAGGAGTCTTAATGGCTACAACTGAATACGAACATTTATGTATGAAGAAGCCATCGCAGGAGATTGTCGCACTTGCAGTTTGATAGAATCAGAGTATCTCAATCGCAATATCAATCTAAACTAACGTTCCATTTCAAATCTCTTATTGCGATTCCCTGACTCACCCCACTGATGCCCCCTCTGGATTCTCCTCCAGACCCCCAACTGGATTGCACTTGTTGTTTTTAATAAGTTTCTGGTTTTTGGCATTGTTTTTGCTCTTTCTTCTTGTTTCTGGTGCTGCTCCTCTTGGGCTCTGTCTGGCTTTCCTTCTCTTGCCTCATGTTGGCTTTGATGTTTCGATTAAGTTCGGAGTTCGCGTTGTCGAACTGGTTAGTTGGGTCTTCCTCTTTCTCTCTCTCTCTCTCACTCACACACACAGAGTCTCTGGTTTGGTTTGCTTCTTGGAGCGGTTGGGCTTAAGTTTATGGCCATTTCGTTTCACTGTCTTTGGAGCAGTTGCCGAAAGTGCAGTTGCTGCCGTTGTTGTTTTTGTGGCTTTGGCTGCTCGTTGAGTTGATTTTCTTAAGCATTTCACCCGTTTACCATTTACCCATTTACCATTTTGCCATTTACCTTTATATATTTTTGGCTTGTGCAGGAAAATTTTCTCACATCGCAGCTCACGGCTCCTCTCAGTCGCTGGAGTCGTTTTGTGGCTGTGGCTGCGACTGCTCTGACGCAACTGGTTGCCCATTGCCCATAGACCGTCACCCCGCCATCCCGTCATCTAGTCACCAGCGTTACCCGCTCCTCCATCCCCCCCAACAATCCCACAAATTTCGAATTTGATTTTATTGTTATGATCTCAATTGTTTTCGCAATGTAAACACTGGAGATTTTCAGAACAACGATGCCGATGCCGATGCCGATGCCCAGGCCGATGTCGACTTGTCGGCTAAATAATTTTCAGTTTTTATTGTTCACCAAAGAGTTTTTGCATTAACGGCACTTTTCGGTTAGCTGCAAACAGTTTTCAAGCCAGGTGGGAAGCATTTTCAACCGAACTGGCCCAAAAGGAACTGGCTTAAGTCTCAACACTCATGCAGGAACTTTCAAATCTAAAAATGCTAAACTCCATAAAGTTTGAAATATCTCAACTAACTATTAAAATCATGGCGAAAATTTTACATTATCCAAACAGAGCAAAATTCTGTTTATTAAGTTTTTACTCTTCCTTATTCTTAATTTAGCTGATTTATTCTTAGCAAATTTATTTATATTTGGCTTGATTATATACATATGATCAACATTAAGTATACAAAATAAATTAAGGATAAATATATCGGAATTATGTACTGCTTGCTGAATTTAGATTGTATTTCACAAATTTTCAGTAGTTCGAAGTGAAAATTTGACATTTTCCAAGAAGAGCAATTTCCTGTTTATTTAACTTTTCAAAATCAATTTAAAATTTCGCAAATTAATTTATATTTGGCTAGATTATTTATTATCAACATTAATTATACAAAATAAATTAAGGAATTTAGATTCGAAGTGAAAATTTGACATTTTCCAAGAAGAGTAAAATCCTGTTTATTTAACTTTTCAAAATTAACTTAGAATTTCGGAAATTAATTTATATTTGCCTAGATTATTTATTATTAACATTAATTATACAAAATAAACTAAGGATAATTAAATCGAAAATATATACTACTTGCTGAATTTGGATTGTATTTTAAAAGTTTTCAGTAATTCGAAGTGAAAATTTCCAAGAAGAGCAAAATCCTGTTTATTTAACTTTTCAAAATTAATTTATAATTTCGCAAATTAATTTATATTTGGCTAGATTATTCATTATCAACATTAATTATACAAAATAAGTTAAGGAATTTAGATTGTATTTTACAAATTTTCAGTAATTCGAAGTGAAAATTTGACGGTTTTTAAGAAGAGCAAAATTCTGTTTATTTAACTTTTTAAAATTAATTTAGAATTTCGCAAGTTAATTTATATTTGGCTAGAATATTTATTATACACATTAATTATACAAAATAATGAAAATAAAAGAAGGATAAATTTATCGAAAATATGTACTGCTTGCTGAATTTAGATTGTACAATATTTTAAAACATTTCAGTATTTTGAAGTGATTTTTAATTGACTTGCTTTAGTTAAAAACTCTAAAACTTATCACAATTCTTTTATGTGCGTCTTTTGAAATTTATGAAATTTTAAATTTAATGAATTGCATTTTTTATGTCTGATAATTATATAATGAAAATTCTTTGAAAGTTTATTCGACGCACATTTACCTAGTTTACATGGCTTGCAACATTTTTAGGCCTATTTATTTTGCTCTAACAAATTTTTTTCAAACCACCCGAGAGTAGATAGCGCCTTTCGACTAATTGCCTTCAATTTCCACAAAAGTCATATCGTAACGCCTAATTTTTGGGTAAAGAATATTGGGTCGGAGGTCGCTAATCGTTTTGCTTCGAAGGTCGGTCTCGACAATAACAAATTCAATAAAGAGGCGATCGGTGTTAAACTGTCTCGACTAGAAACCAAAGCAATTCATAAATCATAAAAATGTGTCATAAAAAAAAGATAAATATTGCAGTCGGGACAGGGAAAAATGAAGCTGCCTTTCAACATGTCCTTGAGCCTTGAGAAAAACGAGCGTAAAAAATGCTCAAGGAGAAAGACTTTTTATATTTCATATTTTTTTTTGACTGACCTCAGTGGATTTTGTTTTGACTCTTGGCTGAGGATAGTTATCTTCTACGATCCTTATGCAGAGAGAGAGGACACACAGACACAGAAACGTTGCATTTCTGCCATTGTTCTGGGTCCCAGTTCGATTATTGCCGCCAGGGTAATAAATCATAAAAATATACTTTTTCAGTTACACAAAAATTGGAATACCGATCTCTGGCTGTTTTGGTCTGGCTTTAGCTCGTTACACGGTGGAATCGAAAATGCCTGTAAAATTGCCGAGTTTGCCTTTTTTTTTGTGTTTGTTTGTGGTGGTGTGAGCGAGAGGCAGAGACTGGGACGAGGACGGGGACGGGGAAGAGGGACGATCGCGCCCTCGAGCATCTGATAACAAAACCACCGGCATGGCCAATGCCCAGGAAAACAAAGGGCCAATAACTTTCTCTTTTGGGCCACATCGTTGTCGCTGATGTTGCAGAAGCATTGCCAAAAAATTTGAGAATTTTGATTTATGCATTTTGCAAGAAGTCATCGCATGTGGCATTGTCCATAGAAGTCGTCGTCGTATTCCCATTTGTGTATTTGTGTTGCTGTCAATGAGAGGCGCCTGGCATTGATTCCATTGGACTCTCGAGTGGGTGTTAATCTCTTCATGAAACCATATTCTAGGCATTATTTGGTCGCATTTCCCATTTTTACAAGTTAAATGGGGAGTACTGTACTTGATACTTGTACTTAATGCAGCCGCCGACGCCTCCATTTGCCTTGCCAGGGGCATGATTTACTAGAAGCAGATGATTTAATGTAACCGCATATACGAGCGAGTGTGTGTGTGTGTGTGTGTGTGTTTGGGGCAGTGGCAGTTGCATGAACGGAACACTTCAGATGCATCCGCCTCGCTCTGGCCCTATGGCACTCGAGCGAATGAAAAGTCTCAAGTACAGACGTCACACATATGTTTCAATTCAGAGATCGGCATCCATCTTGAAAAACGAGAAAACGAAGAATACTGACAATTGAAATATTTGCCCATTGGAATGGGCGACAGGGGAGAAGAGATCACTGAGAATTCTATTTAAGAAATATAATCCGTTGACTATGGAACAAATATGAATGAATGCACTTAAAAAGGAGTGAACGATGAAGAATTTACCATCTTTTTTTGGCTTTACTTTAAATGATTTGTGGCTTTGTTTTCCCATATTTTCAGATATGAAACCCAATGGCCATGACTGAAATCTCCGGATACTGACATGTAAATCAAAAGGCCAACGAGCTGCTGCTTAAAGATTCTCTTGGCCAAATCTGACGTCAAAACAAATCGTTAAAATGCCATAAAAAAAAGAATCCATATGCAGCAGTCGCTAAACCAGAGTCCCGTGCGAGGCAAATGCATTCGAATAAAATTTTACCACCATTTCCTCAAGCATCATGAACATCAAACTAACTGCGGCAACATCCGAGGCACCTCATAAAAGTAATGATGCTGTATGTCTATGAGGCATCAGTAGCATCTGATGGATACACAAATACGAATACCAAACACCGGTAATAGGGCAGCAGCAGACGAAGCAGGGGGAAATCATCACAATGCTAAAGATACTTATGGCATACGTCACGGAACTTGGGTTTTTATGTCTTTTATATTGATTGTCATCATGTCACACTAACAGATCGTAAAAAAGTCGTAAAATCCATACCAGTTGCCCCGCTTCCCGCTTCCCACACTTCCAACTCAGACTCCGACTCCGACTTTGACTCAGCTCCGACTGCGATTGAGTGACATGGAAAATGAACGCATTCAGGATCATCCCAACAGGACACTCAACATTGGGATCGCTGGCAGTGCTTTGAGTGGTATCGGTTGCTGCTGCTCTCTCTCTCTCTCTCTCTCGCTCTAAGTGGTTGCTGGCGTCAAGTCGTAAAAGGGCCATAAAATTTTGGCTGCTTGGCTCTCTGGTATTAACCGCAATTTGTTTATATAGTTGTTAAAATGCCATTCCGCCTTGTTTTCTGTTTTCTGTGTTCTGTTCTGTAGCATTTAATTGCCGACTGCCGGATTCACTTTTTTTACGAGCTCACAAAGTGGGCAAACCTAATAAAATTTAATTTTTACGACTATTTAAATGATTTCATTTGGCATATGGGGAGACGAGGGGGAATTGTGTGTGACATATGGAGAGCCCTTAATGTGGTAAGTCAGATGGCCTAATAAATCAAAAGCAATCACCTGGAATCAATCAACTTGAGAGGAGAAATATTTTCCCATTCACAAGATGACTTAATCCACTCGAATGGCAGCTCATTACAAGGTCAAAAATCAATTGTAGACGAAAACCGAGTCGAAAAGTGAGGTGAAAACAAACCGCCTACTTATGCAAATTGGCCCGCAAGGCAAGACAAAAGAGATTCTCTGGCCGAAACTATAATGAAGACATTCAATTTCAGTTGCACTTACCTACTTCTGCTACTACTACTACTACTACTACTAATCCAGCCAATGAACCCTTGACTTCTTGCCGCAATTCATCAAACAATTGGCAGCATTTGCAGGAAGTCTTCCTCTCTCTCTCTCGCCCACCCTAAGGCAAATGGCTGCTAGGTCCTTTTGGCCCTAGAGGCAAGGCGACTAATTGAGCACTTTTGTTTGACTGCGATACCTCACGGTTTTTGCCAACTTGTTGGGCTGGCTAACCAGCAGCTGGTTAGCAGAGAACGCCTACCTACCTTCCATTATTACGTGGAGTAAGTAGCGTCGCCTCGCCTCGTGGAAATGGAATCCTTTTTCACTTTCTAGCTCTTTTGCGAAAACGTGCAAAGTGGGTGTAAACGGATCGAAATGATGATTGTTTATTGTAATTTTTATGACTGCTTTGCACACAAACACGCCAAGGCGATGATGATTGTTGCACCCGAGGCTGAGGCCTAAGGGTCGAGGTGTGGGCATCGCCATCGCCATCGGCAAGGGTAAGTGTAAGTAGCCCAGTAGAAGGAAAACTTGTAAAATAGTTACGGACTTTCCCTTTTTCCTCATGGGAGATAGACGGCGGCGGCGGCGAGTGCAAGTGACGAAAACTAAAGCACTTGAAAGTTTATTACTGTCTCATTGGGTAAATATTTGTAAAAGGAAGGAGAAGTTCATGGGCAATACGATATAGAATCATACTGGAAATATATTGAAATAAATGGAACCCCTTGTAGTTATTCAAATGGCAAAGTTTAAAAAAGACCTCTTATTAAATTAAGTAGTAGATGAAGAAGCGATTTATTTGGTAAATCGAGGCAGCAAAATATAATAAAATTCTTTTTATTCATTGCACTAAAGTTTTAGTTTCATTTTAATGAAAATTAATTATTTTATGTGGGCAACAATATTGATACCGCAAATGTATACATTTTTACCAATTTTACTTGTTTTTAAGAAATTGTTATTAAATCGGTAATAGGAAAAATTGAAAAAGTAAATGTTAAATAACAAATTTAATGATTTATCTGTTGGAAATTTTGCGAAAAAATGTCATTTGAGAAAAGTTTCGAGTAAATGTTTTTGTTTCGTTTAAAAGTGGGCTATAAATATGATAAGCACTGTAGATTTAAATCAAGATAGAAAATGTAGCTATTTCTGAATTTGTTAAATTTCTGAGAGGATAGCATAATATGGGAACAATCGCTCAAGAATATCGTTATTATTATGACTTACTTAGATCTCTTACTAAGATACATAGGTATAAATCTATATATAGATTTCTTCAAAAAATAAAAAAAGATGGCAAAAAATAAAAACAAAGATTGAAAATCTATTCAATAAATCTCAATAAGCAAGCCTCTAATTCAGTCAATTATTAAGAAAATTTTAAAAAATATGTCCTTACTTTCTTTCACACTTTATATCCTTTCAGTGTTTGGCATATTAAACATTTATTTGGTCCTCTTGTCTTTTACTATTACATTGCTAAAACCATTCTCCCATTTAATAATTTAAATTCTGTTTAAGAATTCCAGGATTTCCTGAAGGATACAAATTACAAAGTAAATATTAAAATTGAGAAAAACAAAACCTCGAAAATATATACTAGAAGAGATTTCTGTTGATCAGAGACATAAATTTAAACATTTTCAGTTATTTAAGCAGCTAATTAAATGTATTCCTAGATCGGCTGCAGATCTTACCGATTACCTATGACTCTGCATCACCTTTAAATAGGAAAACATTATAGATCGATTACCAAATCAAGAATTTTAGTTTTCAGATCATATTTCCTCTCATTTGGCGAATTAAGACTTCCAAAGAGATCAAACTAACAAAGAACTGCTAATAGAGACTTCCAAAGAGTGATCTCTAGCCAAGAACTGCTAATTGGAGATCGATTATCCTATTGATTGATGAGTAACGAGGCATTCACTTGCGATTAGATTGCGCCTACCTACGAATTGTAATCAATTTACTTCATTCAATGCGTTTTTCTTCATGGCAAATTATCTCTTTAGATGCACTTGGCGTGTCTATCAAGCCAATCCGGGGATCGTCTACTGTTTCATCCAAATACAAGAACAACTCGTCTTGAGGCATCGCCGTTGCCATGGCACAAACACCAACAAATGCCAACTAATACTTGGCTAATACGCAACTATTAGCTGCCAGGTTCAAGCTTTGCAGCACCAACAACAACAGCAACAACGAAAACATGCAACACTAGTTGGCTAGTAAGTGGGACTGGTTTGTTGCTTTATGGCCTCCTGAGTCGAGGCAGTAACAACAACAAATACAGCTGGGCGAATAAATTAAGCCGACATTTATGAAATGGCGCTGGGGGCGGTTATGATGCATTTTTAATTGACGTTCATTTGAAGAAACGCTCCAATTCAATTATGCGCCCGTTGCCGGCTGTCGACTGGCAGAGAGTCATCCACAACAGCAGCAGAGCCCAACCACATTGTGCCCACCAACAAGTAGGCTCAGTCCATCACCCACACACCCTCCCGAGCCCCCATCCCCGTTTTTGGCCGCAGCCATAAAAGACGCTGGCAAACGGTTTTGGGCTAAATTGCCACTTTGTGTGCAAATTTGAGTTGTGGAAATGCTTGGCATAAAAATGAAAATCACTGAGAACAATTGTGGCCCGTCGGAGGCGAGGAACCTAGTCGTAACTCCACTCCACTCGGCGTATCGCTTGAATGCGATCTTGTGATTTCGTCAAGACTAGCCACCGAGTAACCACCCACACTGACACACACTCACACACACTGTTGCATACCTGCAACGTTGGTGGCACTAACTCCTAACGAATGCACGCCCAATTGTTGCACATTCAATTGACAGTTGGCAATTGCTTCGTCAGCTGACTTGGTGGCACGTCAACTTATTCATTAATTCATCAAAATCAAACATGCGGAGCCCATAGACCCATACCGCACCCCGCACTCTTGCCCCACCCCACAATGGTTTATTCGCTAAACGGATCGACTTTTGCAGTCGTTGATAGTCTTAATTGGCTACGTTCCTTCGTTTCGATTGTATAAAATAATCGTTAGAAAACGTGTTTTGCTTAATTGGAAAATTTGTATGTCTTGCCTCGTCAGCAAGCCTCCTCGTCTGCCCCTCTTAGCCGCAGTCCCTCGTCTTTTTCCAAGTGATATTTTTTTAAGGAAAATTCTAATAAAATCTTTGGAAAATCCATAAAATTGTTAAACACCAAATTGAGTTGTCCAAAGTGAAGAGAAAAACATGTTTTTTCTTGTGTTGACTTGTTGGACATAATGTTTCTATTATTTTGGGCCACTTTAAGTGCATTTTTTGTAAGTATTTAATTTGTGTTAGGTTAAATGATTCAATTCAATTGAAATTCTGTTGAAAACAATTCTTTGAACTTTAGTTAAAATACCAAAAAAAATAAAACTATTAACTACATGTTTCCCCCCTCGTACCCTTTGTATATTGAACGACTTTGGCACACAAATCGGCGTTAAGCTTAAATCCGTAAATATTTATAATTCCGTATTAAATTCATAATGCAGAATGTTTAATGCATAAATACATAATAAAATTTTATGACTTTTACCTTATCTTGTCACACAAAAACAATAATAAACTTTCATTTAAAAATGAAACAGGAAATTTTTTTTCCAGCCTTTTGTTGTGTGTGCTGCATTTTACGAGTATTTTATTGTGCATGTTGCAGTTTTCTCTGCAGTGCAAATGCACGTGCAAATGCAGGCGCCACATGTGGCAGTGGCACTGGCAGTGGCAACGGCAACGGCAACTTTTGGTCACGGAGCGGCGACAGTGTCCAATTCCTGCGCCAATCGAGCGCCAAACAATTTGTCATTTTTTGCTCGTCCAGCGGTGGGGAGCGAGTAAGAGAGAGACGGCAATGGGTGAGAGCAGGTTGGAGTGGGGGAATTTCGCAATGTGGTGCCAGTGGCAGTGGCAGCGATGATCAATGCCTTGAATTATGATGAGGATTTATGCTTGACACTGTCGCAATGTGGCAGATAGTGTCCGACAGTGGGACAGCCATTCAGATGGATGGATGGATGGCTGGATAGATGGATGGATGAATGGACAAACATTTACAGCACTGACCACTGGCACTGGCGCTAGTTTTATGGCGGCCACTTCCATATCCCCTCTTCCGCTGACATCGTTGTCCCCATGCCCCACACCACCCCAACCCCACCCCTGCCTCTGCTCTCCCTCTCCCGCGTAGCAACAGCCCCGCTATGATTTATGAAGTGTTAATAAAGAACTTAAATCCGTTGGATTGCATTTTGCATTTTCTGCTTTCCATTGCGTTCACTCTGTATATGTGTGTGTGTGTGTGTGTGTGCGTGTTCGCCTTTTTTTCTGCTGCTCTGTGCTCTCGCTTTTGTCTGCTCATAATGGAGGCCCATTCAGAGCTCGCCCTCAGGATTTCCTTATCAATGCGTTCCATATTCGTGGCTCGCCGATTTCATTTTTGCGCCCGGCAATTTCGCAATAAAATTTCGCCAGCCTGCAAATTAAAATTGCAATGTAATTGGTTAATCCATGCGTACATTATGGCCATGCACCCCAGCTATTCAAATTGCAGAGGAAGTGCACAATAGTTTTACTCCTCTTCCCTTTCTTCCCCTCTCCCCCTCTCTATCTCTCTCTCTGTGTGTGTGTGTTGCCCTTTTATTATATTATTTGTGGAGGCGACCCTGCGATAATACAGTCCACTTCTTTAAAATTGAATGGATTCAAAAACTTAAAGCCAAATATTCTTATAATTATTATCTATCTAAAGGGTTTTAATCTACACACAGGAAGATAAACGACCCAGGTGCTGATCAGGAATATATATATTTACGAGATCTTTCACTGAACTCAACTGTCCAATTTCATAAAAAGTCCACAACTAAAGTCTAAAATTAACCAATTACACCTATTGGACAACATGTCGTATACGTAATGAGATCTTTAATTCGATATCTTTATTCGGAAATTAAATTTGCAGTTTAACCAGATATACTCATAAGGTAACATTTATGTATTCCTAGATAAAATATAATGATGTTCCGTTTCTTATACAAACCCGACCTACAGATATAGTTTTATTATATTAGACACAGTTTCGATGATCTTTAAAATTGACGATACATCTATGAATCATTAGGAGAAGTTGTAGGTCAAGCAAAACTAAAAGAAATTGTATGACAGAAATATCCCATTTGTCCCCAAATTATCGTTTTGAAGCCAATTGATATTGTGATTTTGAGTCTTCCCATTTAGCGTCGTTTTACGGCACTAAAGTGAGTACTTTTCTATAAAATTAGATTAAAATCGGTTGAATATTAAATAATGAATCGCCCAGCAGTTCGCGTTATTTTTATGTGACACACCACAGATCGTCTTCTCTGTCATTCTGTAATGAATCCCCGTCCAGAATGGCAAAAAAAAACTGTACAATTCTTATACTATTTTCAGCGTCTCGAAAGCAATCGAAAGTGGCCTGTATAAAGAATTTTTAGAGTTCTAGATTATTCAAAAACTCTTCATGAATAAAGTATACAACCATGTTTTTTTTGACAAAGGTCAAGCCACATGTATAGGACCCCTTAGATTTCTATAAATTCCTATAGATTTCTATATATCTTTAAAATTAAAAACTTCTGTTGAAAATCAAAATTTCCGTTAATATTTAAAAGTTCCGTTAAAATTTCTGATAAAATTTAAATATTTTGAATTTAACTCGAATTTCAACTTAACGGATATTTCAAATTTCAACGGAAATGTTTGCTTGAACATTTCTTTTTACAGAAAACTAAAAATTAACGAAAACATTTTCCGGTAGTCTGTTAAACTTGATATGTCTCCATAGCATATAAAAAGACCAAAATTGTGCCCTTGAGTCAGTAGGAAATATATTTAAATCTATAGAAATATAACGAATCGATTGCACCAATTGCACAACATGTCGTATACGTAACAAGAGTTTCTTTAATTTGATGTCGTATGCATATTCAATGATTTAATTACCAATTTAGCCATCAAAACTCACTCAGATCTAGTCAAAAGGTAAATTTGTGTTTGTTCCCAGATAAAATGTGATGATATATCAAAACGTAAACATGTTGAACAAACAAAAACAAACGAGTACATATATTTGGCTGTTTCCGATTGCGATTCCGATTCCGTATATGATTAACCAAGAATTTGCATACAAAGCGATCTCTATTTGCATTTCCCTTTTAGCCACACTACGACTGACGACTGGCTACTGGCCACTGGTCATTTGGGCCTAAGGCGCTCGCTCGGACGATGAGAGTCACATGAAACCGAGGTGATGGATGGCATTTTAGCTGTCAAGTGCGAGTGAGTCTCTTGTTTTTTAGAGCGATGCCAAGCAATTAGCCAAGTAATTAAATTACCTTCATGCCTCCTTCCATTCAACTCATGCTCCCGCTGTTTAATTGGCCCTAATCGCTCAAAATAAGCGCTGGCGCGGATTGCACACATGTCTTGGTCGCAACGGGAGTCCTCCCGCTCCCCCCCTCCATGACAAGGGGCGTGGGTGTTGGCTCCGCCACTTACGCAGCTAATAAAGCAGCAATTTGGCAGCTGGAAGCGCCGGCGCTGACGCCAAACAAACATCAAAAGACCGCTTTCCCCCCTTTCACCAGCCTCTCCCCGTCTGAGATCAAACGCGCAAACACTGTGGCGAGGTTTATTTACAAGAAAAACAACAAAAAATCAACAAAAAATCATTGAATGGCGATTACGAGTTGGGATCGGTTGCACTTGTCTTTGTTTATGTATACATATATATATATATATATATATATATATATCTGCGTCTGGTCTATAAAGATTTTTTGGGGAAATTTTTCGTAGCTGCTGGCGCTTGTTTAGTACTCGGCACCTGTTGGATGTTCCCTCTGTGAGTGTGTGTGTGTGTGTTTTGAAGGGCGCTTTTATCGCCGCTCTCTCGATTTATTATAGCAATCGTTCAGATTTTCAAAGTCAATAGGATTGAATTCTGTAGCTTTGAAGCGTCCGCCCATCATGATGCCGACAACTTTATTGGCCGCCAAATGAGCAAACTGAATGATCTATCGCCATTGGAATGGTCTTCACTTATTGGCCATGGAATATCCTCTCAAGTGGCCACTACTAAGTAGAAGCTGCGGATGCAGTGAAAGTAAGATCATCAAAAAAAAGAAAAATAGAACTATGAGGCTATTGTATACATAGGTAGAGAGGTTTATAATAACTCTCTGATGTAACCAAAATTATCTGCGAAAATAGTCCTTGAAATTCATGTATAATAACGTGAAAGTTGTTCGCAGAATCGCGTCAGGAGCTAATATGAGTTAGATACTCAATATTTCATTTAATTTCACAAATGTTAATTCGGATTGGTATTGGCATAGGTCCGAGGTAACTTTGTAATAAAATACTATAAAAGAATACCACAGAGGGCATCTAGGTGTTATGCTAGACACTAAGCTTACCTTTAAAGACCATATACCACCATCACCATATATCTAACAAAGTTAACCTTGAGATACGAACCCTTTACCCCTTAATCAATAGAAATTCGCGCCTGAATATCGAAAATAAAAATTATGTTTTCAGATCTGCATTGCAAGCTATAATATTCTATGGTGCTCCAGTGTGGTAAGATATTGCTAGGTGCTATATATACGAAATTCAAATCTTGCAGAACAATTTGCTTAAAACTATTCACAGGTTGCCGAGGCCCTACTCTGAGACCTTTCTCACCAATGATTCCAATGGCAGATGTAAATACTAGAGAGCTGCATGAGTCACAAAAATATCGAATTCGAATTAAAAATTGTCAAAATAAAATAAATGGATTGAGTGAGAAGCCGAACTAAGTAGTTTGAATGAATAAGTCAGCTGACGTAAAACTCAATCGCACAACATTTAAACGAAACACAAATGTTTCGAATGCTTTCGAATGCCTAAACAAAAATAAAGAAAAACGAAAGTCAATGTAAAATGTGTCCGTATTTATCCATACCATATATTTAATATATATTACACCAATAGGGGAAGTAACATTTCTGCTTGACCAGGTAAGATGACAAATTGAAGGTAATAGAACACATCTTACAGGCTACTAGCCCTATACGAATCATTTGAGTAACTCGAATATTATAGGCTTTGCCAAATTTTTCATTGGGTTTGACATTTCGTTTATTTCCATTCATTCCCTTGAGTGACTCCCATATTCATACACATTTATTTCATATACATATTTGCGTGAACTCATTCAATTCAACTCAATTCGAATGTATTCATTATAACTTTCTTGTGAGTGAAGCCATGCAGATGTCTAGTAAATACTCTCAGTATTCCCATATTAAAAATATTATCAATAGTCATAGTCATCGCCTGATGAGTTGTCTAAGTGGCCCTGTCATAAAGGCAACTGAACAACGAGGATCCGGGTTCGTATCCCAGGCTAGTGTGTGGACGTAGTTATTGTCCAAGTCGATGGTCATAGTTGCTAGGGCTTGTAAAATTTGTTAGGTTTATTTCCTATACTAAATAAATAAATAAAATAAAAATCAAAATAGTCATAGTTCCTACGCAAAGTTGGTAAAATTATCTCGGGTGGTTTTTTACAAATTTTTCTCCATAACCAACATAATCCATTAGACTTTATTAATAACAAATGAATAAAGCTTGCTTTATATAGTTGGAAATGCAAAAGTTAGCCTAAACTCTAAATTAAAATGTCGCAAGCTTAAAAATCTATAATAATTATTAAGAAAATAAAGCAACATTGAAATTGGAGAATACTACAAAAGGAATGATTAGTTCAGGAGGAAGTATTCCAGATTAACTTGCTTATCCATTAAGTAGCATGAAGAGCAAAACAGATATCCATATTTGTGTGTCTTCCCCTACGTTTTCTAACTGCTCTTAAAGTAAATAACCGAGATGGATCTTGATTTATTATTTAGATAGTAAAAGTAACTCTCAACTTGATTTAAGGCAAATATTAAGTAATTAATACATGCGTTTTAACAATAAATCAATTACACACTATCTAAAGTTTTGTAATTAAATGATTACTAGCAAAGATTTGCTTTTTTCCACAACAAGCAGTGCTAAACTCTTACTGCAAATGTCTAACTTGCCCCAGCGATGCCAAGAACCAACCAACTCCCTGCACACAAAAACTCCTGCCGCAGCAACTCCTATAGGAGCCACAGCATCGGCACTCAGGACAGAAAGCAAGAACAAAAACAAGAACAGGAGCAACAACCTCACCTCATCCCCGTCCCCGTCCCCGTCCACGTCGCAGTCTCCGTCATCAACTCGTAACGTACCAAGTTTGAATATACTCGTAAGATTCCCGAGTATATTAGGTAGCAAAATTTTTACGAGCTCATTATGGCTCATTTCGGCGATTGTTGTGATCCTTTTATGCGCCTTCGAATGGCTTCAAATGGTTATGAGGCTATTTTGTCTGTCGTCCTCTGCTCTCCCGTCTATGTCCTCATCCTCGCCCGCACCCTTCTCCCCCCTTTCTCTCTCTCTTTTAGCCTGATGATATTTAGTTTGCAGTTGCGACTGCGATTTTTACTTTTCGGTTGCTTTTTACGTTTCGTTTGGTTCTGGGTTTACTTTTTGCCCTGCTATCCGCCTTCTTGTCGCTCCTTGCCGGTTCCTTGGTGCCTTGGCTGCTGCTGCTGCTGCTCCTTCTGTTTGTTGTCGTTGTTGTTGCTGTTGTTGTTGGTCGCATATTTGGTGAATGTCGCCGCGACTCCGATTTGCTTGTCTGTCTGTGTGTATGTATGTATTTCCGTGTGTGTGTGTGTGTGTGGACATCCGTGCGCTTTGTGCAAGTTTTTGTATCTTTTGGCTTGTTGTTGATTTTACAGACAGGCAATGCGAATGGCGACTGTGACTGAGGCGTCTCATTCTCTAACCCACCCACCCACACACACACATGTGTAGGCGGGGGATGGGGGGGGAGAGAGGAAAAGTAAATTTCTTCTTATAATAAGTTTATTTTGCAAACACTTGTGGCAAGCAACTTTGTTTGTTCGTTGTCGGTTTCGGTTTAATCTACGAGCCGTTTGTGTGAATGTGGAAACTTTGACAAATATTTGCAAAAGTTTCGTGAATGGCGCTGCGAATTGCCAGCCCCCGATCTATTTGCATTATGCATATGAATTTATTATCATCAATTCTCATTCGGTATTTACATTGACATTAATAACCCATTTTCAAGCATGAATGTTGCGATTCAAATGTGAATAAATCGGCTAACCGCAAAGCACCTCACGTGATCCATTAAACTTAAGAATATTAAATGCCATTTATTGAAAATACTAATTCAAACCAAAGCAATTACCAAAATATTAATTTATACTTATAGAGGTTAAAATAATAACTAGTTACCATTAATCGATTTGATTCCTTACAAACAAGAAGATTCGATTTGTGATTTTTTCAGACATTTTGAAATTTATTTGCCAAGCAACAATATGAAAATAAATTGAATGAAAAAAAAAATTGCCAAGTGGTTCTATCGAGAAGAAAAGCCAAAAAGAACCGAAAGGGCAATCACCAATATTTTTATCAATAAATATCCAATTTTTCACTCAAGTCTCTTCGTTTCACTTTCGTTCTTCAGGAAGCCATCAAGTTCCTACTAATAATCATTATAAATATTCTTTTATATAGCTTTGAGGAACAACCCTTACATAATCTGAGTTGCTCTCTATATAATATATTTTTGGAGTATTTGACACCCTGGAAATCGAATTATACATGTACAATTATCATATTTCTTTCACACATTTATTTAGGCAAGATAATAACGATTAACAGAAAATAAGCTCAAGTCCTTTCCATTTAAATTTGAAAATTATTTTAAGTAAAATAAATACAAATAGAAAATAAAAACATATTTCATGGAAATCCCACAGAAGTCTTTCTATATATTTTTATTTGGGTATTTGGTAAATAAAATGAATATTTAGGTAAGTTCTTAACATTGCTTTTACGGTTATGGAAAACGGTGAGTGATGTTTGATAGAACAATTAAAATTAAAATTTTGAAGTATGCAGAGCAAAAATCTTTAATATTTAAATGTCATATTATAGTATGTTAAGAATTTATTGTTAAGATTCTACATTATAAATAAATAAATATTATATTTGGTAATCGATATATATGTTCTAAGTGAATCATGGAATATTAATACTCCTTTTTAATATTAGTTAGTGGCTTTGTTTAGGCTATTACTTAATTTGTTTAACAGCAAACTATTATATCGACTTTTAAGTAATAGAATCATTACTGACATATGAGCTAAATTGGAAAAGAAGTCAGTAAAAGATACAAGACTAGACAGAGAGACTAAAATTCTACTTAGGGTAAAATAAAAGCCATACATGCAAAATAAATGTCCAAAAGAAAATTATTAATAATATTTTGGTTACTTTTTCTTCCTTATTTTAGCTTTCAAATATATGTTATTCAATTGAACATAAATGATAATTTCAATGACGAAACCATTATCATTAACGCAAAACACAAAAAAGATATTGAGTTGCACTTGACATGGAATGAATGAATGATTCTGTTTGTTGTTGCATCAGTTCGTATACATAATTGTGTGTAGAATTGATTTATTGAGAAGGAAACACCCCCAACTTGCACTGCATAAACTAAACAAACTAGAATTCGTGACTCTCACGCCAAAATGCGGCGCAAAAGAACTGCACCATCTGCAGGCAATCAAAGTGAAGAGTGGGGGGTGGGGGGGCATAAAGGTGAATGTATCTGTATCTGTGCATGTGCATGTGCAACGGCCGACTGGCGACTGGCAACACATTTGCCAGTTGCTGCTGCTGCTTCTGCTTCTACTTCTGCTGTTGCCGTTGCCAAATTGAGTGCCATTCGGACTGAGTGAGGGCTCGCTCAATTCCGCTCCGCTGTCGGCCTGGCCTATAAGAAAAATCAGCCCTCCTCCATGATGAATTTCCACGCTGAGATACAAACCGAGGCAGAGGCCAAAGCAGCGAAGCAGACCCAGAGCAGATTTTCCAAGCGAACAAATGACGAATTCTCAACTCGAGTGAACAGAGAGAGAGAAAACGAGAGAGAGAGAGAGAGAGAGAGACAGAGAGTGAGAAAAAGAGAGACACCCACCCTAATATATTTAGCGCTCAAACATGTTCGAGATACTTTTTTTGAGCCACACAAAATGAACGCATGGAGTTCATTTCCGCCGAGAGAGAGAGAAAGAGAGACAGAGAGAGAGAGAGACCGAGGAGCATGGTTCGAGTGGCCCTTATCAGTGGTGAGAGCAGAAACTGACTGCCTGCCTGCTGCTCGCCCGAATCTTTCACTCCATCTCATTCTGTTTTTCAGTTTTCAGTTTTGGCTCATTCATTCGGTTCGGTTTTGACTCTCTGTTTTGGCTGCTGCTTCATTCCCTTCCTCTTGGCCTCGTCTGTGCTCTATCGGGTGTATCGGTTGCTGGGGGGGGAGCAGCAACAGCAACAACGACAGCAACAACGACAAACGTTCAGTTTAGTTGAGGCTCAGTCAAAACACAACCAACGGCGATTTGCTGGCACATTCGTTCGATGGCAACGGCTTGGATAACAGGCGCGCGCTTTGTTTTATTATCCACATTATCAGCGGCATTATTGTTATTGGCATTGTTCGCTCCCACAGTTTGATGGCCCGGCCAGCACGCGAGTATTCGTGAATGTGAGTGTGTTATTATTCAGAGTGGCCCAACTAACTGTCAAGTGAATCAATCGCGCGGCATGTGCAAGTGCATGTGCATCGAACGACTGAATTAGAATCCGAACCGAATCAGATTTTTGGATTTTTCGAAATTTTCTATTTTTTCGAAAATCAGAGAGTCGAACGTCAGTTAGTTGGCAAACGCGCGCTTGTCGCCATCGCTCGTCGTTCGGTTCGTTCGGTCAGCGGCAACAACACTGAATAATAATCAACATCATCACAATAATAATAATAATAATAAAAATAAAAATAATAATAATTGTAATAACAATAAAAATAATCATAATCGTAAAGGCAATTGCGTTTACGACTCTCTCGCTGATGATAGTTTGTTTAACCGAAATAAAAATCGAAATCAAATCAAATCGGAGAACCGCCAACAAATGCGGGCAATGAATCAAGTCAAGTGGCTAGTGCAATTGGCAAAACAAAACTAAACTTCAAATCAAAATTTCTGAAATTAAATCCAAAGCAAAGAGTATACGAAACTATTTGTGAAAATTCAAAACTTTTCGGTGGAGTGTGCAATAATTAACCAACTAAAAATCCCAACAAAGTTGAAAGTGAAGTGAAATGCAAATTCTGTGTTGAACTCAATAACTAATTGAGAATTGATAATTGAGAATCGAACGTTAAGACTAAGATCCGACCCTACTATCTAAACCGCTGCCCAAGCAGCAGCCGCCAAAATTCTCACCGCCAGCAGCAACATGAACTCATATTTCGAACAGGCCTCCGGCTTCTATGGCCATCCGCATCAAGCCACGGGCATGGCCATGGGCACGGGAGGCCACCACGATCAGACGGCCAGCGCAGCGGCGGCCGCCTACAGAGGCTTTCCACTCTCGCTGGGCATGTCGCCGTATGCCAACCACCATCTGCAGCGTACCACACAGGATTCACCCTACGATGCGAGTATCACGGCCGCCTGCAATAAGATCTACGGCGACGGAGCCAGCGCCTACAAACAGGACTGCCTGAACATCAAGGCGGACTCGGTCAATGGCTACAAGGACATTTGGAACACGGGCGGCAACAACGGCGGCGGCGGAGGCGGGGGTGGTGGCGGCGGCGGGGGCGGTGGTGGTGGCGGCAATGCCTCGAATGGCTCAAATGGCGGCAACACAGCCAACGGACAGAACAATGCCACGGGCGGCATGCCCGTGCGACCATCCGCCTGCACCCCAGACTCACGCGTCGGCTACTTGGACACATCGGGCGGCAGTCCCGTTAGCCATCGCGGCAGCAGTGCCGGTGGCAATGTCAGCGCCGGCGGCGTTGGCGGCGGCGGAGGCGGCGGTGGCCAGAGTGGGGCCACCGGAGTGGGAGTCGGTTCCGGAGCGGGCACTGCCTGGAATGCCAACTGCACCATCTCGGGCGCTGCTGCGGCACAGACAGCGGCTGCCAGCAGTTTACACCAGGCCAGCAATCACACATTCTACCCCTGGATGGCTATCGCAGGTGAGTGTCCCGACGATCCAACCAAAAGTGAGTGTCCACTGAGTGCCAGTTCCTCATATACACACTATATACATACATCCCAAATTCAATATATTCAATATGACAATTTAATTGTCCATTGTTCTTGTTGTTGTCGTTGTGATTGTTGTTAATGTTGTTATTGTTGTTGGTGGTGTGACTACAAATGTTTCTCCAGTTGTTTTTCCAAATAGACAATTGGATGTCACCTAAAAAAATAAAGACAATTAAATCATGAGTCGGTCGGTTAATAAAAAAAAAAAGTTTTCTTTAAACAAAGAAATTATTTATTTGTCATTATAAAAATCGGTTTCATTTTCTGAACATTTTTTTTTACAAGTTACTTATTTCAAAAATCATTTTTAAACTTTGACGCATTGGCCTGTAAAATTGTTTGCATCAAATTATTCGAAAATATAATTACAATATTTTTATTTAATTTCTTACTAAATTAATTATTTGTCATTATTACTTAGAATCGGTTTCATTTTCTGAACATTTTTTTACAATTTAATTATTTAAAAAATCATTTTTAAACTTTGAAAAAGTGGCCTGTAAAATTGCTTACAACAAGTTATTCGAAAATATATTTATTCTAATCTTTTATTTAAATAGGAAGTTTTCCATATAAATTCTTCATTTGGATTTTAATTTTTAAAATGCAACTTCAAAAATTCTTTCTGTAAAATTGTATATTTCTTCAATCGAAATTTATGTTCAATTTATTCTTTATTTTTATTTACGTGAAAGATTTATCACAATAAAATAGACTCTCTGAAAAAACAGTTGGTAATTTTAAATGATTCAAACTTCGCAATGACTACTAAATTTTATTTATTTTGTTTTAAAATAGAATTTTGATTTCTACAACAAACAAAAGTTACAAAAATTACATTTATCTTTTCTTTAAAAATGTATTTGAATTGTCAAGATTTAGATATATTCCAAACCCTTTGGAAACCCTTTCAAAAATTCTTAAAGTGCTAAAGTAAAACAAATAAGTAATAAATAATTAAAGTGTTCAAAAAGAAAAGTTAAAGATTTATGTTTTTCATTTCACACACTAAATTTAGGAAAATGAAATATATTCTTTTATGCTATATTTAATTTTTGAAGCAACAAATTAAGGTTTCGAAAATGTTAGAAATATCTTCACAAACATTTCTAAATATTTTATATTTATGAAATTCCAAAATTCGTGGAAAATTTCCCGCCGTTCTCTCGCACATTTTTCAATTAAGCTAATTCTGAGAGCAACACCAACCAGTTGATCGCTCCAATCAATCATTTAGCAATATAGTTTATTAGTTTCGCCAGCAATTTAAGCGCTGCGATTCGATTTAATCAGCCTGAGCAAGCTTACCCGGCTCACCCAGTCGAAGGAGGACCCATGTAGACGGTGCAGACCAGTAGCTGGCCAAGTTAACCCATTCCCATTCCCATTCCCAGTCCATGCCCGTGCACCTGCGGGATTCGCTTCGCTTCGTTCGCAACGTTCCTTTGCTTTTCTTTTCACTTCATTTTCTTAGCCTGGTCGGTTGGTGGACTCACACCTTTCGGCTCTCCAGCACCACTGGCTCATAATTTTCAACACTTTGTTTACTAATTTTTGTCACCTTTAGTTTTAATAATGCTCAGCAGCAGCAACACAGCGATGTTGTCAGTAATTGTTGCAGCCACCAGCCACCAGCAGCCATGTGGCAGCCAAAGTGCGCTGCAATTTGTGCAACAAGAGAGCCAGAGTCGAGCAACGAGCAACGAGAATGAGAAACGTAAATTATGGCATGCGGCTAAAAGAGCTGAGAAAAGGGCAACACAACAACAACGAAAAAAATCCTTTTCCAGGACACATACTGAGCGCGTCGGGCGGTTGAGCACAAGTCTCGCTTATTACAGTTAACTACGCCATTATGTAATTATGTTCCAGTAGGTCCCGAATCCAAGTTCGAGCCCTTCAAGTGTGCGCTGCTTGAGCTGCTTGGGAAGTTGCAAAGAGTTAGCCAAATCCTTATTACAATTTCATTCGAAACTTTGCCCTTTCCCTCTGACTTCTCAGTGTCCGAAATTGTGTAAAATTTATGATCGCCTTTATGTAGGTGGTCAGCGGGTCGCAACATAAATTTCGCATTTTGCATTTTGCGTTTCCGTGGATGGCCGAAGGGCCATTGCCCCCATCCCCTGTGCTCCCTACTCCACCGAGGGTGAAAATCAATCAAAATTTCACTGGGCTATCGGTAATAACAACTTTGGCACCCAGCACTATGCCAAGGAGCTGGTTAAAAAACAATTAAAGTTGAACTAAATACACCACGGAGGGGGGGAGAGAGGAAGCATGGCCACGACAGGTTTCTGAAAATTGCCCCAGACCATGGGATCGATATATATATACGCACTGTGTCTGTGGCTCAATCAATCGATGATCGTAATGAAAATTTATACAACCTTTGCGAAAGTCAAGTCCATATGATGAATTGTGCACGTCCATAGCCGAAAGTGTTATACAGGGTGTTCCTACTCAATGCAATCAACAGCAATAGCATAAGATTCCCACTGCCAATTGGCCTTTGTCTCTGATAAGATCTTCCATAATCCAGAAGACAGACCTTTTCTTACCTGCAAATCTCAAGAAGTTTGTTTCACCTTCATTCCAATCAGACTACGATACGTGATTCGTAGCTACGATATTCAGAGTGGTAGATATATGAGAGGAAGGAAGTCAGTATAGATCTTAGATATTAACTTGCAATTCATATTTTTCCCCAAAGTTTGCCTTTCTGATTTATTTCGTTAGCTTGAATGCGATTTGCTCTGAGCATCTGATTAGAGATCAAACAAATAAACGTATAACAAAAAACTAAAATCAAGTCATAAATAAATCGCCGCACACTTCCAGCGATCATCGATCATTTCCAGTGGAAAAAAAATGTGTAAAAAAGAATTAATAAAACAAAAATTCAATGGTTATCGTATCTAAACATGGTTTAAGATTTGAAAGCCTACTTCCAGCCTTGTTTCGGGCTGGATCTGGTATTGCTCTTGGTGTTGGCGTTGCTCCCCGTCTCCATCTCCATCTCCGACTCCATCTCCATCTCAGTCTCCCGGTTGATGTTGATATTTTTGTGTATGTGTGAATATGGTGGAGCATTAAATCATTGTCCTGAAGGCTTTTAAGTCATTATCGATAAATTTCAACATAAATTCGCAAATTTTGCTTTATTTGCCTGCCTGCCTGGGCTACTCTGGGGCCCATTCGCCATGTGAGTCCAAGTGCTGTGTTTTTTTTTATGGGGTATTTTTTTTTTTACTCTGTCTTGGTCCAAATTTGTTTTGACTAATTTTTGGTTGTGTATGCTCCGAAGATCGATATCACGAGAGGACGAGCCGAATATTGCGTTCCTCAATTTCTTTTGGCCATTTATTTTTTTGTCATGAAATGACCTTGAGAAACTAGCAATTGACACGTTTCGTAACCATCATAATTCATATTTCTCATGAGCGAAAGAACCGAATCTCTTGCTGTGCTGCAATTATCGGGATCTGGATGTCCCTTAGCAGGTAAGGGACAATTAGATGCAGTCCAATGGTCATTGTGGTCCGCACGTACAAAAGCCAAAGGCACGTTGAGTTCAAGTCAAGGTTAATCTACGGGTTTTTGCCTTATACATATTAATGTTCAAAATATGGATCATCATAAGTGCCTGGAAATGCCATTGCACTGCCTCTTTGCAGCTCGGCATGTCATGCAACAGTTAGTGCAGCATTCGATTAATAGGCCACAAGTGGCAGAAATGCACTCTTGCCCCAAACTACATCAAACAGGAGCGGAAAGAGCTGCAGCATAGAGGAAAACCTTTCAACGCGCGCTTTTAATCATTTTTCGTTTTCGCTCAAACAAAATGCAAAATCAAAAACAAAAAGCAAAAACAAATCAGCGGATGCGTTCAACATGTCGATCTCTGGAGAGGGAAACAGCAGGGAAAAGCAGATGGGAATCGACTCCCCTATGCCTCCCCTGATGATTGCCTTTTGGGCTATCGTTTGGTCCTTACTTTTTGCTGTTTTTGTTTTTGGGGCAGCTTCTTGCATTTTTTAATGTATTTTTAAATAAGGAATTTAATAAGCACCTTGGCGGTCCTCGGTCCAACGACTGGCCCTGCTCCATGTTGGACGACGACAACACAAAGTGGCCCAGACACAGGGCCCAAAAGACTGCAGGTTGAGCAGCACATTTTATATTTTGGCCAACTACAATGGGCGAATTTTCCATGCATTTTGGTTTATATTTCCATATAGATCGAATTTAATGAATTCTATTATAAAATCTACAGAAACCTTGAAATGATTTTTTAGGAATTTTTAAATTGGAAAAGTATTTTAAATAAAGAAATTAGTAAGTTTCAGATATACAATTTTGACAAGCATAAAGCAACGAAAACACTGTGAGAATTATTATCTAATGCTAAAGTTCAACATCATGTTCCATGAATCTATAAGTTTTTCAAAAGATTTACCAAATATTTGTAGAAGAAAGGTCAAACAATTGTCGCAATATTTTCAGGGTAAATTCGTTAAAGAAAATTCCAGATTTTAATCATTGAAAGCGGATTACAATATTTTCTGATTTTCTAACATTTGCTAGCTGAAATTGCCAACAATTCGTTTAAAAATCAATAACTATTATTTTTCGTTTGGGATTAATCACTTTCCATCAATTAAACTGCCCACAAATATGTACGGAATCGATGATGCGATTCATACGATTTATTTGCAAATTTTGGAATTCAAATATTTATTCTCGAAATCAGATTGCAATGAATTTTGATTCCACTGTGCAGACATCGTTGTTTGGCAGTTGCAAAATCATGTTTTAAGGTGTTTTTGATACCTAATAAAAACAACAACACGACCCTGCCACAACACACACACACACACACTCACACACATACACACACACACTCAAATACATGTCCAGAACGAAATGCAGGGAAAACGCGCCATGCCAAAAAGGGAGAATCAGAATGAGTGAGAGTTAGGAAAGGGAACCACGAGAGCAGAGAAAAGGAGGAGGGGCAGAGCATGGGGGGAAACCTTCGATGTAGTGGCCAACAGTAACCTGGAGTCTCAACTCAGCTCTGGCTACGTCATAGTCGCTTCGATGACGACGACGACGACGATGGCCAAGAGATGTTGGCGTCGTGGCCGCCGCTCGTCGTGTTTATTATAAAACAACAAATCATTCATTATAACCACTTGTGTGTATATATGAGAAAGTGGCGTAAACATGAAAAGAAGCACACACATAGATACACACGCACACACTCACACACAGACGAACAGCGGGGCAGAGCAAGAGAAGATTCAAACTGGAGCTCGATCTCGATTTTGGCCTCTGATTTGGATACAGACTGTGTATATCTGTGTGTGTGCGTGTGTGTGTGTGTGTGTGTGTGTGTGTTTTCTTATAATATGCATATTTGCGTATTATTTTGATTTTAATAATGATTTATTTATTATTAATAATTCATTGGTGGTGGGCTCTGGCCGGGATTGGTATTGGGTCCGCCGAACGGTGGGTGCTGATTGCGATCTGATCTCAGCACCGGCTATTGCCCTGCTCCAAGTGCCAAAGCTACCCACGATCCGATCACGATCTCGATCTCTGCGGTTGCTATTTGAGTTTCAGTTCGATATGTTTCGGGCTCCATGAATGGGCCAACAGACAGATGAGTGTGTGCGTGTGTTTGGGTGTGTGAGTGTGTGTGCTGTTTTTTTCCTCTTGATTTTGGTTGTAACACAAGTTGCGTTATAGTATGCTAGAGTTGGTAGGAAACGCATATTATAATGAGTTTCAATTAAGATAAAAATCTTGAAAACTAAAGAGACATAGATTTATGAGTTCACAATTGTTCAGCGACTACCTTGAGGCGAGACTACCACTGGAACTAGAGACCTAGTCGTGGATTAGCCAAGGCAGATGGTCCACACACTGAAAAATAAAAAGGGTTGAAAATACATTTATATATTTAGTTGATTTCATTTTCTCTTTCATTCTCTAACCCATTTTTGTCTAGGGCATTGCCACTTCGTCCTATTTTAACCATTTCAGTAGCCATGGTTGCCATATTTCTGTGATTTACGATGTCCTCTGCACAAAGTGGGTAACTGTTACGTCCGACTATATGTATATATATATATATATTTGCACTCGTATACCGAATCGATTTGTTTATACATAAACATTCGCCATAATTTATAGATTACTATTTTGATTTACTGTCGTCCATTGACCTTAGGGGGTCAGTCGGTATACTCTCGAATTCGGAGGCGCCTTCAGCCACTGCTCCCTCTGACGTTGCCTCTCTTGCCACATTAATGTCAATTTAATGTTTCCCTAATGACTTCTTTGGTTGCAACTTGCCTTGTTGTAGTTCTTATCAGTTGTCGCTGCTGGTCAAACTTGTCGCATGGCTGGAAAGTGTTTATGCTAAATAGCTAACGAGTTTTCCCCCTCATGGAAAGTGAAGTGGCAACAATAGAAGCAGCAGCAGCCATGCAACATCAAATGCACCACATAAGAAGACTTCAAGAAAGTGGAAATCTTGGATTATGATTTAAAGTACTTAAAGTTCTTTATTTATTGCTTAAATGATTAATAGTTCTTTAAGGAAGAAGATAAATTTAATATCTTTGGTTTAAGAATTTAGATTCAAATTAAGTTTCGTTCGATTTTAGAGAGGATTTCTAGGGAAATCAACCAAAAAACCTTAAATTCATTGAGTAAGTGTTTGGATTTTCAGGGTCATTGGTCCTTAGCTAAAGGATGTCGAGTACTTTGTAGACGCGGGATTAATGATATTTGCGTTTGGAAGATACCCTTCTAGCTTTCCTCTATGTATGAATCAATTTTTGATGCTGGTTGCTGGTTGCTGTTGCTCTTGCTGGCTGCTGTTGCACTGCCATTTGGCTTGGCGTCTATTTATTTGGGTCGGCAATTAAGATTTATATCAGCGCCTTTGATGGGGCAATAAAACCAAAGACGCTGCTGCAGCCAAAGTGCAAACAAATGAAGCGAATCAGTCTAGTTTCCACTCTCTCTCTCTCTCTCTCTCGCTCAATAGATGCAGGGAGAGAGGAATGCCTGGGCTCATTTATGCGGCAACGAGTTGCCAGGCAACTAATCTGAAGCGTGCCTCGCTTTAGAGAGTCATAAAAATGATTTTAATGACCGCCTCCACCTCGACGCACATCAAATAAGAGGGCCAAAAGGTGTGAAAACGCAGCAGAACCCACTGGCCACCCAGAACAACGGGTTCTTCCCAGCCCTGGCAGATGGCAATTGCCGCGGGGGTGCGGCGAGAAGATGAGGATGAGACGGAGACTGAGACGGAGACGGAGACAGAGTCTGGGTACCAGACCGCAAACTAAATGTTTAATTTTTATAAGGCGCGTCGCATGTAAACACTTTCGGTTACTTCCACCAGGGAGAGAGAGAGAGAGCTCTGCGATGATCTCGACGACCAGCCATTTGTTTGAATTTGTCTAAAGTGGCTGCTGAAGCTGCCACCGTGTTCCGTTTTCCAGTTTCTCCCTGCTCATTTCTTGCTATTTGTACAATTTTCATAATTTTTGTTGCTGCTGCAAAATAAAAAACATTAAAAATGAAAACGAAACGAGAAAAAAGCGGCCAAACCAACAAAAGAAAAAACTACGTTTGTCACTTTTTTTTTATACCCTGCTTTCTTGAAATTAAAGGGAGTATATTAGGACTTTAGATATGAAACGAAATTAAATTGAATATATATTCTTTATGAGCATTAACAAATGAAACGATCTAAATAAATACATAGTTCACCTAAGTTTCCGGATTATAGGAACTTATAATATTAGGAAAATAACCTCATACTGTTCGATTCTCCGCCAAATTAAGTTCAGATAATTCTCATAACAATAACATAACTTCCGTCCGTAATTATTTAAAATTTCATAAGAATCGCTTGGCAAATAAGGATGTTAGAAACAAAACTATTTCATTCTGAATAATTTAGATATAGAAAACAATCCGCTAGGTGGCGCCAACGAGTCATTGGGGAACTAAGCAATTCAAATGGGATTAGGTGTATTACAGGGTATCTGCAAGTCAGTGCATTGTCGTTATGTTTGGAGTTTTTTCGTTTATTTTAGTTGGCGCCCAGTTTCCCCCCTCTCGATGGTTTTTTCTTCTTCTTCTGAACCATCTGCATAGTTGTTTTTCTTTTCTTTTTTCTTTTTAATTTAATATTTTCTTTGTTGTTTCTTTTTGTCTGTCTATGGGTGTGCATGGGTGTGTGTGTGAGTGTGTGCGAACGCTCTTCTACTGGAAATTACGTTTACTCAGGCGCCAGGCGCGCATATTTAAATACACACGTGTTTTATCGCTGCCATTAAATCATATTTTTATACTTTTTACCTTTTTGTTGTTGTTTTGTTTTTGTGTTTTTTTTTGGTGTTTCCACTGCAAGCTGGTGACGCCCTCCCACACCCACCCCACACAATCCCCGTGGCCATCAAGCTGGAGCGTTGGCATTTTGATTGTTTACATTTTGCACTTTCACAGCATAAACAAACAAATGGCGCTAAAATATTGTGAAAACGAGACAAAGACCAAGCCAGTTAGAGAGCGAACTCCACTTGGGAGACATGAGTGCCAGAAATTAGGATTAGTTAGTCTGGTTAGTCTGGAGTGACTTAGCCAAGTGATCTATGCAAAAAACTGGTCATAATCCTGACAAATGGTTTCTGTTCCTATTAAAGTTTAATGTAAAAACTAAAACATCATTCACAACAACAGCAACAACAACAAAAAGTATTTTACATCCTACATATCCCTCCAGTTTACCTTTATGATTTGTTTCTCTCTCTCTCTCTTCGCATGCAGAGAGTGAAAAACATGTTTTCGAAGCATTTTTTAAACGTTCTTCTTTTCTCTCGTTTCCCATTGCATTTTCAGGTAAGATAAGATCTGATTTAACACAATACGGCGGCATATCAACAGACATGGGTAAGAAAATTTCCACTTTTTTTATTATTTTATTTTAATTTATTTATTTTGCGAAACAAAGGAACATCAAGTAGCTCAAGTAGTAGGCCCCACCCATCTAATACTAACCACCCATTATGAATTAGTTAGTTATTAATTAGAATTGGTGTTGGAATAATATAAGTATATAGCATACATTAAGGCGATTTACATGTTGATGGACCTGATCGCAGGTAGCACTACTTCTATGTTGTGTGGGCGTGTGGAAATGATTGATACGATGTCCCATGGTTAGGCCCCCTCCGATTAACCTTCAACTGGCGCTGATGCACGCAAGTCTGGCAATTAATATTAAATGAGGCAATTCAATTCGCTTAACAAACGCAGTCGGCCAGCCCCAAGAGCCCCACACGCACGACCCACTCGCTGGAGAGTCTCTCTTTCGCTCTTGCGTTGCCTGATCGAGCTCGTTTTCTGTATACACTAACCGAACAAGTTCATGAACATTTTCCATTGCAAGGGTGTTGAGAAAAAGTTGCTCAAATTTTCATTCCGTTTAAATCAATTTTCGTGGCACTTTTCATAGGATCTAGAGGATCCTTTGGGTGGTGTGGAAGCGTGTGGTAAATTCGGTACATCAAAGTGAAGATTTAATTTTATTCGTTACTTAGTAAGCTGTGGGTTGGCTTTGGCATACAAACATCAAAGCCCGGAGCCATTTATAGGCGTTTATTTCAGCATGTTGTTTGGGACCTTTTGATGCGAGGTTATCAATCAGCGTCCGCCTTGAGCCTCTCCGAGAGTCAAGCAGCTACTTCTTAAAATCCAATTACACACGCAGACAGACAGAGAGCGGTAGAGAGGGAGAAACCGAGGTGGAGCTCGTTGTGGGGCACTCAAATTACATACTTTTGCGGGCAGTAGTGCATTGAGGCGCAAAATTGCAGACATTGCTAGGGTCGGAGCCGCCGCCACCCAGAGACCGTTGCCGATGCCTGCTTATTATTTATATACAATTGATAATCTTGTGCAAATCGGTAGCAAAATATTGGCACAGGCTCAACAAGTGGGCAAACGATGCCGAAATGCTGCGAAGGATGCTGTGCTCCACCGCAGCTCCAGCCGGCTGCGGCTCGCCTGCGATCTTCGTTGGGTGGGCAACACTTTTGGCACTTGGGCAATTAAGTGCACGTAGATAAGATAGATGAGAGCTCTGACGTTGCTGATAAGCAGCAGCCATGCCAAGTAGGTGCTACTGCGGAGAGCTTCTGCTCTCGATTGAGATTAGAATTAGCTGCCGATGATAGTTGCGTGTTTCTGTGGATGGGAGGCGGCACCTAAGTGGTTTTCCGTTAATCTAAAGATTATGCTCTCGGTTTTATTTTGAAAAATTTGTTCAACTCATCAATGAGTAACATTTCAGCTATTCATTTAGCTATAGATAATAAATCATTCTACAATATTTAAATTAAAATCATCGCTCATTATCGCGATTCTCATAAACTATTGAAATTCTTTTCCATCTCGAATACACAATTGATTTGGCCAAATAACTTAAATTTCAATACGAAATTCTTGTTTATTTTATAACATTTTGGGATTTAATTTATTTTATTTAAATCTCAATGATTTTTAAATGATTTAATGCCATTTCCAATTCCTTTTTTCAAATATTTTGTTCGGTTTGAGTTGAGTCATACAAAATGTCGATAAAAGGTCACTTTCTTCTAACTGAATTTCCTTAATTTTTTTGGTTTACTTCTGCTTTATTTTCCTTAATGCTTTCTTCTATTTCTTCCCTTTTGCCTTTTCTATTTTCATTCTTGAATGCACAATTGATTTGGCCAAATAATTTAAATTTTAATACGAAATTCTTGTTTATTTTAGAACATTTTTGGATTTAATTTATTTTATTTAAATCTCAATGATTTTCAAATGATTTAGTGGCATTTCCAATCGCTTTTTTCAAATATTTTGTTCTACTCATTCGGTTTGAACTAAAGTATAAAAGATCATATTCTTCTGAGTGAATTTTCTTCATTTTTTTGAGTGCTTTACTTCTGTTTTATTTCCTTTAATGCTTTCTTCCATCTCTTCCCTTTTGAATTCTCTTCCACTCTTTCTCCTTAAGTTCTCTGCAGGACTATCGAAGAGAGATTACTGCAAATGAAATGTCGAACACTTCTAGCCCTTCCGCTTCAATTTGAACACTCGACTGGCCAATGAAATGGCCATGTCATACATTGCTGACATTGAACATGACACTCTACATTGCCGCAGTCCCCGCCCCCGCAGTCTTGCAGAGGAGGGAGAGGGACAGAGAGAGATAATTAAATTGCTGGCTAAATAGAATTAAATGTCGTGTTTGCATTTCAAAATCCAAAAACGTGCCAAATGCACTCACTAGCCACTAGCCACCGTTTGTGTTGGACTGCGACCATGCAAAACGTATCGCAGAGGGAGGGGGAAAAAAAATGTCAATTTGGACAAGTTTTGATAATTGCAGGTTCCGTGGGCTACTGTGCAGCATACTACACATACTACCCTACACTGTATGCTGTATGCTGCATGTTGCACGTTGCACGTACGTATCACGTACGGGTGGTGGCCATGGCCATGTTGCATGTTGCAGTTAATAATTATTGAAATGTGCGGTCGCCAGGAATTGTGCTCCTTGTGCTTCCTGCGTGGCTTCCGTCAGCGGCAACAGCAGCAACAGCAACGGCAACGGCACCAACAGCAACGGCAACGGCAGCAACATCGTTTTCAGTCGGCAATGTTGCATGCTTCGTTACCTTTTGCCTCGTTCCTGTTGTCGCTGTACAAAAGGCTAACAATGCTTGCATTTTCCCACCTTTTTCACATAACTTTTTGTGTTGGTTTTGTTGTTTTGTTTTGTTTTTGTGTTGTGTATTTTCGTCTTGTCTTGGTTGTTGCCACTGGCAGGGTAAACAAGTCGACCACTTGGCCAACTCGTTACTCCAACAACGACTGCGTCCCAGCCCAACCCTCTCCGCCCCTCGTCACACACACATGTCGATGGCGAACTTGTTACCACTTTGAACGCACGGGTCCGGCCTCTGAACAGCGCGCCGTCGGCTGGCCCCTGTAATAAATTCATATTCAAATTGTTAATTGAATATTATTTGTTAAATTTGCAAGCATTAAATGTAAATGTCAGGACGGGACAAGTGGCTGGGCAAATGTGATGGAGGCGTGCCAATAGGTTGGCAATTCTTTTCCCTCATTTTCTTATCAATTAAATTCATGAGATTAAAGGATTAACAATTACCACATGTAGAGTGTTCAAGAGGTCATAAGTCCATTCGAAATGTCGGTCAGTGGTCCATTAACCCAAAAGAATAAATAGAATATTTCCATAGATCGCAAATGCAATAAAACATTGAACAAATATGCTAAATTCAATGGGGAAGACTCCACTGAATACGTTGACTCGATTTTCGTTGGTCGTCGTCCTGGGCGGCCGTTGTCCTTGTCATATCCTTGGTGGTGTTGCTGTTGTGCAATTTCCATAATTCATATTCATACAGAGAACCAAAAAAAGAAACACAAGAGAAAGAATTGGCCAGACAAACAAACGACAGCACCTGCAATACGGACAAATGTCTGTCCGAGCCAACACAAACAACAAAAAACAAAAAAAAAAAAACAGAGCAACAACAGGAAACAAGCTAAAATAAAATGGCACAAAAAAAAAGGAGAAGAATTTGCAAAGTGTAAATGCGACCAAAAGTGCAAAAATTTCACATATGCCACGACAACGATAAGGACAGCGGACACACGGATGTGTGGGGCAGAGTCAGGAGAGGAGATGCGGCACGCTTCTACATAAATTATGGCGATTCTCAGCTCGGACTTTTGCCATTGATTGAATGCGACTCGAACTAGAAGTAAATTAATTCCACAAAGAGGCATCAGCAGCCTATCAACATCATCATCATCATCATCAACGAAAGTGGAAAAGTATCTGTGAGATACACACACAAACACACTCCCAACACAACAACGTGCCACAATTTGATTTTACACACTTCGAAATTATTAACTGGGGAGCATTTTGTAGTTCGGCAAGTGTACGTAAGTGTTGTTGTCCTCGCACTGTGAAACAGCAGTTCATAAAATGTCACACGGCACTTTCGTTTTTACCGTTGGCATTCAGGGCACAGCATGTGGACAGATCTGGGCGGCATGTGGGGAGACCCAATGCGAGAAATGTGAGGAGTAAGGGGGATGAGGAGGTGGAGATGGTAATGGACATTTGAGCCTGGACCTTAGGGTTTGTCTCTAGCCAAACAGGGGGAGGACCAGAAGGTTTCAATTAATGAATTAGTAATTTCGGCTTCATTGCTGCAATGAACATTAACACTTGGAACATTTATCCAGAGGAGGAGAGAGAGTGAGTGGAACTACGATTAGAATTATTCGAATTAAATATACGTATAAATGGATCGTTCATATAATAGTTATTAAATCACCATAAGACTCGGCTTTAGAAGTGGAGAAACCTTTCATTCATAATTCTATTCAGAAATCACTTTAACTAACTTTGAGTTGTGAATTCTTAATTTAACCACAAGTTAGTCTAGTGTTCCTTAATAGTCCAGTCTTTGGTCTAATCAAATATCAACACTTCCATGCAGTCCATTAACTTACAGTGCCATTTTTTTTTCCAAATTACACCATTTCCATCAACATTGACCATCAGCAGCACTGACGTATCTGCGAATCACTGATGATTCAGTAATTATATGTAACAACTGACCAACTGATGGGTCATTTGACCATCGCTGCATTGGTTTTACGTCCGCTAATGAATGGTTTCGGTGCTGTAAATTGTTTGCTAAGAGCTTGCAGGCAGGAATTGAAGTCATATCCATAGATCCAGAGACACACCTCCTTCAATCCGCCAAAGTCACAAACAATTGTAGCCCAGAGACAACTGGCAACTGGCAATTGTGACATTTAGAGGCACTTAGAGTACGTATTCCTCGGTATTTGCTCAACTGAATGTAATTGCACGAAGCGGCAATCCACTGAGAGCCATCGAGAGCGACTCATCCTCGGGAACGTTCACTTTATCACAATGAAATCAGCAGCGCGGAATTTACATGGGTTCGTTCATCGGCTTCTGCCTTGTATCGTGTATCTTTTTTTCCACATTGCGTTTCGATGCTGTAGGTATGCAATTAGTCAATTAATTTGGAAATTTATTAACCGCCAAAAAGCAATTTGCTCCAGATCAAAATGTTTACACACACACACAACAAAGAGAGAGAGAGAGAGAGAGAGAGGCGGGGAAACGGAGAACACATCGCGAAATGCCGGCGGTAAACTAATTCTTTCTGTTCCCTGACCATATCCCAGGCGGACTTAGGCTAAAGATCGGTGGTTCGGTTCCGTTCGACGGTCAGATGGCAAATGAAGCGACTGTCTAGGGAAAAGGTTGCAAAACTTTCAGCGAATCGTTTGAAACTTGTGTGAGATTTTAATATATATAAAACTCGCCCGAAAGACACAGACACAGACACTCGCACACACACATAGAGTCACTCATTCGAAGGGGAGCTAAATGTTGAATATAGTGCGGATTATTTATGGGTTCAGAACCAGCTAACCGAAAGCCCAGAGCCAAGAGCAGCGGAAGTGCGTGCGGCAGTTTGTGCATTGTTGTGAGTTCTCTCTCTCCGTGTGTGTGTATCTTGAAGATACGAATCGCAGCTACCGCTGGTCGCTGATTTTCTAGGTCAAAACGAAAAACGGAAAACGGAAAAATATAAATAAATGACTTTTGTGCATGTCGCGGACGGGCTGCCGTCGGCTTGACTTTACCTTAAGCTTTGGCCCATAAATTTGCGTCTCAAAAATGTTTCCAAAATAGTTTTCAAGCCGCTGCCACGTGCTCTCTGGCTCCCTCTCTCTCTATTTCCCTCTCCCTCTTTCTTCTTATTGTTGTGTGTCTCTTTGGTTTGTTCGGTGTATGATTAATAACGTACCAAAACCTGCTTTTGGCGGCCATCATGATCATGGCAATCAGCTGTTTTGCCGAAAAACACCGTATACATAGATACGTCATCGCAACGCAATGTCTGCCACAGAAATGAAATGGCATTTTGTGTGTAGGTGCAGTCAGTCGATCAGACGATCTCATGAACTATTTGCATTTGTCTTTGTGTATATCCCATTTTGAAATGTGTCGAAAGCAAAAACAAAAACAGGTATAGAATTAACAACGGCATCTTCACCTGATCATCGCACAGGTATGTGCCTCCTCTCTCACCATGCCAAGAGGCTCTCACTTGCTTGCTCTCTCTCTCTCTCTCTCTCTCTATCTACCTCTGGCTCTCTGCTGGTGATCGATCATCTTTTGGCTCAGCCGGTTTTCACCTTTACCTCTGCCTAGTGTTAATTTATTGTGCGCTCTCTCTCTCGCTCTCAGCAGTGGAATGAATCTCACCTTTATTCGAATTGGAATTCACTTTGATCGTATACGATATTCGTAGCTAATAATTGGACTTATGATTTGAAATGAAGAAGAGAATCAATCTTAAGACATCAAATATGATTCTTAGTTGGAATCTTGAATAATATTATTAGATTTGGATTTATAGTTTCGTAACAAACAGCTTTTGAGAGACAATCTAATAGTTTTTAGCCTCGTTTGAGTTTAACTTAGTTTACCTTGATGAACAAATTTATTAAATATTTTAAAACGATTTTATCTGTGAATAAATCAAAAGCTGTTTCAATTTTCTGCTGCTTTCTTCTACTAGAATTTTCTCAGGCAATTAATCTAATAATTCTGAGCTCAAGTTTTTAACCTTTTTTGAGTTTAACTCGATGAACAAATTTATTAAATATTTTTAATCCATTTTATCTGTGAATAAATCAAAAGCTTTTTCAATTTTCTGCTGCTTTCTTCCACTAGAATCTTTCAGTTGACTAAGCTGTGTGAATGTTCTTAGCCATCAGTTGAAATTAGTTAAATATTTATATTTATATTTTTAAAATTACTTAATTCTCGAATGGTTTTTTCTCTATGTCTATTCCTAGTCTTGAAACCATTTTCTCTCTGTCATTTATCCATGAATTATATGGAAGACCCACCACCGTGTAATCACCATTGATAATCTATTAACGAGTGGCCATAAAAATTATGCAACTTTCCAACTAGTGGCAACTAGAAAATGGTGCCCACATAAGAGGGACTTGCCACAACAGCAGCAACAACAACTACAACTGAGAAGCAATGCCATTTCCTTTGTCACCCAGGAGCAATAAATCTTGAGCATATTAACATGGACGTACGATGAAAGTGCTAGCCAAATATGTCATTGTCAGTTGGCTCTTTGAGAGTCTGGCTAAGGGATAGGGGCAAGAGAGGGGGATGGGGGAGACATTGCCGCCTCTGCGGCTGCTGCATGTGAATGTATTGACACCTGAGCTACCCAAACAGTGCCCTATGGCGCCCAGGGAGACAGATAGAGAGAGAGAGAGAGAGAGGAGACTGTTCAAATGAAGTGCAAGAAAAAGAAAGTGGAATTCTCTCACATCAGATGAAGGTTAGAACAGGTAGAGATAGATAGATAGATGGAGTCAGAGATGGGGCTGGGGGGGACTTGCGGTTAGAATGCTTTCCAATGAAATTCTTCAGCCATAAATCACTGAACTGAAACTGATAACTGGTCAAAGTCGAAGCATTTTCGAGCTGTTTATCTCGGTTGAGTGTGCATTTGAATTGGTTGCAAGCATTTTATTTCTTTTTTAACAAATTTTACTACGTATACGTCACAAACACAAAACATGACCAAAAATTTTGGGCGTGAACGCGACACACACACACTCATACACACACTTGCTAAGGAAAAGAGTGAGTGAGAGAGAGAGCAACAACAACAACAACATGGCTCAAAAGGCAACATCGTCGTCGTCCGTCGTGACAGCGCACATAAATCTCTGTAACATGACACTTTTGGCAATGGAAATAAAATATGGCATACAGCGCAGCAAAATGTCGCACCAACCAACAACGAGCAACAACAAAATTTTTGGCACTGTCTCCACTTTGTAGCCGTATGCGACCCACTGTGCCATGCGACACTCACACTGAAATTCGCGACTTTGCTCGCCAGTTGCCGTGTGCCTTCTCGCACTGCGTTCAGCTAATTACAAATGAAATTACAATGGTCAGCAGCAGCAGCAGCCTCACTGTCGCACTGTCGCACTGCCGCACTGTTGCCAACGTGTGTCACTTGCCGCTGTCATTTTCGTTTCGTTTTCATATGTCACTTGGTGCGCCTGCGCACGAGCTCCTTCTTCCTGCATTCGCGTCGTCGTTCGCGTCGTCTATAATAAAGCAAAACGGCTGCGCAACAACAGCGATCCAAAGCTTGTGCTGCTGCTGCTGCCTCTGTCAGATTTTGTGAGTGTCACTTGGCTTTGTTGCAGACCTGAATCTCTCGGAGCTTGGAACGAGGAACTTGGGTGTTATCTACCCCGTTGACGGTCCACGGCGACCGTCTTCAGTTGCATCTTGGGATTGCCTTTGCCTGTGCCTGTGCCTTGGCCTGTCTCTCTGTCCGTCCGTCTATCTGTCCTCTGTCTGTTGGGGTAGAGGCACTGCCAGAGGTTCTTTTCTTTGCATTCCTCGCACATATAAGCACGCGAAATCTGCTCGTCTGGGTATAAAACTGTTAACTAACTCAATTTTGTAGCTGTCAGTTGGTTGCCTCTTTTTGTTGCTCGTTTCTGGAGCGGCTTACAGATGTTGTCGCTGCATGTCCCTCGTTCTGTCTGCAAAGTTCAGCATGGGTTAATGAGTTGTTGTTGTTGCTGTTGCTCTTCCCCGCTTGCCGCTTACACATGTCACAACAAATTGTTAACCGTTTCGGTGTGTGAGGCCCACAAACAAATTACTTGACCTTCATATTGAAATCATTTGCAAAAGGCGTGAAAAAATACGCGGCCAAAACGCGTTGATTAATTGAGTAGAACCAGCCAAAAAGATAAGTCCCAGTCCTAGTCTCTAGACCAACTTCTGCCTTGGCCGTGTGACAGGAAAACGGACTCACGGATGCACGCGCCTGTCTGTCACACAAATGTCACTTAACGTTTCAAGCGCCGTGTACGCAAAACAATTTCATAACTTTATTAAGCCTAAACACCACTCGGACTGGCATTTGTACTTAGAGGCTGGCCGAGGGGAGGGCGGTATGGGCCAGTCCCAAGAGGCAGTTGGCATTCTCAACACGTAGCTTTCGCCAAATGGTCAGTAGGTGGCATGGCGTAGAGGTTCGTTCATAATCTGCCCAAGAACCCAGCACACTGCATACGCTAGGCGCCATCGAGAGTTAAGCGAAATGTTCAAAAGTTGACAATTCAATCACAGAATGTTGGTTACTTTACACATAGACTTGGCAATACAAACATCAGTTTAAATTTTGGTTGTAGGCGAAAGGTATTCAATAGAAATTCTTAAACAAAGAGAGCCTGAAACACAATCTTTTGAGTTCTTAATAAATTCAACTTCTAAAGAAATTCATGATATCATTTATAGAAGTTTATTTACAAAGAAAGTGTGATAAATCCAAGAAAAAGAATGTCATTCAACTATTTGTCGAAAGTTATCAGTAGCAAACCCAAATAATCGAATCCCTCTTATATATTATCTAATTTTAGCCCGATAAACTATCGTTTGCTCTGAATTACAACTTCTCTATTTAGTGAGTGTCACTGAAAATCGTACACCTATTTTAGATTTACAATTTCTGTAACAACTTCTTAAAAAAAATTAAAGTAAGTCGCCGGGCCTACTTGGATATACCATGCATCAAGTGAAAAAAAACTACTTCCAATTTAAAATTAAAAAAAAAAATTAAATTCATATATGACAAAAAAAAAAAAAAAACTTGATCAGCGTATATACTACACACGTCTGCATTCTAAATTTGGTAGCTATAGCTCTTACAGTTCCTGAGATCTTTGGTCTCTTACGGACGGACGGACATGCGGACATGGCTCTATCAATTTTTCTTCTCACGCTGATCAAGAATATATATACTTTATAGGGTCGGAAAAGCTTCCTTCTGCCTGTCACATACATTTTGGCGACTTTAATATACCATTCAATCCTATGACTGCATGGTATAAATATATGTTTTCACAAAAAATATGTGGTAATTCAAAATACTTCAAAAATATGTCACAAAAAAATTTTAAAACTCACACTTTTTTAAAATATGTGGCAACGTTCAGAAATTTACGAAGATATGAAAATCGTACAGCTGACTTTTTGATGAAAAATGGACAAATTATCAGTAAACTTGCAACATTTAATATTTTCTTGGGCAAACTTACAACTTGTAACTATTTTTTGGAATAGATTCTTTTTTTTTATTTGATTATTATTATTATTATTACTTTAATTTATAAATTATTTTATGAACTCTTTATGAGGCCTTTTTGTATGGAGAAAAGGTTAATTTCTGTAAGACTAACCGTTATACCGATATGAATATGTGAATATAAGCCGAAACGACTTTCTTTCTATGATACGATTACACATTAACTGGTTATAAGGAACCGTTTCGTTTCATTTTGGCACTCCCAAAAAACTCCTTTACCTATTTAGCCCTCTATGTTCCTGTTTGGCTAAACAAAAAAACAAAAACTACTATCAACAATTGCAGCACTCGAGTGTGAGGAGAATGTGTGAGTGTGAGTGTATTTGTGGAGTAAGCAAACAAAACTTGAGGCAATAAATTTCAAACGGATCACATAAATCACATTCAACTGAAGCTTAACACGCGCGCCCAAGCAGAATAGGAGACACACACACACACACACACAGAGACAGAAAGGGAATACATATGTAGCTGGATATTCAAGTATTATATGGTATTAATTATATATAGTATTTTATTTGCAAAATAAATGAACACAAAGAGCGTTTCGCAGGTAAACATTTCGTTTCGGTTGTAGTTAAACTTTAGCAATTGTCAAATTAACTAAACGTTCTCAACGAATAATTGGCAACAAATTCGCAGATCATAAAGTTAATGGAAAGCAGAATGGGGAACTGGAAATGTACAGGACAGACGTTCCCCGAAAAACAACTCGAAAACGAGCATCGTTTTATTTTAAGAACTTTGGCATTTGAACTTGACATTTAGCACACGGTTCGGGGACTTCTTTGAAAACAATTGCAGGCCAAATACACCGACAGCTGCACACACACACACTGACACACACACACCACAATGCACTTTTGGCATTCCTCGAGTGGGAATGGAATGCCAGAACACACACAAACGGAGAGACAGAAACAACAATGTCAGAGGATTCTGATTCTGAATGTGGAGTGAAACAGTTGCACAGGGAACGAGTGAGATGGAGATAAACAGAGCATATGTATGTGTGTTTGTCTGTGTGTGCGTGTGTGCAATCCTCCCTTTGTCGAGCTCTTTTAGGGGTGAGGGTGAGTCGGCCATTGCAGCAGCAGAAGCAGCAGCAGCAGCGGCAGCACCTGTCGGCCATGCGGCACATTCTGTGTCGTCGCGTGTTTGCCCTCCAGATTTTGCACCATTAACAATATGGTTCGGTTGCCCGGTCTCGTTTCCGTTCCATTGCGGTTGCACGTTCGCCTTTATTGAGAAGGAACTGAGCAACACAACTGCACCGTGGACACTCCCCCGCACCCTCTCCCCACCCTCTTTCGAAATTGTCACAGTGGGCGAGTTAATGCATCGCCGTTGATTTGCTTATAAATTAACCCATTGGCAAATGAAAATATTGTCTGTTAATTGATCAATGTGTATGCAGAGAGAGTGCAATTGTTGTTGCATTGCAATGCTGTGTCTGTGTATGTGTGTGTGTGTGTGTGTACATTGCAGCTAAAATTTAATTAGATTCGATATTTGTATGCGTATGCAGCAAATGCGTTTAGTTGGGCCTGCAGGCCGAACGTAGTTGGGCAGAGAGGAGTAGGAGGATGGGTCAAAACACAACAAACCCCACGCCCAAAAACACACACACGGCCTAGTATACACGCACACACACACACACAATCGTAGTTTATGTTGTACGTGCAAATTTATTGTTATTGAAATACAATTGCAAAATTAACTGTCAAAGTGTGCGACCCATCGTCATCAAATGTATTCCTAGCATACCAAGTCCATTGCCATATGTTCCATTCGACTCTGTCTATGTGTTTGTGTCCAACTTTGTGTATGTGTGTGTGTGGGTGGGTGGAATACATGTTAAAGTTTAACTCGTAGTTCATTAAATGTGCAACATCCATCCAAAGTGCTCTGCAAATTTAACTCAACTGAAATATGAAAATAGTTTTGAATCATTGAAGAAGCTCAAATTCCAAAATGATCTAAAATTATGTCCATAAATATATTTGAGATTGGATTTTTGAATGAATATGGTTTTTATATTATGGTTTATTTGCTTTCCATAGACCAAGAATTTTGTAAATTAAAAATTCGTTTCCTTATACCTTTATTATCATGTTTCGGAAATAATTTTTCCTTCTATCAGTTCCCATTTCTATATTTTAGAACCATTTTTGTAAAATTTTAAAGAAAACATTCAAAGATCTAATCAAGTGTGTTTCTAGAGCTTCTCTATAAATGCCATCATAGAATGTTCTATCAGGTGATCGCTGTATGACCACACATTCCTCGTAAAAGTTTTCAAAGTTTCATATTATTTAAATATATATTAAAAAGGTTCATAAAAATGGGTTTAAATTAATAAACAAGAATTTATTAACCAATTTTTTTAGTAAATTAGATTAAATGTTTGATTTCGAAACATCATTAATCATAGAATTGGACTAGGAAAACTATCATAGAAAGTCATCATATAGTTTCTGGAAGATTTATTTGCAAATGAGCAATTTCAAATGTTGGTTATTCAGTTCAGAGCTGAATTTGCACTTCATTCATAGGGCCAATGCGCCTTAGCAGTCGGTCTTTCGACTAAATGTGTGTGTGTGTGTGTGCGAGTGTGCGAGTGTATACGAGTGTGTGTAGATGTTTTCACCGCTAAACGAGCTTTGCATATTTACTGTACTACCAGCAGACATTTTACGATATATTGAGAATTATTTGCAATATATTTTGCAAGGGGCAACAGCAGCAGTTACAAGGACGACAAATGTACCAGCAGCAACAACATCCAGCAGCAGCAACAACAAGTGCAGTGCAAATGCAGGCAGAAAGCTTCTAATTCCGGCTCTGAAACCATAAGTCTTTGTCGCATTGTACACACACACACACACACAGCCGGAGTGGGAGAGGGGGAGGAGGTTGGGTGGGCAAAGGGATACTCGATGTGTCAGCAACTGCTGCTGCTGCTGCTGCTGTTCGATTACTCGCAGGACCTCTGGGTCCCTGGAACTCTGTCTCTATGGCCCGAGAGTCAAAGTCTAATAACTTCAGTTCGATACACAAGTTTCGCATATAAATTCGAAACTTATTTTTCTGTTACCAAAGATTTTGTTTAATTTACGTAAATTTGCATAAGATACAATTGTACTCCCCTCTCCCATCCTCCCATCCTCGCTCGCTGGCTCAGTCATAGACCTACACACATTCGTTCAGTCACTGTTTATGCCGTAGCCAAAGTCGGAGCCCTTGCAGTCTGTAAATTTGTGCGAAAATTGAGCCAAAGTTCAGAGGCAACAACAGCAAGAAAATGGGCGAGAGAAAGAGAGAGAAAAAAAAGAGGAGAAACATTTTTTTTTGGTTTTTTCTTTAGATTTCATTTCCATGGAGAGCTAAATTTGAATTCAGTTCAAATTGAAAGTTTCGAAACGCACCCAAAACCACCGCCCACCGAACAACCACCGCCTAACACACACTCACACACACTCACACACACACACACACACACAACAGATATTTATGCCTTTTCGAATGCAGCTCAGCTTTAATTTAAATGGATTTCTCTGCTGGCAAACTCTGGCAGACATATGGCAGCATTTGCAATTTCCAGTTGGATGCCAGTTGTAGGGAGGGGGAGGGGCTGTGGCATGGGGATAGGGGATGGACACCCTCTGCCATGCCTGGTGGATACTACTGCGACTACTGACTGTTCAGGATTGATTGCGCTTGTTGATATTTTGTCAAATAACGCAAATAAATACACAATTACACACTCAAGTGAATCCGAGGGGTGGCGGAGGGGTTAAAGGAAGGAAGAAATGGCCACCGGGATCGGAGGTTATGGGGTTAACTCGGCATGGAATTGGTCTGCTCGATTGCCTTTCCCCCTCCACCCCTCTCTCTCTCACTCTCTCTTTTATTTTATCCTTGTTTAAAGGATTTTCATTTGTTTAAATGTGTTTTATCGAAAATGACCAAATGGCTGCTGCAACACTGTTCAAAGTATTCACAGCACCTTTCATACAAGTGCTTTTGGTATCCCTTGTTTTTCTCAGTGTACACATAGCTTTTGGGTTGCCCTTGTTGCCATGGTTAAGTTATTTCCTTCATACGCACTGTGGCAAATGGCAAAAGATATTCGAAAACAAAAAGTAAACCAACTAAAATTGCTACCAATTACAATTAGTTGCTCATTTAAATTCTGATATTAACAATTACAGCAAATTCTTACTTAAAGCTACAAAATTGTCATCCAATTTAATTGTTTCAAACCACTGTGCAGCGACTCTTGACTTTGTCATTGTTGTTGCTGCCGTTGCTGCTGTTGTTGTTGGAGCTTTTACGCCACATGCCCGTAAATTTCAATGTAAAATGTTGCATTTATCTTGTAAAAATAATAAATCCAACAAAGGGACTTTACTTCACGCTTGGCAACACAGAAAAAAAACAACGAATGAATGGAATGGAATGGATTGGCTTTCCCTCCGGAGGGCTGACTGGCGGATCGGAATGGCTCTTGTGCTAAGGGATGCAGTGCTAATAATGGCCAATGGCAATTTGTGTAGACGTAAATTTAGCTAATTTTATTAACCGGCCAAGCAGAAGGTTCATCTCAACCCTATCTAAGCCCATCATCGAGAAGAATTAGTCAATTTAACAAATTTATATATATTTTGGTTTGCTTTGCCATTGACGCTTGCATTTTCCATTATCGAAAATCCCAAATGTTGTGCCATAAATTTTCCCCTAAATGTGAAAATTCTGCAATTGCAACACAAAAACGCACACACACGCACACACACAGGCAGAGTGAGAGAAGGATTTTCATTATAAAATATCGCCGTGGAGTGCAGCGATATGCCAGACCAAAGCCAAAGAGTTTGCAATTTATTTTAAAATAAAAGTATCTAAAAGCATGACAAATAGTGTGAGATATGTTTTTGCGCACTGCAGCTTTTCAGAATGAAACCTCCAACACTCTCCCCACCACGAGAGGAGACAGAGGCAACCCATCCCCCCTCCCCATCACCCGTTGCTCATTCAAATGCGACATATGATGGGGCGCCGCTGATTTATTTGCATGCAAAAGCGCAGCGGCTGCATTGGCTCGGCGACAGCAAAAAAATGAACAAAAGTTTTATTACATAAGAACGGGGGGAGTCGCCTACACGATACCCTGTAAAAAATATAGCAACATCGTGAGGAATGTTTTAACTAATCAGCAATTAATCGATTATTGAAATCGTTCCATCTTTTCATAGATATCTTCCCCTCAAAACCTTCACTTAATAAATGATTTTGCATCTTCCTGTTACATTCCCCTACACAAAAAGTACACACCCTTCATAGTACACCAAAGTTAGGGTATCTGTTAAAAAATGAAAGCGACAACAACACCAACAACTGGCAAAAGTTCTCATTTTTTAGCATATACTCGGGTTTGTTGTTGTTGTTGTTGTTGTTGCCTTGGTGTGCCAAGCACGTAACGCCCATTTTTGACGCCAACATGGGCAGCAATTGAGAGTTGCCGTTGCCAAATGGAGTTGGGGCAATGGAGATGCTGAAGACTTCATCAAAATTCATAAATCTCATTCGAAAACGAAAATCTTAATAAATTCAATACGTAAATGTCAGAATATGAATACATTCGGGATCAGATTGAGGAACAGCAATTAGCCCCATGCCAAATTCCACTCTCTCTCTCTCTCCATCTCTCTCTTTCTCTCCACCTCCTGTGTCTATCCCTGCCACTTTCGCAATAGATCATATGGTGCAACATTTTCCAAGAGCACCAAGTTGCATTTAGTTCTTATTTATGCAAATTTTACATGCTTCAATTTTTCGCCAAGTGCCTCGTGTCGTTTTCGATTATTTAAAACTTTAGATGAAATTTACTAGGAGGCGGAGTCGGGATGGCAAGCAGGTGGATGGAGCGGGAAGTTCTTTTTAATGCGCACACCTGACGCGCATCAACGTCTTTCCGGCTCCCAGCTCCAGAGCTTGAGCTCCTTGCCACTGGGATTAGGATACTGGGACCGAGTCTGTAGGGCTGGCTGGGCTAAGGACCCTGTGCATAATTTTGTGCGCTGCTGTTAAACAAATAAATTCTAGACAGCTAAAGTTATTAGATTAGCATTAGAGACAAGACGCAACGGGAGAACAAGAGAGATTGCTCCTCGTCTTCGCTGGCTTGGAGGGGGGGATGGGGATATGGGGGCGGTTAAGCTTTAAATTACGATTTACCTGCCATATTTACATGCATATAAACGATATACATACATATATATCTACGCAAAAGTTGAGCAAATTTATGAAAAAGTTAGCTGATTTTTTTTTTGTGTGTTTTTTGCTATTGTTTTCGGGGGAGTCATGTGCTTTTTATAGTGTCAGTTCTTGGGAAAAGCAAAGGTTGGCTACTAAACAACACAACAACAAAGCAAACGAGAGGAAAACTTTTTATTTTCTTTAAAAAGTGGAAATTTTTCAAATATATCATCACATGTACTGAATATATACCAAATAAATATATAAACATTTCTTCTTATAGAATGTTTTTTAATTTCGCTTTGCTTTTTGAGTTTAATTTATCCCTGTATATATAATTTCTTGGAAATTCTTTATTTCTTTAATTAACAATAATTTCTATTTTGTCTAATAAATTTAATAATATTATTTTAATTTTATTAATAATAATATTTTGACTGAAAAGCAATCCAATCGACTATTAAAAGTATTCAATAGTTAAAGAAATATAGATCAAAATATTTTTTGCTGCCGTCTTAAACAAAGTTCAGTTTTGGTTATAATTTAATTAACGTTTCATTAAAATCGGTTCTACACAATCAAATAAATCATCCAAACAAGTAAAATTAACTTAATTCTATGTTTGACTTTGTTTATTAGTTTCGATTACAACTCGATTATTAGTTTCGATTATTTACAATAAACAAAAAAGTCGTCGATCAAATTATTCAATTTCTGAAACAATTTCGATTAAAGCACACTTATTATTGATTCAGCAGTTTCGGTTAAACGAACAAAGTATTAGTTTGTAAAAAACTTACTTAAAGATTTTGATTTACCTTGCTCTATTTTAGTCCTTGATTTTTATTTTTATGTACTAAATTTTTTGTTCCTTTTTATTTGCTTCGCAATCACTAAAAAATAAACAGGCAATCTTTATAGTTCTAAACCATTTTGAACTAATCATTTTTATATGTTTCTATTGTATTACAGGTAAGAGATACTCCGAATCTCTTGCGGGCTCTCTTCTACCAGACTGGCTAGGTAAGTGCAAACTGTTATTTATTTTTCTATTTTTTGTGTAATTTTTAGATTATAGTTTCACATTTCCCCATTTTGATTTTGATATTTTTGGTACTTTTTTGCGAGAGACAAAACTCTTTATGATTGAATTTTGACCAAATATTATGTTTTTGATTCGAATTATTTAACTATAAGTTGCAAGCCCACATTTATCATTTATGAAATGCTTCCACCCCCACCGAAAAAAACAATATCCCACCCGAAACACTATCAACTCAACAGATTCCAAAGTCCCCAACTAGCCCAACTTATCGGTAATCCAAGTTTAAAAGAAACAAAAAAAAGAAACCAATTCATTCAATCAATCAATCAATCCGACAAGCTTTTTTGAATTTTCTGTTGTTGTTTTGTTTTTTTGTGTGTCATCATCCTCATGTTTGATTATCATCATCCACATCCACATCATCCCCATCATCATCAGTCATTGCCCTCTCTTGCTCTTCATTTTGTGTCAGTCAAAGGAGCGCCAGCCCCCAAGAGTCCGAGGTAAAAGCTTAAAATTCAAATTCCAATAAATCGTAAATGTTGTGTGCATACTTGTTCCTACTTCCTCTATATACATATATATATACAAATACTCCCCCGATTCTGTTTAGCATGTGCATGCCCTAAAGAGAAATTTCCAAATTTGTGTACATAAATTTTGTTTGTGCTTGTGCACAACAACAACAACAGCAGCAGCAACTATGACGACCGAGAAGAGAAGGTGTTGCAATATAAATTAAACAATATAATATGTGAAATTATCAGCTCATAAACTTTACCAAATAATTGGCAATTATTCAGTTTGTCAACTCGGTGCAATGAGCCAACACAAACACACACACACACACATAGATACAAACACACATTTACAGACGAATGGTCTTTGGATAGAGTTTTCTTTTTGTTGGAACAATTAAAGCCACCCACAAGATGAAGGTTGCTGCCACAAGTGGCAAGTATCATTTGGCACGCAAAGAGAGAGTGAGCCCAGTGAGAAAATTGTTGAGCCCGACCCTAAAAGCCGCAATGGCGGCCACGATTTAGTTACAAAGCGTATCATTTTGTTAGCAATTTTTCAGCATGTTGCATTTCACAAGAATCGCTTTAAAACACGCCACAGTAGTTGCCACACACACACACACACTCACACTCACACAGAGTGACATTTAAATAGAATATTTTATGCTTATGAAAATCATTGCAATAATTTAGTCAGCTACTTGAAACCAAAAAACAAAACAAAAACACATTATTAACACATTTTAATTGTTGTTCATTTTGTTTTTGAGGATGTGTGTTAAGCAGATACACTTGACAACTTTCACCCCTTCTAAAGCACTAGCCCCCTCCCGCTCTCCCTCCCCCCCTCTCTCTCTCTCTCACGGTTTCGGTTGAGTGTTTTATATTGCGACCCCCACAAAAATTGCAAGCTTTGCATTTTCCTATATACATTTACACCATCTATATATATATATATATTTGTTTTTCTATGTATGTATGTATGTATGTATGTATATGTTTATTGTCAATTTATACAATCGCATAAATTACCCACATACATAAACCAACTTCCTTCACTAAATGCCACTTGCTGCCAATCGTAATCAATTCTTGTGTCTATAAAAAAAGGACCAGCCTGTCGCAGACAGTCAGCAACAACAGCAACAACAACAACAACAACAGCTATCTATCTATATCCGTATCCGCCTCCGTATCCATTTAGCCAAGTCAACCGCACCATTTCCCGCCTACCCCCCTTTGAACACCCCTGCTCTATGCCATCAGCAAAAGACGTACGCATAAATTTTTATCTGAATTGTTGAAATCTTCAAATGTTTTGGTAGAAACGTAAAATCCATTAGAAAATTAATAAAGAAAATGTATAAATGCGGTTTTACTCCCCTCAACTCAAACTCGATCGAATTGAGTTTGGTGGCGGGGGGAGTGGGGGGGTGGGACATCTCTCTATAAATATAATAGAATTGATTAGTATAATGTTTTTGTCTGGGCAAAAAAGATTCCATTTGCAACTGGCAGAAAGGGAATACCTTAACCGTATAATAAATCATTTTGCTTTGCACTTTGATCATTATTTGCATATATTCAATTACGAAAACAAAGAGTGTCTATTTGCTGGCCATGTGTTCACGAAGATAAAGATATTGTTAAGTTCACTCATTCACATTACGATATCAATACTCAAAACTCAAATTCAAAGAGCGGGCGCCCCCCCTTCTATTTATAAAGAAACATGAATGAAACAAATATCTCGACGATCGACGTCTGGGCGCCTCCCCCCCTCTCGTTCCCCCTCTCTCCACCCACAGGCGGCGCAAATGGGCCGCAATCAACAATAAACAGCATAATAATGTGCAATAAAGTATCTTAATTTGTTGAATTGTTGATAAACTTTGGCGCCACTTTGCGGATAAATATGAAATGAAATAACAACATGAGAAAAAAAACAAAAAGATGCTTGAGAACAATTGAGAATTGGCCAACAATTTGTGGAATTAAAAAAGTGCAGATACATTTCGAAAGTATCTGCAAACGAAGGGCACTACTAGTAGATAGTTGAGACATTGTAAATATATATAAATGAAAAATTGACTCTATTTAGTTGCAACTTTCCAACAGTTTCCTGTATTTTGATCTACACTTGTTACAAAACAACAGCAACTGTTTGGCTCACCCCCTCTGCCCCCCTACCACCCCTGCTCAAGTAGTCATTGTCTCTTGGCCATTCGTTTTGTATGCTTTGTTGTTCTATTTAAATTATCAGTTTATTTGACTTTTGACATTTGCAGGTGAGATAGAGAAATACTATAGAAACTGCAACAAGTTGAATTATCTACAACTGCCATGTGTGTGTGCGTGTGTGTGTGTGCGTGTGTGTGACTGTGCACTTTCCCACTATCTCTCACATGTTGTTGCAGTTGCCCTCAATCCATGTCCATTTAATTGCCCCTACGAGAGACTTGGCAAATTAGTTAATTGGAGTCTAGTTTACTTTGGACTATGTTGCAATTCCAAAATACTTACATGTGTGGGGTATTTAATTATGATTCTCCTCCTTGCCCCCTTGCCCCCCCTTTGCTCATTCCCTCAATTGTTTGATATGACAATTAATTGCCCTTATCTTACGTTGCAGAGAAGAAGAAATTCATCTTGCACATTTTTTTAGTTTCTCATTTTATTGGCTTGGCATGGAATAGATTAAATTTAAATATTATAAACTTAAAATGCACTTATCAAGAGGTCAAGTAACTAAATAACTAAAATGTTTACTCATTTATGTAGTATTTATTGCACAAATGTTAATTATTATAATATATTTGTATTTCAATTGTTATCAAATTATTGCAGGCAAGAATTATGTTCCCAAGATTCATCAAAAATGAGAAATATATATAAATTGAACTTAAATAAAGTCTTAAGTTACTTCTCTCGGTGATTTCTTTCCCTGCCAATTAAGAAATGATTATTTATTGGCTTGACAATGCTGCTAAACGACTTTGAATTAACATAACACTTTAATTTAGCATTGACAAACTAATTAAGATTCAATACTCAGATATTCTCTTGCCTGAGAGAGTTTACACACAATTAAAAATGTTCAAAAAATACTTATATATATATATATGTATATATTCTCATGCCATTTACCTGTATGCCCGGAACTCTAAATGGCGCGCAGCCTATTTTGCGTCCTTTTATTGATTTTTGTAGGCCATTAAATTTTGCACAGTTACCCATATTTTCCGCCATTTGCTAGAGAGATCTACCCCAGAAAATGGCTTGTCTACCCCCCACCCCCCCAACATCATTCTCACAGTATTCTCAAAATGTCCTCCAACCCCCACAAAATGGAACAACCAAATGCCGGGAGCAATGTGGCAGATATTTTTCCTTTTGCCAGCTCAGCAGATGAATGCGTATAATTTTCGGTTTGATTTATGCCCACTGACCCCCCGCACCACCCCCACCCAATTCGACCGCGCTCTGGGCCACCTTACGCGCGCACACATGGCCCATATCGCCCATGGCCCAGTGCCACCCGCATCCTCCATCCATCCATCCCATTCTCAGAATTTACGCCAAGGTTGGCAACCTCAGATTTGTTACGGGGGCGTGGTGGAGCAACCAGCTCTAGCTCCTGCTCCTGCTCCTGCTCCTGCTCCTGCTAATGCTGATGCTAATGCTGATGCCGATGCTGGTCGTACTTTTATCAGAGAAAATGCTAAACGCAGACAATACATTTCTCTTGCGTCGTGCCGTCGGGCTCAAGGCTGGCTTTATTACATTAAGCGTTCGTAAAATAAAAATTGTGCCACTTTCTCAAAAACACGCACAACAATACACACACACACTAACACACACTGACAGTGCTGGGAATCAACCTGCTGTGGCAAACTGCCGCAGAAATGGGAGCGCGGTGGGGGAAACCAGGACTAGAACCCAAAATATTCTCCGCATTCGCTTACATAATCAGTCATGTTATCCTTGTCACACACACGACAAAGTGAGCAACAGAGCGAACTATACAAAGTGAGAGGGAGATAGAGAGCGAGCGAATTATGTTAAAAATTATTTATTTATGTTATTTTACGCTTTCTTAGCTGACTTTTTGAACCGGTTAAATAATAATGAGAACATTTTAAGGACATGAAAAAGCGGATAGGGAAAAGAAGAAGAAAATTCTCTCTATTTATTTTAATTATTAAATTTAAATGAATTATCCATCAATTTGATCGAGCATGTGGTCTTTGCTTGTGATAATTGACTGAGAATAGTAATAAATGTAATTCTGTTACACTTTCTCAACTATCTCCCCTACTCCGTCTCTCTCTCTCTCTCTCTCTTTGTGGAGTTCTGCTCTCTCTTTCTATAATTTTTCGCATTTTCCTTTGGCCTTACGCATCGTCTTCCTTTTTTTCTATTGCTTTCCACGCCGAAAAATTCCTTTAGCATTGATAAATGGCATTTGGCGCACTGTTTGTTGTTTTTATTGTTATCCTTCTTTGCGCTTTTCGCACAGCTTTTAGCAGTTTTGTCCTGTCGGCAAAGTATTGTTTGTTTCCAGTTGCCTTGCTTTTGGCCTTTTCTCTCTCATTCGCTGAGTTCGTTTGTTTTTTGTGTGTTCCTTTTCCCTCCAATTTTGCGTTTTGCCTGTTCAACGGAATCTGGGCTATTTATTCACCCAATTTCTATTTTTTTCTTTCTTTCGCTTTGCACATTTATCATTGTGCCTTCAGCTGCAAACACACACACACACACACACACACACACACACACGCACACGGAGTTACACCCACTAACTTGTACACTTGCAAAAATCAAGAGGCTAAAACGACATCAAGTAGGCCATCATCTTCCGACGGTTCCGAAAGAAATTCTCTGAAGAAAAGGTGCGACAAAATATTTGTTTTCTTATCCGACGAGCAGAATTCCCTAAGGTACAAGAAATTAACGTCACTTCAATATTTTATATATTGCAATTTAATTTGCTGATATAAACTATTTTATCATCTTGAATTCTGGCAATTAACACTTTTTAGAGCATCTCCCTTGGGACATTCATACGAATTTTTAGATAAATATTTTTTTCAATGCTTTAAAAACAATGTGTTCATTTGAAAGTGGTCTAAAAATGTATTTTCGAAACACTTGAACTCATTTTTCAAAGCGATAAATGTCTCTTGATAAGAACATTCAAATAGTTTGACACATTTTGATCTTTGAAGGTCGCCGAAAACTAAGAATCTGTTTGGTCATTTTTATATTATGTTTTATTTACTAACTATAGAAAATTCTTTAAATGAAATTGATAATAAAAACAGACTTTTTAGTTACTCATACTCCAAAATAAACAGGTAAAAATCCTGAAAACATTAATGGATAGCAAGAAAAAAAAATATTTTATAGAGATTATATTTATATTAGCAAGAAATAACCATCTGATATTTAAGCATATTTACAACAATTTAAAAACAAATAATTTTCGTAATTCCCATATTTTTGATAGGTAAAGAAACAAAAGTTTCACCTCTTTAAGTTGATTAAGTCATAAGATTCCCAAAACATATTTATAAAATGTTTTCGACGATTTCAATAAGTTCCAAAAATACGCAGGTCGTTATACAGATAAGTAGAGTGTCTTACTCTAAGCTGAATATTTATCCAAAATATCGAGGAACTTCTAATAATGAATCTTACACTCGTATTTGGAGATGCAAACCCAAAGCACATCTATCCCGAGAAAGGGCAACTGGTCGCCTTTGGATCTTTAAATATACATGGCAAAGATCACGTCTTAATCCACTCGTAATCTCATTTCAAATGATTCACGTTTTGTTGTACATATGTAGAAATAAAAAAAATATGTATGTATATATGTTTTGTCTCTACGCATGTTTCTGCTGCCCCTTCCAGCTGGGCCCCTTCCTCCTTGCTCGAAATGGTCGATGACGCTGTCTGCGTGTTAAGAACGAACCCCAAAAATAACTCGAGGGCTTGGCCGTCGCTCATTCAATTTTGGTCAAGTTCAACTCCATCTATTGGTCGTTTGCCGAACTAAGAAAGGGCTCTCCAGATGAAAATAAAAAAAGGTAGCTTTAGTGTGAATGAGCATAATATCGAGCTTTGCGGGAGATCAGTTGTAGTTAAATAAAAGAAATGAGGAAAACGACAGCTTTTGCCTTAATTGAGAAGCATATCTTCTCACAGATACACACAGTCAATTGAGGGTCGATCAATTGAAATTAAAATGCATTGCATGCCACTCATGAACGGGTGTGGAAACATTCATTTTGATGAGGTGTTGACTGTAATTTGAATAACAACTTCAACTGAAATCAAAAACATAGCAAGGGAGACGGGGAAAAAAAAAGACACCGAATTCGAAGTGTAATGCTGCTTGCTGCTCTCGCTGATTATATAATTGAGTCGGAATCTAAGCGGCACAGCTGCTCCAGCCCATTCAATTCCCATTCTCATGCCCGTTCCCAATGGAATGACCCATATAACATTTTGAATGCCACAACGCCGTCGCCGTCGTCGGTGGCGAAGTGTTTCCAGCAACGACGCCGACGACAGCGGCAACAGCAACGGCAACGGCGACTTGATGATGAAGCGGCAATAAATGAGTGGTTTATGGGCGCAGCTTATGCAAAAAGCACTCAAGCTTGTGTCTCTCTCTCTTTCTCTCTCTCCGTTTCTCTGGGGTCGGGTTCTTGAGTTCTTTCTCGTTGGCACATAAATAAATCGATGAGCGCTCGAGCCGCTTCGCATAGCTCGCCAATATTTTTATTGATTTGTCTGTGCCCCTTTGCTGCCTCTGTACTTCCCGCCACGTCTGGAAAATGCGAAATGGATTAGTTAAATCCTGCTTAAAAGTTAATAAAACAATTCCCTCTCTCCCTCTATCTATCTTTCTTACTGCCACAGTGCGAATGTGGCATCGACTAAAGAAAGCGCGGCAAGTGCGATAAATTTGTGCAACCCTGCGACCATAAAACATGCCTTTGAGTAATTTCTTGTTGGCGTTTATTTTGCGGCAACAATTTATGGAACATGCGCAATTGAACAAGAAGAAGCTGACACTGAACTGGACACGGCGTCGCGTGTGTTGCAAATTACTTTTATTTATTGTACAATATTGAAAAACATTTAAATTCAGCGCAAAAAAGTGCCACAAAGACAACGAAAAAGCCGTCAAGAAATTGTCAAGAAACGCGACCAATTCATTATACAGAGAGTCATCCAGATATATCCCAATATATGTATTGTATTGTTGGCGGGGTCGCACATAAATCACTGGCTGAAGAGACGTGCTTAATACTTTTTACGCGTTTAAACAATTCAAATTGTTTATGAGCTAAAATATTGAGCTATTGTTGGTCATAAATTTAATACTTATGCGTATCAAAATTGTTTACAAAAGTGCCACTCACCGCTACAAACATATAGACATGTATAGAGGCTTATACACTCGAAAAAAAGACTGTGGAAAAACTTTGATTGGAAATAACAATTTGGAAATAACCATATTACATTTAATTGGAGTGTTTTGCTTAGATTCTCAACTAAACAAGCTCAAAAGAAGGCAATTAAAATTAAAAACCTTGTAAATAAGGTAAAAATTTAAAATTAAAAATTAGTAAAATTAGTCTACAAAAAATAATATAAATGAAATCCTACCGATATCTGAGGGAAAACTGTGAAAGAATTTAGTTTTCAGTAAAAAAATTAAGTTAAGTGTAATACACAAACATCTTCAAGTTTTAAATTTTAGAGACAAGAATTTAAGCAAAATAGCAACCTTTTTTTGCAAGTGTAGATGTTTTATGTCTATTATTATTGCTTTTTTTATTATTTGTTGTTTTTGCAAATAAGTTAATCGTCGCTCATTTGAATACCTTTAACAACCAAATAAACAGCCAATTGAATCAGTGACAAAAACAACAACAACAAAACCAAAATTATTTAACAATAATCTTAATTAATAATAAACAAAACAGTTTGAGTTAATTACAGTTGTTTGTGTGTGTGAGAGAGAACGTTGCCTCCGTGTCCCTGCGTCGGCAGAAACCAAACCTTTTTTGAGCAAGTGCTGGAATTTTTACTCGACCAGCACCACCATCAAATGGCAGCAGCGGCAACAGCAGCATTTCCCCTCCACACTCACACACACACATTTACCAAGAGCGGCTACTCTTGCAGGCTGATTTATTTGCCATAAGTCAAAGCAGGCGCGCATATACACGCCCCGCACCGCAACGTATGCTAGAGCGGGAGAGCGAAAGTAAAGAAAAGGCTGGGTTATTTGTCTTGCGGCACCGCCATTATTCATTTGGTCGCGGTCTCTCTTTCACTCATTCGTTCATTCATGGCCGGCAATGGCAATTCACTCGCTCACGAGGTCTCTCTTTTGTTACTCTGGCTCTCACTGCATGTGTGTGTGTGTGTGTGTGCGTTTCTCTCTCTTGCCTACTAGCTCGCGCTCTCTCTCTCTCTCTGTCGCTCGTTCTGAGTTGTAAGAGTAATCGCTCTCTCTCTCTGATTTTAATGGCCGCTCTGAAGTGTTTATCGTTGGCACACAATATTCGCAAGTGGGATTTCTTATGGCAATGTCGTTCTACGTCTCGGCCCTATTGCCGTCGGCTAAAAACCGCCCACCCCCTTTCTCATTCGTTCACTTGGACACACACACACTCTCTCACTCTACCGCTTGCATTCCCATGGTCTCTCTGTGTGTCTGTGTGTGTGCATTTGTTTTCCTTTGACTCTTTTCCTGTTGCTGTTGGCTGCACTTTTCCTTCTTCTTCGCCTTGTTGCCGTCGTGGGTTTTTCTTGGCAGCAGTTGAAAAACCGCGCCACAATTGGCAAAGGCAAAGCTCCAACTTGGTCTTTGTCCCCATCTCCATCTCCAGTTCCAGCTCCAGCTCAATCTTTGACTGCTCCCCGCGCTAACTTGGCAAAAAAGAGTTGTTTTAAAAATTGTTTATGGCCGCAATGCTGACGCTGTTCATTTTCCACGACCACGACATAAAAAGAGGGCGGCCAGAAGAAAACTCTGCGTTTCTCTTTGCCTTTCCCCCCTATAAGCAATGGTCCTTCCCCCCTTTTGTTCCTTTTACCCATTTGTTGGCGTTGTCTTCGCCTGCAACATTTTTCTGATTAATAGTTTTATTTATTTTTAGCGCTCATCTTCTTTCCAACTCGTCCAAGTCGTTTTTGTCGCTTTGTCGCTTTTGTTGTTGTCGGTCGCTAGCTACAATTTATGAGTCTTTATTAAAATGTTATATCTCTTGTTGTTTTTTGTTAGTTTTTCCTCATTTTTCCCCATTTTGTTTTATCAGCTCCACGCATTTCGTTTTTATCAAATCTGCTGTCACTTGCCGCTGATTTATTATAGACCATAATTCTTTCTTCATTCGTTCGTTCGTTCGTTCGTTTCTTGTTTTGTCCGATTTCATAATGAAGTAAGTTTTGAGATATGGATTCTCCGTCTCTTGGGACTCGACTTTTATCTACTGAAGAAGATCTCAAAGCACAAAATATACTACACAATCGCTGGGTACAGTGCGCTCTCCATTTTTGCCATTCAATTGTATTGCACTTGGTGTCTGGAGTCTTATCTTCGGCCTGTTGACAATGTGGCTACAATTTCTTTGCCAGACTCCTCCGAGCCACGACAGCCACGACTCAGCTGACCCCGAAGGGCAACATGTGAATGTTGTGTGCAACATCGTGTCCAAGTCCGAGCGTCCCTGCCGATCGAATCATGACAAGATTTTCGTGCCGAAAACGCCAGTCAAATGAGAAATGTTGTTCTTGCCACGATATTTTTCGGAGGAGCATGTTGTAAATTTCCGAAACGGCACGAATTCGAGTTGCTGCCACACAAACATTAGAGTTATCCTTGAACTGAAGCGGCTGGATCTATATTATTCTTTTGGGTCGTTGATTTTTTACCCGAACGCAACTGTTGAACATATGAGAAACATAATTTTTATGATTGATAATTGACTTTTTACCCCGCCAACACACTGTCAAGGTCATCTCGGTAGAGATTATTCTACGAAGAGCCTTGAAAGATCAAAAAAGATGAAAAAAATGTGCTCAGTTTGCCTCATTTTTTTACGATGCCATAAAAAATTGCACTCCGTTAAGTGTCGTGGTCGTCGCCGTCGCCGTCGTCGTTGTCATAAACAAAACTCGCGTTGAAACGGAGGCAGCGCTGCTAATTTGCACTTCCGTTGAAAATTCACTTCGCCGGCAGCAGGATGCTGTGTGTGAGACAGGGCACAGAGACGGACGCAATCAGGACACACGTTGCCCGTTGCCATTTAGGTAGATGGCCCAGTGCATTTGGCACTTTTTTATGTCCTCGCCGGCAATTGCCAACTGCGAAAGCAGCAGCAGAACACAAAGGCAGCCAAAAACGAACCAAAAAAAAAAAAAAACAAATAAACAACTACAAATAGCTGCAGGTAAATGCGGCAAATTGCCATCACGTTTAGTCCTTGAATTTTGACAGATTCACGTACTTACATCTGTTAGTCAAAGCAAATTGTAGATCTGAGGTTCTTATTAAAGTTTGGAAAAAGTTTTTAAATTCATTAATCCAACCATCAACAAATGTTGTTTAAAAATATTTTAAAGGTCTTTAAATATAATTTATCTTACTGCAACAATCGTTCTTAATTGCTAAATTGAGCTAGTTTTATTTGAATCTTATGAATATGTAAATTTAAAAAATATATATAGATTATAATTTATTTATTATGCAGAATTTTTCGAAAGATTTCAATTCATATACTCAAATTTATATAAATAAATTGTTCGCAGTGAAGAATAAACAAAAATTTAAGTATATAAATCCCAAGAGATATTATGTAGACAATTTTATTGCTACAAATGATAAACCTAAATAATTTGTTTAATCTTTTATGGTGACTAGAAAAAAGATTCTATTATAATTGTAAATATTTATAGACCATAGATAGAACTTACATGCTGACACTTAACTTTTAGAAAAGGTTTCAATAGATGGTTCGTTTTCACTTCTCTTTCTCTACCTTTTTCTCTCTCTCGCTTAGCTTGGCCAACACTTTAGCACAGATCAAACTAGAATAACAAACAAAAAGAAAACTATTATGAAAGTTAAAAGCTTTTTTTGCGAATTAACTAAGGCGCAATTCAAGTAAAACTCTTATCAGATTTCTAATTAATTTAATTCCCTGCCCTACCCCCTCGCGCCCCCTTCTCGTAGCGATGGAAGGGCCTAAAAATGAAACCGCCTGAGTTAGCAGAAAAAAAACGTTCGACGGCTCGGCTCGGCTCTCAGGTATAGGGTGACTTCCTGACTCTTGTCAAAGTTTTGCTGATTAAATCAGTCATAGAAATGTCGAAAGAGCAGCAACAAAAAAAAAAAAACCGAAAACCAAAAAAAAAGAAGGCAAAAAAGAGAGGCGAATGGAAAAACCTTTAGACCAAATCAAATATTTGCCTGCCTGCTGCCTGGCCAGGACAAGGACAGGCTAGACCAGCATTTAACCGTTAGTTTTGTGGTCTTATTATGCAAAGAAAAAAAAGAAAAAAAAAACGTTGGAGTCGGACCACCATCAGGCAAAACGAAGCCAACTCAAGCAGGCAAACAGAGGAAAAAGCCAAACACGAAACAGTTAAAAAAGACCAAACAGGGTAAGAGGGGGTGGAGTGGAGTAGGGGGGGCGGTGGAAGGGAGAAGGAAAAAGTCATCGTCATCGGCAATTCAAACATATGCACGCCTCAGTCGACTGCGACGCCGACGCTGGCATCGCTGCTGCTTAGTTAGCCTCATTTAGAAAACGTTTGTTATGCAATGCCAACATTTGTATTCGAAAATGTTTTTTATTCAGTTGTTGACTTTTTTTTTCCTCTTTCTGCCATTTGCTTGGTTTGTATTGTAACATTGCTCGGCGCGGCCTAAATGGCTGACTGGGACTGGGACTGAAACTCTGAGACTGAGAATGTGGACATGGACATGGACGAGGAGATGGCGATGGCGATGGCGATGGAGACGGCAACATGGCTTTGTGCCGACTTCAGCTGTTTGGTTTGGCTTGCTTTTTTTTTGTGTTCGTTTCTTTCTTTCTTGTGCCTGAGCTGGGGCCTCGCTCGCTCGAGTTTGAATTTTAAATGCAATCATTTCCTTTACCGCAGTCACCCGCTCAACCGCTCACCCCTTTGTCCGCGTTCAGGTTCTTCCGCTCACCTTTTTGGCCCCGCCCCCCTCCCCCTCTCTCTCTCTGTCCATCTCGTGTGTAAGGACTTCGTGATTTTCGCTATGATTGTTTAAACCAAATGTGGCCAAGCTTGTGCTGTCTGCCTTGGCCAACATAGTTAGCCAAGTTGGTTAACTAACGAACCGAAATTGTTTAAATATGCGCAGAGATATAAAACATTTCGTGACATACGAGCGCATAGCCCAAAAAAAAAATGTTCAATTCAACGATTCAACTCAATGCAAATGGCCAGACCAAACTCAACGGGGAGCTTGCTTACCCAACCCCCCACACCCCCAGTCCCCCCATCTCTGTCACCTTAACGAAATGATGTCTAAGGCTAAAACAGATCTCAAGCAATTCGTTTGCACGCCCGCAGAATTTCTCATTTGATTTATGCTGAGCAGGATTTTATTTTGGCGCAATTTATAAAGATGTCCGACTGCAAGCTTTTGAGATATTTTTATAAATAAATACAGATACACAACATACTTATATATATAAAAGTATGTATATTCCGTATATATATGAAAAAGCATAAATTTTCAAGTTTCACGTTTTGCCTCTCTGTGTTTACCTGAATCGTCTTCGTCCGACAAAAAGAAATACATACAAAACAAAACAAAATTTCGGCATTTCTGTTTGCCCGACGGTCGCGCTGTCAACCCAATTCAAATTGTGTACAAAATCGTGAGATGCATAATTAATATATCTTTATTTATATACATACAAATATATATATCTTTAAATCATGGAGTCGGCAATTGAGTTGTTTCAGTGCGTGGAGTTGGAAGTTTAGCTAGGAGGAGGCGGAGTGGTTTTAAAAGCGTTTTTAATCCAACAATTTTCAACAGCTTAATGAAATTCAGAAGAATATTTATATAAGATAAATCTCTAATTAGTCAATATTGAAATATTTTGTAGAAAAATGTTTTCTGATTAACAAAAAATGAAATAGAAACTAGGTAGACATTTTTGTCCTTGTAAAGAAACTAATATTAACTTTTTTGGACGATTCATCTTTAAATTCTTATGCCTCAGTTTCAATAAACTTTTTTGTTTTCTCTTTGAGCTTTTATTTATTTATTAATATAATTGAAAAGAGAATTAATTTTAAATTACAAATTAAAGCTAGAGCGACAAAGGCCTTCAGGCTAAAATTTTATTATATGGATTAATTAAAAAAGTTAAATATATTTGAGTGGCTAGTCCCTGAGATCAGGAAGTTAGGCGAGAGTTATTCCATAGTAATAAGAAATAGTACCCATAAAATTCTCTACCTGATTCGCTGTAAAAATAAAGATAATAAACAATAAATATTGGTTATAAATAATACAAAAATATAGAATTCCGATATTTAAATGTCTAGTTGGAATATTTATGCCTTAATTAGTGGCTACTGAAAAATGTATGTAGAACAACGATAGGTCAAGTCGGTGAATAATTATTATAACTTAATTGCCTATTGACAAGCACTTATTGATTAGCGATTACAAGTCAATTTAATGATCGATTCAGACTATTTTTAACTTGGCTAAAATAGGAAAAAAAAGAAAATGGCGCCAGTCAGTTAGAGTTAGTTAGCTGGTTAGTTTGTTTTGGCGCCAATTTGGCCAGGGCCGCTGCTGCTGCTACTGCCAAGCCCGGCTCAGATCTAAAGTTAAAGGCTCTCCGGGCTGCCATTTTTGGTGCGATGCGAAAACTTTACAATGGCAATTAAAAGTAATTACCAAAGCCATTAACGCAGACGGCAAAAAAAAAACAAAAACGAAATGAAACGAAACGAAAACAAGAAAATGACACAAAAAGCGATACCAAAAACGGAAAAATGTCCAACTAAAATGCAAGAAAAAGCATGAAAAAAAAACTAAGAAGAAAAAAATGCACGTAATTTATTTGTCATCAATTGGCTGGCAATAAATCAGACAATCACAAAAATGCTGTCAGCATTAAGACATGTGAATACGAATACATTTGCAGCAGCAACAGCAACAACAATGTTGCTGAGACGGCAGCAACAGCAACGTCGCCAGCATTTCAAGATTTATGGACGTGTAACCTGTTTCTTTAATTGCACATTTGCAGCCCCCAAACGACGACAACAGCAACGGCAACAACGACAGCAACAACAACAACAAGCAGAGACAGCAACAGCAACAACAACAACAAAAAAAAACCAACAGCAGCAACCGCAATGTGAAAAATAAATTAAATAAAAATGCATACAAAGCAAACGAAATGGCTCGAAAATGAACTCGAACTGAAAAACGGTAGCAAAAAAGTAGCACTCAACACACAAAGAAAAAGCATGGACTTGGTTGTCGCTTGGCTGCACTGCATCAAATCTGGAAGCTGCCAGCCAGCTGGCCAATGCAACGTCGCCGTTCAATGATTTGCCCGCCATTTTGGGCTAAAGGTTTCCTCCGGAATGGGGTATCGGATTCCAAATTGTTTATTGCTGCATTTAGACCATTTAACTAGATCATATTGAAACCATATCTGCGATAAATTACGCTTTGCAGTGTTCAGATTTTATATGAAATTTATTAAGCATTTTTTCGGAGCTATAATGCTGTTTCAAAATCAATTCAAAATAGTTTGTAAACCTCACATGTTTTCTCTTTAGGCAATTAAATTATATTTCAGATGAAAGTTTCTTTCGAGTACTAAAAAACATCTTAATCAAAGAAATTTAATTAAATTTAGAAAGAGGAAAGCAATTTGAAGTTGATTTTTCAACATTTTAAATGAAAGAACAAAGTCCAAAAAATCTTCAAATTTCTTTGGACATTGGAAACTTTAGATATTATTTTTATATATTTTATTTCATTATAATAATTAACAAAGAATACCTTAAAATTTGTTATATGATTTTAAAGTAATGCAAACTGTTTTTTAAATGCAGAATCGCTTCAATACTTTCTTTCTAAATGTGTCAATGCTTTCGGAAAAATATGAAAAATAATCCAAATGCTAAAAACTCAATGGAAACTGGCAACAAATACACACACACACACATAGAAAATAATAACAAGAACAACCAATAATAGTTTGAGTTGCCATGTTTTTGTCGAATTAAAATTTGCAACAAGGCACGTTCGCTGGCGCTAAAGTTTGCCGCTGATCCTTCCCGATGCTTCTGCTCCTGCTGCTGCTGCGGCTGGTGTTGCTCCTCCTCCTCCTCCAGCTGCTCTGGCTTGCTTAGTTATTCATGTACATTTGTATCCTGCGCATAAAATGCGGCTGCGGCTGCTGTGCGGAAAGGCAGCAGACAAATAGTAATGAAACTCTTCTCGGGCGGCTGCCAGGACATACGACGACTTCTTCAGCTTCTGACTGGGATGGCTGGGCTGGCTGGGTCTGGCTATCCATTGTGTTGTGGCTGTCGTCTCATTGTTGAGCAAGGATTGGAGCCACTCGGCGGCAGCAGCAACAGAAACATTTCGACATAATGTAAACTAATTAAAATTCAAAAGCCATAAACAGATTTTGCCAATAAAACTTTGCTAGCTAAATATTTTTTGCACACACAGCCAGCATGTTGAGAGAGAGTGAGAGAGGGAAGGGGGGTATAAAACAAAGAAAACTTTAGACAAATACAACAACTCTCCTGTTATTGTTGTTGTTGTAGTTCTTCTGTAGTTTTTCTCTGCCAAAACTATTGCCAAGCAGCCCTCGGGCCGAAAATTTCCAGTTAAAGGCAACTTAAAGTCTCTCTTGGATTTTCTTTTGGTTTTTTGCTATCATTGTTGTTGTTGTTGTTGTTGTTATTATTGTGTATTGTTGTATGCTGAGATATATAGATATGGTTACAGATAGATATATGCATATATATATATATATATGGATGTGTGTGTGTGTGTGGTGTTTGGTTGCTTCTTCAGTCGGAGTGGAGTGCAGGAAGTGAAACGTAGGAAGTGTGGCCAACAACATTTTATACTCGAGCGCATAATATTCATATGCAGGCCATAAAAAACTTTGCCAGCTCAACGAGAGATCTTCTTCCGACATCCCTATCCCGTTCCCGTTCCCGTTCCCATTCCCATTCCTGGTCTCCTACTTGAGCAGAGTTTGAGACATCTTTAAGAGAGTTTCTGTTGAAAGATATGTTCGGTTTGGTTCATTAAAAATCAGTTTAGTTAAGTAACCGAAGGCCACAAAAATATTTTATATTTAGGGTTTCAGTTCTATAAAGTATTTGGGTTGATTTCTTCAATTTCTCTCATATTATTGTGTCTAAAAAATAAGTTGAATGTTGCAAATCTTTTTTATGAGGCCTTTTAAAATCTTTTAATTATTATTGCAAACTCCAAAAAATAGACTTATCATTCAGATATAGTATAAAAGAATTATGAATTTGGAATGTTAATTATGTGGAAATTTTTTTTGTAGAATGTTTCTCCTGGAGTTTGCCATTGGAAAATGTGAAAAATTTGCTAGAAAAAATAAGAGAACAATAGAGAAGTAAATGAGAAATAAAGATAGATAGATAAATAGTAAGAGATAGAGACAGACAGAGAGAGAAAGATAGTATTTTTTGCTGCAACGCCTCCATTTGCTAGGAGCGGGCAAAAAGTTGCATAGAGCAGAGGGAAGGGAAGGGGAGTGGAGTGGAGTGTGCGGCAGAAGCTTAACTTAACTTTGCTTTTACTGCGATAAAATGAAAATTGCACACGCGCCATAAATAAGGATTCTCACAAGGATAATTTATAAAACTTTGCTCACAACGTTTTACTTATGAGAAGCAGCAGCAGCAGAAGCAGCAGCAGCAGCAGTAAGCAGCGAATGCCAGACACAATTCCCCGTCCCCATTTTCCGTCCCCGCCCCACTCTCTCTCTCCCAAGCCACCCGGGAACTGATGCACTTGCGTCTACCGCCTCTAAACCATTCTCATTCTCATGTCCATGTCCATATCCTGGCGTGGCGTGGCTTGGCCCGGTCTGGTCTGGGCACGGGGCAAGTGAAGTTTGTAAATTCCGCAAGTGTTGAGACTATGACGTATGCCCAAGGCCCAACACCCAACACCCGCTTCAATTCATCCGAATGGGCATCTAGTTAAACGGGTGTGCGGGCTGAGGGGGGCAGGTCGACTTGGGGGCCAAAGACCTGCATGCATATGCTGACCAGAACGACCCCTCCGGTCGGTCGGTCGGCCATCCAAATGGCCAACAAAATGGGCAGGCTGAGTAGGGCAGTCGAAATTGTAATCGATGTGCGAAATAAACAAAAGCGGACATAATTATCGAGTTATCGCGCGGCGCCTTTGCTGCGGGTGTGGCTGCCCCCACACACACACACACCCACACCCAATGAATGGACAGGCTGTGTGCTTGGCCAGCGCTAATCCCGCACCGAAATTCTCGGCAAAGGCAACGCATCGCATCGATATTTATGATGTCATGGATTTTATTGTTGCCTGCTGCAAAATATTCATATGCGTTTGGCCCAGCCAGGACTCGGACTTGGGCACGGAAACAGTAAAATGACCATCAGCCCGAACAGGATGTAAATTTTGCAGCAAAACGAGACAACGCACACAAGGACATGGCCGGAGAGAGGACCGGAGTGAGAGCGGGAGATGGAGAATGAATGTCCTCCCACTGAGGTCCTGGGAGCAGTGGGTGGATTGTCGATAAGGCGGCTGGCTGCCCCTGTCTGAGCGAGAGATGACGCTGGTGCGATAGTCCAATGTCCGCCAGGATGTGCCACAGTCAAATTTGAGCAGGTCACCTCCCCGCGCTCCCTCCCCACGAATGCTCTAGGTCAGAGCGCAATAAAATGTTGCTGATATTGTTGTTCTATTTTTTTCACTTCGTTCACTTTATTTTTGATATTTCTTTTCCTCTGGTTTTTGCTGTTTCTGCTGCTGCCTATTGCCAAGTTTGATGTGGCTCTTGTCCATGGGGCTCAGCATCAGTTAAGCTCCGCACGGAAGTTGCACATATGCCTCGGACTCCACTCTCTACTCTACTCTACTCTATTCGATGCGATGCGGGTTTCGGTTCGTCGCTGTTATTGCTGTTATTGTTGTTGCACTTGAGTTATGCGCATAGATTGAAAATTGTCGATAACCGAAAAAGAATCGCACGAAATGCAACCAACACCAACAAGCCACAGGGTCAAATGAACAACGAAACATCAACGAACTAGCGATACCCTAGCAACCCTAGAACTAAAATTCATATCAACTTAACTGAATGAATCAAATTAAATAACAATCTCTTAGAAAATTCACATAATTTCCTCTTATGCCCTAGAAAATGATCGAAACCAATATACCCTTTCCCTGCTAGGGTATTCGAAAATACTCTGTCTGGGCGCGTTTTGCACTTCACAATTGTTTTCGAGGCAGAGGTTTAAAAAACAACAAAAATGTGTGGGCTTGGAAGGTGGCTGTGGTAGGCGTGGCCACATCATGTTGTTGGGGGAGCGTGATGCAACACACCATTATAAAGTTATTAAAAGACAAAAAAACAACAAGGAAAACATGGTTATATGGAGAGAGAGACATACCCAGTGAGGGAATACTCCCCGAGAGTATCTGTAACAGGTAAAAAGCATGGGTAATCACTTCAGACAATCTCAAATTGATGGCAGTGGACAGCATATGAGCCAATTGGCCAAACTATAATAAGAGAAATATAAAACCAATTATCAATGAATTCAAAATTAAAGAAAAGTCTCTGGATCAAAGAGCAATCTATGGAGAAGTCCTAATTGCAATATGTTAAAAACCTTTATTTAAAGAGCAAAGACTCCATTTTCATTGGAGAATTTTGAGAGATGTTTTTCTTAATTTTTAAAAATTTAAACAATAGAAAAGAGGCAGAACCAAGAAGTAATGTATTTGAAAGTCTTTAATTAAATACATATTTCTTATTTTACTACTATAATCAATTTGAAACATATTGCAAACAATAGTTAACATTACAAAAAATGAGTCCATTCTCATTCAAGAATTTATTACTATTTTTTACTACTATAACTTTTGTAATGTTTATTTACATTTGCATAGAAATTAAACACGTGGGGTGTAGCGAGAGAGCATCAACGAAAATCTATATGAAAAGCAATGTCAAAATACTTTTATCCAGCCATATAAGAATAATCTTTAACTCAAATAAATACAGTAATTTCATTTTTACCGTTATCACTGCAAGTTTTTTGTTTCTTATAAGCTTTGATACCATCTCTCATTTAAAAATTTAAAGGATGCCGTGACTCCTCTCAGTTTCCAGAAAAAAGCGATTTTACACTTGACAACATGAAGTCAAAATACTTTTGTCCACAATTGTATGTAGGTTTAGTTGTGAAACAATTGAAGTCCATGATAATTGTATAGATCATAACTAACAATTACAAAATAAACACTTCATTTTGGACTTAATCTCATAGCTAGTTTATCAAACCAAAAATAATTTCCTGATTTATGGTTCCGAATTATTAACGAAAGATTTTTAAAGTTCATAAATGGACACAGAAATAAAATTCGAATAGCTCGATTTAAAACCAAATTAGTTACAATTCCAACTGGCAACTGTTTCAGTGTATTCACAGATAATAAATTACTGGAAATATTATAGAATATAACCGACTACACACCGAGTTGCTTGTCCATTTTTATCCGCTTTTATCAATGTTGTTTTTAAAGTTCTTTATTTGGTTTTTGTTTTTGTTTAAATAAAAACATTTTGTCCACCGTCTGCTCACAATCAAAAGGCAACAAAGCAACGACAACGAGAGCAACAACAACAAAATGCCTTTTTGCAACAATGCAAAAATTGTTTATGAGATTAAGCTCATAAACTGCGAAAATGCATTTTAATTGAAGTGCAGCTTTGGGACTTCATATATGAGAGTGGAGAATATAATATAATATTTCTGTTTTCTCGTTTTTCTGTTCGGCCTCTCGTCGTTTGGTGGCACTCACTGATACTGATAGTAAATTTCCAATATATCGATACAAAAACCAGAACAGAGAGAGGGAATGTACCGAGTGTGCGGACAATGGCGTTGATTGTTTGAACTTTGCTGGCGCTTCAGATTTTCTGTCTTTTTTCTGTTCCATGCCCCATGCCCCATGCAGTTTTTTATGCCAATAAATTGGCAATAAACATAAATCGCAAGGATTTACAACACAGAGGCATATAAAATAAATTTATTTCTCATATGGTATATACGGGTAATTAACAGAGTCGATGAGGTGATGGACCAACAGATCAGATTAGAAGAAACTAGACCAACAATTTGTTTGCCCATATGATTTATGAGCTCGAGAAGTTTGTTTGCCGTGTGCTTTAATTGAGCGGATGTGACACTCAAGATTCAACGGAAATCACTAATTGCCGTCTCTTGAAGGGATGGGGGCTCCGAACTATGGGGACCTTGTGACTCATAAATACGCCATGTTTGCATGCATTTCAAATGAAATGTTGTCTGTAGCCAAAAAATACACTAAAACATCCAATTTAATTTGTATGAATCCATCAGTAGCTCCTTTGTCTTTGGCCAAGACGAGATCTACCAACTGCAGAGGGGGGTGAGGGTTTACTTGGAAAGGGCAGACAACAACAGTAACGCGACAAGTGAAAGGAGAATTGCAAAACTCCCGCAAACCAAAAAAAAAACAAAAAAAAAGACGACTCCTTTTACAGTTTTCATGGCATTGTTCAGAATTACCATCAAGTTGACAGTTCTATGGCGCGTTGACAGTTCACACAAACATTCACATGGACTCGCACACACACACACACACTAACACACTTACACATATGCAAATGTCGCCAACTCGTTGGCTCATTCTTGTGGAAAATGTTTTTCTACCCGCAAAACGGAAGGAAGGAACTGGGCAAACGAAACGAAACGAAATGAAACGAAATGAAGAATGTGGCAGGCAAAGCGAGCTATCAGTAGTACAAAAAACCAAAGTCCAGAGACAAGAGGAAAAAGTGCTTCTATAGCTTAGTTAGAAAAAAATACACACAGAGAGAGAGAGAGAGAAAGAGAGGGGGAGAAACGTGGCAAACGTATGAAATGACAACTTGAAAATGCAAATAAATGTAAGTTTGCCATTTTTATTTTCATTTGCACACGTTTGTCTCTCTTGTCTCCTTTTTGCTGGCGGTGCCACGTCAGGAATTCATCATCAACGACCACGTGAAGAGGTTCCCCCTCCCCACTCCCATCCACAACTTATCTGTCTGCTGTTGGCATTCAAAACTATTTTTGTCGTTGGCATTTAAAGTGTCACATTTATATGGGATTTTTATTTGGTGCTTCTCCTCAACCACTTCCATCCCATTCACACAGACACCTCATCTACACTCCCAACTCCTACTCCTACTCCAACTCCTACTCCTTCGGTGCTTTCAACTCCTACTTCTATGCCACACGCGCCTCCCCTTCATTTTTTTTGTTGTATTTTTTGTATATATGTAGATACATGTGTGCATTTTTGTCTTCCTTCTGCCTGGATTGGAATTTTAAAATGTGGCATTGCGGCATCTTCAATATCACACCATACATATAAATGAGTGTGTTTGTGTGTGTGTGTGTGTGTGTGTGTGGAAGCCATTCACGTGTTAAAACACAATAACACCTCAATGAACCGAATTGCCTGCAGATGAGTGACACTCTAGAGTAGGGGCAATTAGAAGTCACAGTTTTGGGGATGATTCCATAGAAAGTATATTTTTATCAGGAATTCAATCAGATACTTTCCATTAATCACGCAATTCAACACTATAATGAACTTTAGTAATTAGAATTCACAAAGTATTTAAGAACATCAAAGAAATAAAAGCTCCCTCTTTATCCCTAAGAAATTGCTAAAAAACGAAAGGATAAAAACTCCTTCTTTATCCCTAAGAAATTGCTAAGAAACTATATAAATGCCCTATAAAAAATTCTTCTTTATCCCCAAGAATTTGCTAAGAAACATAAGGATAGGAACTTCTTCTTTAACCCTAAGAATGAGCTAAGGAACAAAAATATATCCCGCATTTTTCTGAATCATTAAGTGACAATCTTTAACTTTTTATCCTATAACTAAATAGTAAATGTAGCTTTTAGTCTTATTTTCTCTATCCATAACTCCCAAAATTGATATGTAAATAACTAATTTAATGAATCAATTCTACTTTTAAATACCAAATGCAGTTTACTATGCTGAAAATGATTTTCTTCAAATTAATCAACCAACAAAACGTATCCTATCTATCAATTATTGTGATATTAAATCCATAAACTGTTTTCTTCTTAAGTAATCTTTAATATATTACATAAAACCCATAAAAATATCCTTACCATTATTTACTATGGAAAGCTGAAACTGAATCCTTAGCAAAAATCCATTTATAATAATTGTTTTGGATATGTACAAGTACTTAAGTACAAAATATAATTACAATTTCCATAGAACTATTTATTATTTCCCACTTTTTTGTAATCTTTAGGGAAACAAAAAATGCAGTTTCCTGTTACAAGTGTAATAGATAAATCTATTTACAATGGCCAACCTCCCCCTGATCTACTTTTTACCATAATCTAAAAAAAAAACATGGAATCCTTCTTGATCCTTGTCTTGAAGGGAAATATGTGAACCATTTTTCAAGTGCCGCTTAGAGGACAAATGTCGCTATTTTGGGTACTTCAACCACTTGCAAGTCCTTTCTCCTCCCAATTTCACTAACTAGTGCATATGGGCATATTTCTCCCATACACACACACACACACACACACACACACACGGGGGCTCAATGGCTGGCTGCAGCCTGTCCCAATCATAAATCATAATTCAATATGGAGTGCCCTACCCTACCTAGCTACCACCACCACCCTTCCTCCCCTGCTCTCTCTCACAGTCGTTTTACATGCATTACAAGGCAATTCAATGCGTTGTTCTACAATGAAATATGCATTAAAATGGCCTACCAATTGGTTAGACGATCGGGGGTCGCAGTTTCCCAAAAACCAAAAAAAAACGAAACGAACTGAAATGAAATGAAGCCATGTCGAATTACCAAGAGCAGAGGTGGAGAGGAGAGAAATTGTTCCCATTACCATTTGATTTTTCCATGGAAATTCGATGATGCTTGGGACATGGAAATCTGTAATGAGCAGATTTTGTATTTATAATGTGATTTCTGAACCTCGACTAAGGAGAGAAAGAGAGGAGCAAGGGAGGGGTCTTTGGGTCTACGCCAGTGGCACATCGTTCATTAACCAGACTTAGTTGAGTGCTAATTGCATAAATCACATAAGGATTTCAGCAGTCTGGCAGTCCCCCTCACCATCACCCCCCTCCTGCAATTTTCTTTGGGCATTGGCACGAATTTAAATTTCATTTGGCCACATATTGTAGTTGAGCGATTAAATAAATGCGCACAAGTTAAGCCCTCTCCGAGAGACACAGACACACAGAGAGAGAGAGAGATACTAAAGTATCTTGTGGATACTAGACTACAAAAGGCTCAAGTATCTTTGGCAATGTCGGACAACCGCAATCGAATTACCTGGACATCAAATGTGAGGTAAAAACCCAAAAATGAAATCCCCATAAATTCCCAACTGAGCTTGACTTGGCAATGCGAGTGAGCCAAAAAGCAGGAAGAACAGAAAAGTCACTTTTTTGGATTGTTTTGCCTGTTGTTAAAGGATTATAGTGGTTAGAGTTCTGTTTGTTGGGAAACAAGCTAACGTGCTGATTATGCAACATGCAGTTTTTCCAGTTGAAAGTATTCATTCTGATACCCATCATTTCCCATGCTTTGTCACTTGAATACCAAATAAAGAACTTGGCAATAGTTCGATGACATTGAACAGCGACAACCAACCAGCAGCAGCAGCAACAACTGCTGCAGCAACGACAGCGACAACATCATCAAGATGCGACTCTTGGGTCGGGCCTGAGAAACTTGCCACAAACCGTAAAGTGAATGCAAGGGGGCAGAGACACACAGAGAGAGAGAGAGGGAGGGAGAGAGAGAGCAAGAAATGCTTGTTTAAGATTTAAAAGTAAAAATAGCTCCTTATTCATCTTCGATACACGAAGCAGCTGAGGATGCGGATGCGCCCCAGACTCGAGCTCTTCCTCTCCCTCTACCTCTCCTTTCCTCTCTTTCTCTTTCTGTCTCTTGTGTGTTGCCTGGTAGAGAAAAACAGATACAGGGATGGCAATGGCAACCCACGAGTTTCAGTTACCAATGGCTGCCCATACCCATAGCCCATTGCCCATTCTCATTCTCAATCACATTCCCATTCCCGGAACGTGTAATGGCAAGTTGCATGTTGCACCGCGTGTTGCTTTATTTGCATACAACAACAACAACAATGCTGCAGGGATGCAACAGCAATATGTTTGGGGAGAATAGAAGGAGGCGAAAGTGGGATCCAAAAGTACTAAAGGATATTCGCTGATTACTGAAAGTGGTTAAAATTAAATTAAAACTTTTAAATTTTCCACTCACTTTCCCAATGATTATTTTTTAAGTCCATTGAGTAGAATGGTCATAATAAATATCTATATATAACTGATTAATCTTAGATATTTTTAGTGTGTAAATTATCCTACAAAGTTCTTAAAGTAGACTCCAAATTCTTAAGTAGAATTCTTTCTTTAGTTCACGCATTTCTTATTAAGTAAATGAATCGTAAGTTTCATTGAAGTGAAACCAATGAAAAGTTTTATGGCCTCTTTCTCTCTTTCTAATGCTCAACTTATTATTGCACTCTTCCATTATATGGACATTAGTCTTTCTATATATCCCTCAATGTGGCAGTTCAATAGCTTTGCCGATTTCGCCCTTCATTCGCGACTGTTTCGACTTGTCGGACTCTGCCAAAAGATTTGCTTTTGAGATATGCCCACAATAAAACACACAAATAAAACTTGCAACTGCGAGACTCACCTTTGGCTGGCTACATATACGTTAACCTGGCCCGATTCAGTTGCTTTGCCCTGCTCCTTTACCTTGTCCTTGTCCTTGTCATAGCTGCTTCTTCTTCTTCTTCTGCTTCTTCTCGGTTGCGTTTTCTTCTCGTTGCTGGCGGCAAACCTTTTGTTTATTTTATTATCTTTGGCTATTTGGCTGCTTCTTGTGCTTCTTTTTTTTTGTATATGGAGTGTGGCGAAAACGCTTAAAACAAAATTTATTTAGTCGGCCCAAGGCCCAAGGCATAGAGAGGAAGAGACAGAGAGAGCGAGAGATAAACAGAGAGAGAGAATCGCAATGCGACAAAAATGCGACTAAAAATAAAGCAAATGGTTAAAAGCAACAACAAAAAGAAATATGCGACAAAAAAAAAAGTAAACTAAAAATAAATAAAATATATATATATGTGTATGTGTGTATGTGCGTGTATGTGTGCGCCACAAGCCAGAGAAAATGGCTAAAATTAATTTAAATTTATATATTTTACAGGCGCAAAATTTGAATTCAGCAAATTGTGTGCGAAAAATGGGGCTTAAAATAGCTGACGCTGCAAATTCAAAATCAGAATCACAATCCGAATCCGAAACCGAATCAAAATCAGCTGCCAAATCCAATTTTATGATGGCGCGCAGACATTTGCATAAAATGTTTGCATAGGCGCAAGCGGGACAACAATCGTAGGGAGCCATCTGGTGCAAGCGAGATAGAAATAGTAGGGAGAACATGCAACAGCAGCAGCAACAGCAACGGCAAACAGCGCCCAGCATGTGGCAGGCTGTGTTGATGTTGCTGTTGTTCCTATTGGTGCGGGGATTGCTAAAGGGAGGGAAGGCGGGCGGCAGGGAGGGGACTACACTGCATTGCATTGCATGTTCGCCGTGTTTCCTCGCAAAACTTCTCTCGCAGCTCCTCGCATGCAATCGCAAAACAGCACGCGAAGACAGATTAGAAACGCAAACGAACCAAAGTTCTGCGGGCAGCCGCCCCCCTGCGATTCCCAGGGACTTTGCTCCGTTTGGAGCCGCTGATGGAGTCGGTGGGCCTGTTCTATGTTGGGTTGCTGTTATCATTACAAACACAGCGGGATGCAAAGCATTTGGTTTATGGCATTAGAATCTAAGCTTCAATGTTCGAGCCAAGAGCACTCAGAGATGCCAACATCCGACCAAAATCCGATCCAACCAAAATCAGCAAAAATCACTAAATTCAGAAACATATATAACTGAAAAATTCTAAAAATGTTTGTCAAAGAGGATTGTTTAATATTCTAAAATGAATTTTAATTCAATTTACAAAATTTTCTCCCTGTTAAAATGTGAAAAATTGTGTAAAATTTATATTCAAACTTAATATAGAATTGTCTTTACATTCCTTAGCATATGAAGAAGTGGAATAGCTCGAAAAAAATTAAAAGGATGAATTTGGGGATCCAAATTAAGCATCTAACTTTAATCATTACTTCAAATACTATTGTATTGCTACTTTTGTGGAAATTACTTATAACAAGAAGAAGTTAAATCAATTATTTCTACATGATATGGAGCGAAGATTGACTATGGACAAAAATACTTTGGATTCATTCGATATTAACCTTCTTAATCTTCACTTTTATTAAAAAAATTGCAGACAAAAACTTGATTCAAGAACCTCCACTTAACTTTCTTCTATTTACTCAGCTTTAAGGTTTCAAAAAATTATTGTTTGTTCATTTTAAAGAGACAGTTTTATTTCGAATACAAATCACTAATCTAAGAATTTACAATTGTTTTTGAACGTGAAAGTTTTGCTTAGCATTTGGCCCATTGTAGCCGCCTTTGAAGACACTCAACCAACAACAAACAGCCTGTTCTCCAAGAAGTCTCTTTTTGCTATATGTATTAAGCTCCATCTCCATACCCACCCCCCACCTCCCCAGACCCGATTCGCCAACTATAACTATATATAGTTACTTGTGTATAGTAAGAAACCCTTTCACAACTTTAACTGCATTGGAAATTTGCATATGCTGCCTGTCGGCAATATGTATATAGCAGTAGTTGTTGTTGTAGGAGGAGGCAACCATGGAACGAGGCAAAAACTTCTTAACATTTTTTTGTTGGTTCGCTTTTTTAGTCTCTTTGCTTTTGTTTTGTTTTGTTTTGTTTTGTTTTGCTCCACTTGTCTGACGTTTCTCATTGCTGTTGCTGTTGTTTCTCTGCAACTGTTGCCATTTACATTTTTACAACAACAACAAAAATTATGAAAATATTTGAGAAAACTAGAAATCTTAAGAGATGACCAAGAAAATTGCTTTAATTTTCTTTACGGATTTTCGATTTATGTTGTTGCCGTCGTTCTCTTTAAACCATCTTCAATTATGCTCCAGGTATGGAGTTGCAACTCTCTCTCTCTGCCTCTCTGTTGCCGCTGCTTGTTAGTCCGCAACAGCAGCAACAAAAAATTGCAATAATGTTAATTTTTTTGCAACTATTTGCCATCCTTCTACGTCGGCAGCCGCCAAAAAGGGTTTAATTTCATTTCGGGCTGCGCGTTCCACATTGCTTCAAGTACGTGTAAGTGTGTGTTTATGCAGGAGCAACATCGTCGTCGTCGTCATTGTTGTTGTTGTTGTTGTTGTTGCTGCTGCTGTTGTTGCCTCTGTTATCTGCAAAACTCCATTAGAAAGGCAAAGGAAGCAAATGGCGCACTCCTGCTTCATGGCAGCTAACGAACGCAAACACAAAGAACCAGAGACAGAGAGAAAGAGAAGGAGACTCGGACAGAGACAAGGTTGGAGTCGGGATTGGAGTTGGAGTTGGAGTCGTTGGCTGGCAGGCAGCAGCAGGCAGGGCAGGCGCAAAAAACGACGTCGCTTAACGACTTTAAAGAAAAATTAAAAACATCCCAAAAGGAATACATCTTCGCCCTGCCGCATACATCGACATGCCAGAGCCTGGGACTGGGACTGAGACTGGGACTGGAGTTGGCTGCTGTTGCATGTTGCCCATCCGTTCGTTTCTCTGTCCGCCTGTCTGCTGTCTGCTCAACATTGTTAGTGGCTCTCGAATTTATTTTAACGAACTAGTTTGGTCACTTCATACAACATTTTTTTCCAAGATTCTTTTTTTCCCTTTTTCTTTCTGGTTTTGTTTTTGCGCCGACTCTTTTGCTGCTCGTTTTGCTGGGCTTGTTGCATTTGCTTCGGGGTTATAAAATATATTCGCCTTATATAAATAAATAAATTGGTAAATGGCATTTCATTTGCTGTCTCCTCCATACATGGTTGCTGCTGCTGCTGTTGATGCGATGATAAATGCGGCAAAAACCTGTCGCAATTCCCTCGGATCGTCAGCAAATTGAATTTATTTGCTCGCAAATGTCGTCAAGCCAATGGCAATCCAACAAAATAGGATATGGCCAGAAATGGAACAGGAATTCGAGTACTCAAATGAGATGAATACCCAGCAAATTGATAGAAAAACCAATGTGAAAGATTTTAACCCCAACTAAAGACTCGCATTAAATGCATTTACTTATCATTTTCTCTATAATATATATTAAAGTGTTTGTCTATGGTGGCAGACCGTGAGATAAACGACACGGAACGACTTCTCGCAGCTGACGCGCCCCTTTTTCGCTCTTCATTTCGTTTTGGGTGGCGCATTATGAGCAACAGCCATCAGCAACATCATCAGCAACAACGGCAACAGCACGAAGAAAGGCAAAAGAAATTGCACACAAAATTCTTAACGAGCTGCAAGCACTTGCAAAATGTGCAAAATCAAGAATTATTTACTTCAAATTCCAACTCTAACATAGAACTCGTGCAGCAGCAGCGGCAGCAACAGCAACATGCACGGCAGCAACATGCTATGGAAAGCAAGCGTAAAGCTAGCAACTATGCCAGTTCAGCCTCGTTTGCTGCTCAGGCGGCCATGTTGCTGCCGTTGCCCATTGCTGTTGCCCATTGCTGTTGCTGTTGCAGGGGCAACTCATTGCAAATGCAACACAACAGCGCGCTTTTCTCAAGTTCGGTCAGCATCAGCATCATTACTTCCATTCAAGCTGTTTGGCTTGGCGTGTACATAAAAAAAAAACAAAAAAAAAAGCGACTGCATGGCGGCGGCGCTGCTTTTGCCGTTGCTGTTGTCGTTGCGTTTTTTGCCCTCAACCATTTTGGACAATGCGACTGGGCAGCAGGAATTGTTGCCATTGCATGTTGCTGCTGCAACGTCGCGGCGTTGGCCACTGCCAAATAAAGCAAACGCATTGCGAATTCCTTCTCGACATGGCTGTTGAGCTGTTCTTTTTTTTTTTTCTTCTTATGTTGTAGGTACTTTTCATTTTTGCTGCTCAACCTTTTAATGATTTAAAATTCCATTTTAAGAATTTTATACTTAATGATGTGTTTCGCGTTGTATACTATCGTTGCTGGATCCCGGTTCTGATACTGGTCCCTGGTCCTGCCGATTGCAATGGCGTTGGCAATGGCGACTGTCCTCATCGTCGTCGTCATCGTCGTCGTCGTCGTCGTCGTCGTCGTTTGATCTAAACACTGCGTGCTTTTCGTAAATTGCTTTTCGTTGTTGTCTTGGCCCAGAGCTCTTACCTTTTGTCGAAGCCGCATGAAATGTGTGCGAGTTTCGGTTCGTTTCTTGCTTCCCCCTCCATTTTTTCCTTCTTGCTTGTGGAATTGCAAAAAAAATGAAAATAACGAAAAACAATATATGTATATAGTATATATTGAATGCAATTGCGATTTACAGGCATGAAATCGCAACAACCAAAATATTTGCCGCACACACCAAATAGTTTGTTGAGATTTATGGTCCATCCGCCGCCTACCTTTTACCTTTAAAAACAGGTTGTAAATTTGCGCAGAAAAAAAAACAACAAACAACACGAAATACAGAAAGCAACACAAATCAAAAATATGTTTGGCAACTGTTTCTAAATTTCATATTCTATTGACGCATGCAAATTTCACGGCATGCCACCTGCTGGTTTTGTTTTTGGGCCAACTTTCACCGACCGGCCTAAAAAAAACCTAAAAACCTCGATAGGTACCTGCTCTATATTTATTTGCCCGTAAAATTCCCGGCCAAGTGCGTGCAAAAATATGAATTTTCATAATTTTCGCACAGTTTGCGGTTGGCAAAAAAATAAGAGAAGAAAGAAAAAAGGAAAACTGTCCGAATTTTTGGCAAATTTATCACAGGACCTGTCCCAAATCACAGCAGCTGTAGCGCAGGACAATTGATGAGATAACAAAACCTTTTTTTTTTTTTTTGCGAGGGACCGACTTCTTGTTGTTTTGAAATATTTCTCGTGCTGTTTAGAAAGTGCGTTACATGCTTCTGAAAATTGCAATATTAAGATTAAGTTTTGATTTATGACCAGAGAACAGAGAAATTGCATTTCTCCCTTGCGAGGAAGGCGGATGCAAGGAGTACGAGGACCAGTTGTAATTGTGTAAATGTAAAGCTTTGCAGTCCATTTCGTTGTCATTGGAGTTGGCATAAAAATTCAATTATCACTTAATAACAACAAGAGCAAATGGAAATTGCGTGCACCGCGGCGTTGCACAGTTGCAAGTTACGCATGGTTATTGCAGTTGCAGTTGCAGTTGTTGCTGTTGCCGTTGCCGTTGGCTACGACCTACCTGCAACTCCAATGGCCATCCGGCGAGAACATTTGCACTTTGCGTTATTAACAAAAAGGTCGTTAAAGCATTTTAACTTACTTTACGTGCTGTATTTTAATTATTTCATTTTGTGCAATTACACAGTAAAAAGTCGCCAAGTGGCCAAGGCAACAATACAAAAAATGGCCCATAAAACCACCTTGAACTTAATAAATTTGGTCATTTCTTTCTGCATGATATAAGTAGTATATATAAAGTATTTCATAATATACCAAATTTTAAGCTAATGGAACTTTTGACTAATCCATTTATTTTCTCTCTTTTCTTTTCGTTTTAGGTAAGTGTAAAATATTGACCAAATTAAACCCAAATTTCGCATTGATAAAGTGAGTAGATCTATTGTGATAGAGTTCGATTATAGACGATAAATCGCATGACAAGAGCAATTTTTGGGATTAGTTGCAAAATGCTTAAACAAAATTGGAAAATTACTCATGCATATTATGCCAGGCCCAAAAAAAACTTGGGCCCACACATGGATTAGTTTTCCCCAACACAAAAGCCAACGTAAAGAACTGCTCCTTACATTTCCTCCTCTCTTTCTATTTGTATTTTCTTATTTTTTTTCTCTGTTTGAAAGGGAGTTGCAAACTGAAATGCCCTTATTTAAATTTATTTTCGCAAATTTACTTTCCCATAGCATAAAATCAAATCCAATCAATAAGCATCTTAAATAAATTCATGGCACCCGCACACACACACACACACACCCTGGAAACCCTCAGTTCCACCCACCCAAATCACCATGCCCTCCCCCTCCACCACCATCCAGTTAGTCAGCAGCCAGTCAGCCAGGCACTCAGCTACCTCATTTTTTGTAATGCTAAATAAATTTATTTGCTAATGTAGTTTCTTTTTTTCCAAACCCCCCCATCCCGCCCTTCTCTTTCTCCTCTTTCCACTCACTCTTTTGGTGGCAAGAAAATCGAAAGAACGAATGAAAAAAAAAAGAAATAACGAAACGAAATGTGGTACTTGTTAGTTTTATCTGCATATCATTGAGATAAATTTGGTGCCGATCAAATGCCGCCTCAACTGTCTCACTGTCAGTCTGTCTATCTGCAAGAAGTGGGGGAAAGGGAGGGCGGTTGAGGAGTCCGAAGCAGGCGTCGTTCGGCTGCCGTGTGGCACAAGCAAAAGAGAGCAAAAAAAAGAGGAAAAAAAGTCTGCTGAAAAGCCGCTGATTTGCATATGAAAGTAATTTAATGTCTATGTCTTGAAAGCACCACACACACACACACACAGACAAGTGGCAGGGTTAGGGGTAAGAAGTCTGCTATCAGTTGAGAACACGTCCTGACTTATATATACATATGTAAAGATATATATCGTATAGCCAACCGATAAGCGAAAGCAGCTTCCTGAAATTTGCCGAAGAATCTCAATTTCGTTTCAGTTTTCATTGGATAAATAGAGAAATATATATAATACATAAGATAACATTTCTCTGAAAGTGAAGATAAACAGAGAAATATATATAATACATAAGATAACATTTTTCGATACGAAAAGCCCTTGAAATAATCTATATTTATATAGTTTCTTCCTCTCTAAAAATGAAATTTCACTCTAGGCATCTTAGATTTTTCGATAAATTAATAATTCATCTCTGTATATAAAGACTTATTAAGAATTGAGTGTCATAATAAAAGAGTTTAATGTCATTTTCATTGAAAATCTTCAAAAATCTCTTCTGATTTTTATGACAATGAAACTGGACTAGTTTTTGCCTCTTCTTACAACGATTTCCACTGGTTTTGCATCTCAAAATCTTTTCCACATTATAATTTTTAAAGATGTTTTTTTTAAAGAGTTTTTCTAATACTTTCTAGCTAGTTCACATATCATTTTGTTGCTCTTAATTCTTTTTGGCAGCATTTGCTGTTTGTCTATAGTTTTTTTTTTTTTTTTCAATTAACTGACCAACGAGGAAAACCCATTTCACTGGTGGAATGAGAATTGCCATTTTGCGTGGCCATAACACACTCGCGTCGGCTGTAAAATGGCCGCCGCCGCGGCAGAGAGGAAAATTTAAATTGAAATTTTCCATCCAAAAATTTACCCTAAACGCTAGTTGACACACTCCCCCAAATAGTTTTATGGCTGTTTGTCCGTTGCATATGTAGATTTTCAGCTGACCTGACAATTTTAATGGACCCTCCCACTCCGCCCACTCCCCCATTCGTCCCCTGTCATTCCCACTCTCCTGTTTTTGAACCATTTCGGGCTCACCCACACAAATTTATTGTCCTGCAACATTCCTGACACTTAATTGTCTGCGTTTAATGAATGAATGAATGCGTTTTTGGCCTGGCCAATGGGCAACGGGCATTGGCCAATATTTATCACTGCAGCGAGAGCTGCCATTAACTCTCGATTATTATGATTATTACTACATATTATTATTAGTTTTTGTGCGTAATTTTTTTTGTTGTATTTTGATTTTCACGTTTTTAATTGAATTTTAATGAATTTAATGCCGCATGAATTTCCATTTTTTCTCGCCACTTTTTTCGAGTTCAAGTTAATCAAAAGTGCCGCTTGATTATTTTCGCTAAATTAAATTTTAATCATAATTTTAATGGCCGCACATGCAACTCGTTGCCGGCATTCGTTTAATTAGTTTACACTGCGCTACAATTTTTCGGTATACACTGCCAACCTGTTCCCCCCCCCACGCCGGGGTTTGTTCCCTGTCTTGTCCTTGCCCCTCCCAAATTTGCCTTGGCAGGCAGACAAACGTTTTATTTCGTTATCTTTTTGCCGCAGGCAGCTGCAAATGCCACGCAAATTAAACATGCTACCTTTTTTCCTCCTCCCCGTACACTTCGCTCCCCTCACCACTGCTTGCCACCTTCATCATCATGTGTCCTGGTTGTCCTTTTTTTTTGCCTACTGATTTTTTACCTTTGCTGCTAGTTGACAAAGTGCTCTGACTCTCTCTCGTATTTCTCTTTGCACTTTTCGTTTTTTAATGCCCTTCACGAGGAGGGTACATTGGTTACATTCTGCAATTCTGCTAGGAAGGAGAGAACGAGGCTAAGAAGAGGCTTTTGTTAGTAGGATGATTTTTTAAATCTAAATCATTTACACATTTTATCATACTTTAGAGAACTACGAAATAGATTTGAAATGCAGGCTTAAAATGGGAACTTATTGATATATTTTCCAACGAGTTTTGAAACCTTTTTTCATTACATAGTCATGCGTTCCCTGAGATCTATTAAAACAAGAGTATTGAAGCCACGGGACGCAGTCGAAATTAGTGTGATTCTCTTGTTTCCGTTTCTTTATTTTTGGGTCTGTCACGCCCTCATACTCTGAGGGTGGGGGGGGGGAGGTGGGCATACGGTTATTAAACACCCACTTATTACCTCTTTTTATTTACATATTCATGCGGATGGCGGCACACTCCCAGCCTTAATTGGCAGCCTTTTGGCCACGTAAATTTTCAGCTCCTTGCAACAACCTGCCCAGCAACAACAACAACAACAGCAGCAACAACAATTCCAATGGAGTATTGGTCGAGCTCTGCTAATCGCATCATAAATATTCAGTGTGCCTTGGTTTCCTTTACTTTACGTTACTTTACCTCGGTTTGGTTTGGTTTCATTTCGTTTGGTTTGCTTTGCTTTGGTTTTGATTCCAGTTTTCACACCCTCGGGCGTTCGGGGCGTTTAACATGTTTTATGACAGCAGCGCGTTTATGCAACAACAACAGCAACAACAACATTAGCAGCAACAACAACAACATAGGAAAAAAGAAAGTGCTGCATACTTGGCGGCGCACGCATGAGATCGCCAAACGAAATGAGGTTCCTCTTCTCTTTTCCTGCGTTGTTGGGGAGGCTGGCAAAGGGTTGCGGGAATGGGTTCTGGGATTCTGCAAACCGGGGCATAAATTATTTCACGAAAATTACAACACATGGAGAGCGAACACCGCCGCGCACAACAAGGCGAAACGCCTGTGAATAATTTTTTCCTCTTTTACGTCGGTTTCGGTTTCGGTTTTTTTGGTTTTAGAAAAGTTTGTTGAACTTCTTTCCCCGCTGGCCCGCTTGGAGTCCTTTCACTGCGGGCGCTGCTCGGAAATTAATTGCTTAATTAGTTACGGCCAAACACTTTGAAATATGGCCGCGTCGGTCGACTGTCTGTGCACGACTTCACGACTTTCAACTGGTCATAATTGCTCTATTAAATGGGCTTACTTTTATTTTATTTCAGTTTTTTTTTTCTTTTCATTTTGTTTTTTTTTTTGGAATTTCTCGTATGGACAGCAACCGTTTGGGATAATGGCTTTAAGGCTGCGGCCATTGAATTATTGGATGACTTTGCCATTAGGCATGCAATATTTCTATATATATGTATATGTATATGTATACACACACAACGTACGAATACTTATGGCCATTGCAACAAAAACATGTTTTATGTCGCCCTTAATGACCTCCGAGTGGAGCTCAAGGCACTACTACAACAGAGCCGAGCGGACTGAAGCAGAACGGACCAGGAGCGCGGGGCCGAGTCTCTCGACTCTTGGAGTCTCGAGTCGCATCGTCGTTGTCGCACTTAATCGCTTTGAATTGCAAAAGCAAATAATGTGCAAAAAAGCATAAGGATAAAGGATAAGCCATAGCGTCGCCGCCGGCATGCGCGCCTGTGTATGTGTGTGTGTGTGTCCTGGCGGATCCTTTTTGGCGTCTTTGTCGGCCCGCTCATCCCATCACCGCCCACTCCACATTCCCTCTCACTCTCACACTCTCTCTCTCTCTCTCTCTGCCGACCACTGCAGAATGACGCCATTATTTTGACAAATTTTTTTTTGGCAAATGTTTGCTGTTGTTGTTGTTGTTGCTGTTGTTGTTGTTGCTTGGCTTTTAGCTCGACTGCTGTCAGCTTTTGTTGCTCTCTTTATGTTTTTTTTTTTTTTTTTTAAATTGCATGCAATAATTCAATTTTATATTTCCGCAAAAAACTTTATCATTTTTATTGGCCCAAAAGAGGTTTTTCTTTTGAGCATTTTTTCGGATTTTTCTTGGCAAAGATTTTGAATGAGCAATATATGCCATATTTTATCAAAGAACAAAAAAACCAAATAAAATAAAATATACATTCAATTAGGCTTGAAGCATTTAAGCGATTTATTAGAACATAAAGTCAACAGTTTAGATTAAAAAATCTCTTTAATCAAAAAGACTGCGTGGAATTTGAGAATGCCAAGAAAAATAAAAAGAAAATTTATTTCCTTTTCTTTGGAAAGTAGGACTTGTCTCTCGTTCTTAAAACTAAAATAAAAGGATCTTCGTATAGTGGAGATCCAGTTGCTAATACCTGTAAATATTAAATAACTTGATCATATTATAGTTAGAAAATAATCAATGAGGAAACAAGTTAACTTAAACATTAAAATTACAAATAAAGGATCATTCAAAGGGTGAAGTTTAAAATATATTTTGTTTTTCTAGTATATCGGACTAAAGTGAAGCACTTAGTTTTTCAATAATCTCCTTTTTTCTGCCCTATAAAGCAAAAATCATTTGTATCGAAATGGTTTTGCCAACGAATTGTTGGACAAATGAAACTAATTTCAACTATTTCCACTTTATAACGAAACTTGTCCTCTCAATGAAGCAAAATGTGTCCTCGTGCTCATCCTTGTTGCTGTTGGCGCCACATGGCTGGCTGCTGTTGGTGGTGGTGGTGGTGGTGTCCATTGTGCTGTAGTGTGTCTCCTGTTGCCAGAGGAGTTGCTCTTGCTCTTGCTCTTGCTGTTGGTGTTGGCTTTTTGGCCTGTTTGCTTGCGGGCGACCCAAAGCAGATAACAAATATTTGCAGGAAACCCTGAGCCCCTTAATTAGTGTAAAGAAGCTCTTACAGAGTTCAAGCCGGAGCAGAGTGTGGTGTCGAGTCGTGCCATGGCAGCCAGCGGGAGCTGTAAAACTCATAAAGTGCCTGCAAGGAAGCAATTTATCAAAGTTTTGTTGCTTAATTGTCGTTTGTGTGGTATTTTGGCAGTGAAAGTTTTTCGACTATTACGGATTGGATTGGAATGTTTGTTTGGTTGGCCTTTTTTCCCCCAAATGACCTCCGCCCCTTTCGCCCATTTCGATGGTCATATATGTATATGTATAATTATCATGATAAATGTGTTTATTCCCCGACACCTGTAACCAATACTTCCCAATCTCTCTACCCATAATTATCGATTTTTACTGCCTGCACTTTTCAAGATATTTTCCACATCATAAATAAATAACAACAAAAGCGAATAACCGCGTACGCAAAGTGGGTGGGAAAGAGACAGAGACAGAGACGGAGAGAGCCCCCTCCTCTCTGGGGAGGAGTGAAGAACAAACACACCGGCTTCTGGCTGCCGTCGCCCGTCACATTTATAACAATTTAAAATTGCTCGAAAAAATGGCAATAAAATCCCACAGACAAACGAAATTACGTGACCAATGTGTTTTATTACGATTTTATTGCGAAAATGCGAAGAAGTCAGGCTTACCAGGAGAGCAATGCGTGATGCCAAGAGGAACAGAGGAGGAAAGGAGAGCAGGGCAACCGCAAATATGACTGCGTCTGGGAAGCGGCAGATTATTTATCTTTCGGCTGAAAATCGACACAGAAGCGAAAGATGGTGGCAACCAGTAGAGAGAAGCACGTGAGCAAAGTTGTGAGCAGTTGTGGGCGAGGGTTGTGCCATGAGTTTCACGCCGCATCAGGTTAATGGGAAATTTATGTTACAATTGGCTTACATTCGAAGCAAATGTCAGGTCCATCATCCTAGTTCCACCAACATTTCTTTATCATTCGGATAAAAAAAAAAACTGTGTCATACAAGTAATTTGAACTTTGCTTCAAATTCAAGGGTAGGTGACCCATCAAAGGGGTGGATATCACTCGAATTGAGGGTTGAGCTCTTTTAAACCATAAATGGCCAAACAAAAAACGCCCTCCGAGTACTAGAGAGAGAGAGAGAGAGAAAGGGAAAAACTTTATAGACCGCCAGTTAGTCAGAGCATTATTATATTGGACGATTGAAATTGTATTTAGCGTTTACATTTTGTTGTTGACAACATTTTATTAAGTAATTTCCATAAATTTCCATAGCCATATGCTGATGAAGGGCCAGTAAAGGGTGTAGAAAGCTACAAAAGAAGAGAGGGAACTACAGGAAAAGGGGTGACAAATAATAACTTAAATTCTGTAAAGTTTATGAAAACTTCATTTAATAAAGTAGGATGAAAATAATCAGTGGGAAATGGGTTTGTATTAAATTTAAATAGATATTTTTACAATATATCTAAGGTGAAAGGTCTAAGAAGTTTTTAAATCTGTGCTTTCTAAGCATTTCTCGTAGAATTTCACACAAGGCTAACATTTTTTAATAGAAATAGAAATATATTGAATTGAAAAAGTAAATGAATTTATTTTACGTTACATTTAATATCATTTAAATTAGCAGTAAACCTAATCAACATTTTTATGATAGAACTAAACTTTCTGTTACTCAAAGCTCCCTTTAAAACTATCAAAAAGTCTTTCTCTTTCCCTTTTTTTTAATAAACGAATTTTTAACTAAGTCAACAAAATGCTATAGCCTAAATTTGATGAAAAACTCTGTAAAATTGCACCGAATAGTTGAAGTGTTGTCTGCAGATAAAAAGGCAATCACTTAAAAATGTTTTTTTTTTTCGTTTTTTGGTTACAATTCCCTAATGGCAACCCTTCACTGCTATTCCACAAGAGAAACGGAGAAACGAAAAAAGCAAAACCAAAAACCGACCAAACCAATCCATCTTTAATAATAGCTAATGCAGGTCTGGCCATATTCTCTATAGACATCGGACTATATTGATTAAGCGCTGAGTAAAGCCAAAATTGGAGAGAGAATAAATTGCTATCCCAAAGAGACAGCCAGCCAGTCCACCAGCTAAAGCCCAAAGAGCGTCGTCGTCGTCTTCGACGTCCATTGTTATGTATAAAATGCAATTTGTTTTTTTTTTTTTGTTCAACAAATTATAGAAATTTTTATGTTTATAGGAAAGTGCATTCCAGCGAGGAGGCGTGGAGGCGGGGAGGCGAGGTGCAGTTTGCAATTTGCTTTATTCGCTAACCCTAAAGGGTAAAGCGCAATTACTTTTATTATATTCAACCGGACTGAGACCGAACTGAACCTGGACTTGGACTTGTCCATAGCTACGCTTCCACCCCGGGCGGCATTTGCAGGTCAATTCTTGCAGTCTCCCCGCCTGATTGATGGCTGTCTAGGCATTAAATATATATATATAAATATATCTGCAGAGAGTTTTTGTAAATTATAGCTTGATATTATTATAATGCAAAATGTATTATTACAATATCCAGCAAAAAGGAATTTTAGCCTTGTCTCTCTGGTCAAGTCTTTCTTGGTCGTCGCATGCATAAATCGCAATGAGTCAACGAGGCAATCCAGTTGCAAAACTGTCCACAGTTCTTAACTCATTTGGCCAGTGCGATGAAAGAGCCAAGGCATAACGCGCGACGTTTATTGGTTCCGTCTGGCCATTTATTTCACTCCTCTATGATCGCTTGGCGGAAGCCATTAAAACCACCACCACCACCATCACATACTCAGTAGTAAGTAAGTAGTGGCCTCACTACCTGCCCTCACTCGCAGTCGCAGTCGCAGTTATGTTTTTAAGATAACCAAAGAACCGGTTTCCAGCTGAAACGGCTGCCATGACAACCATATACATACACACACACACATACATGTATATGGGCACAGCAGCATCTCAGAGGAAAAGATAGGAGACGCCTGGCAAGATCTGGCCATTTGGCGACCCATTAGACAATCGCGCACATTTCATCAAGGCGCCCACTTTGCACGTGGCACGATCCCCACGAACTCTACGAACCCAAAGCGAACTTCACTCCACGAGCCTGGCTCCGCACCATCCTCCATCCACCATCCGTCTTGGAGTTAATCATATGCGCAAGCTCATCAGGCCGGTTTGGCCAGTCTGCAGGCTTTTGGCTTTTGCCATCGTGTGTGGCCATGTCTATGAGCCATCCCCAGAACGAACCTAAGCACAGTCATTAGTTTAATTGCACTGTTTATGAAGCATTTTCATTGAGTGCTGCTGGCCAATGGTGGAGGAGCTGCTGCTGTTGCTGCTGCTGCAGGTGCTCCTCATCCATTTAATGCCATTTTCGTTTGCATTTCGCATGCCTGGCACCCATTCAGTCTATGTTTTTAAATTAAATTAAATTTAACATCAGTTAATAGATATTTTATGCGAGCTAATTAACATTCAACATTTTTCCCTTACTTTCGAAACTAAGGCAAAAATTAAGCAACGTTTGAGCTATCGATGCAATTTCTTTAGAACGTCAAAAACTTTTACCATATCTTAATGGAAATCAAGAGCAAATCGCATGCAATCAATCAATTTTACTATATATAGTATGGGGCAGGACATCGTCGGCAATTAGTAACAGAAGCCGCAGCAACAAAATTGTTAGAATGCGCAGCAACAAAACATTTAGAAGTAAATAATTTCAAAACATACTTAAAATCAATTTACTTAATAACCGGGTAATTTGAGTGCGAGTGCGGACTGAGGTTGATGCCAATGTCGTTTTTTGTATTCGCCGACGAGGTGCCCAGGAGCGGATTCTAACAGGATTACAGTGTACTTAACACAACAAAGAAATTTCAGTTTGATTCGCTCTTAAAACCATCTCTTAAATGGACTTCTTCTCACATAAAACGATCCAAACTTTGTAGAATCCATTAAAATAGTTCAGAAAAAACGTAAATTAATTTTTATGAAGTTGTAGAAATATATATTGTACATTTATTAGAGAGGAAAATACGAAAAAAAACATCAATGACCTCACAAAGTGGAAATAAAGCTACCAAGAAAGCCATCAAAATCCTTTCCTTCACCTGAAACCCTTGCAAGTCCTCAACCGCTCCTGCTTTAAGCGAGTGTAGAACTTTGTGGGTAAACTAAGCATGTTGCATGCCAAGAGTCTTTGTCTCAGACTCTGCTCAGAGCTCCTCAATTCATTTTGGCATGCGAATAATAATTTTCAACCAAAGCAGAACAATGGCCGCAACGGCAACAACAGCAACAGCAACAACAACAACAACAGCTGCATTCTAGTGCACTTGTAAAAAGAAAAAACAACAGCAACAAGAAGAACCAAACACATTTAATAATAGTTGTTCCAACACATACCCAAAGCAGGCCTCCTCCTAGCAGACGGGTAATCGTTTTACTCACCCGGCAAACGGGCAATTTGAAAGCGCACCACAGCAACAACAACAAACGCAACAACAACAACAACTGACCGGCAACTGGCGAAAACAACAAATCAACAACAACCTGCTGACCACTCTCTGCTCCGGTCGGTCCCAGGGTCCCAGGCACTCTGACCATCATCATTGCGATGGTCATCGGTTGGCAATTTTTTTCACGCGCCCAGGAGCGCGTGTCCCTGGCTGAGGCATCGTCGTCGTCGTCCTCCCTGGTCCCAGTTTGTTGGCCATGCATGCAAGCAACAACAGCAACAACAACGAAAAGGAACCATGGAAAATATGCAATGTTGGACTAAATTGTTTTGGATTCTCCTTCTACACTTGCTCCACCTTCTCCTCCGTCTCCGTCTCCGACTGCGACTCCTCCTTATCCAGTCATACTTCTACTCCTGCTGCTTCTCCTTCTCTCTCTTGGCAAGTCCAATCAACTTTGTCTGCCTTTCGGCGTGCATAATTCGCAGTTGTTGTTGTTGTTGTTGTTGCTGTTGTTATTGCAAATTTATCATAAATAGTAGTTGGCCACGTTTAATCAACTGAACAAACGAATTGGCCGGATCAGGGATGAATACTTACATCAGGTTTTCGTTGTGCAAAATTGTGGCATTGAATTGAATTAAATATGCATTTCATTTAGTTGCAATTGCAATCTAAGAACTGCAACTTTCTGCTTCTTTTACTCCTTAGGAATGGGTCTAGGAATTTATCTAAAATTAACTATGATATTTAGTTAAACTAAGGCACAGTGGCTGATTTTGAAAATGTTGCTGGCTTAAACCAAATTTCGAGGTTTTGCGTTTCAGAAAAAATTTACTTAATATTTCAGTTATGAAATGACTACAGCATTTTACTTTTTTTCAAAGGTTGCTTTTTTATAGCTTGTCAAAGTTAAAGTAATTTTTTTTAATTTTTTATTTAATTTTAAAAATGTTAAAATTGTTTGAAATAACGATATTTTGTGTTTGACCATTAATTTACGTTATTTTTTCCACCATGTCAATTGTAAGTTTGCTACTAAAAAATTCTTCAGAGTATTCAGAATATAGCTTATAGCTTAAATTTTAAAACGATATCAGGTTTGGTTGAAAAGTTACAGATTTTTGACAGCAACTTTAGAAGAATTATGTTTCTGTTTTATTTGGCCATTTGCCTTGTTTATTTACTAAATATTTTGTCATTTAGCTAGGTTAGTTTAACGACAAAATTTCAAGCTACTAGAATTGATGAACTCTTTGTTACTGACTGATTCGAATAACTATCTTAAGAATAATAACTAGAAATATTGAAGAATGCGATCATCAAGCAACGAAATAAAAAGTATCCTTTAGTTGTGCCATCTTCCATTCAACTTACCTCTCTTTTAATATTTTCCAGCAACTAATTTGTTGTTCCACATGATTCAGAACCAATCTAAATATCTCAGCTAGTTAGTTTTTGGTATAGCAGCAGCAGCAGCAAATGACAGAGAGAACAATTTTTGGGCAGAGTTTGTTTTGTGGATATTTTATTGCATACATAATAGGAAAACGTACATATATATATGTATGTACATAAATATATGTGTATATATGTATATATATAATCGTATTTGTTCTTGCTTTTCCTGCTGCTGCTGCTGCTGGATGCTGCAAAATTTGTGTGTCGAGAGATAAAAGTGCCAGAGCAACTTGTCATAATAAATTTCGGGCGAGCTGTGGCAACGCTTTTTGCTTGTTTTATTTATGCGCTTTTCATAAAACACAATAGCTTTTGTTTAATAACAGTGAAATTTATTTTTAAATAACACAACAGCAACAAATAATAAACGCCTTAATGAACCACACGCAGACAAATTTCATGGGCTTCGATTTAAACACGATCTATACATAGATATCCATAGATTTATCCATTGTATTATTTGTTTTTTTCTGCAATTATAAATTTGCATAAATTTATTACCTTTTTTCATTTTTAATAGTCTGTTAAGTATGCATTTTCGATTGCATATGAATCAAAAAGCACAATTTTTCCATTCATTAAATGAAATATAAATGGGAAAGAGTAGCAATCAATGCTTACTGAATGACTGAACACGCTCAAACCCAACTCCAAGTCTGATAGCGAATCTGAGTCCACTCACTCGCTCTCAACTTATTTCTGCACTCCTTCGAAAACAATGTGCAGCATTCAAATGATTCAAATGATTCAAAATGCCCCCTAAAATGCTGCAGCCAAAGAGACGACTCCCAATTTCAGCCACTAAAGCAACAACAACAACAACAGCAGCAACAACAACTGACCAACGAGTGTGTGCGCCACGTTAATCTTTGAAAATCCGAGTGCTGTATGCGGTATTATGCGAAAATTTATCTGATTTAACACCTAATATACAATAACTTAATATGCAGTGTGTTCCAACGCTTGCACGAGCCACAGAGCCTGCCTGCAGTCATCCACTAGCCTGGCCCAGACCCCATACACCAACCCAGCTCAGCCGAGCCCAACCCAACTTAACCCATTCCATCCCCGTACTGGCCTCCATTTGCTCTGCTTGCCGGCAATTCCCCGCCTACCACTTGATCATGGCAAAGCTGGGTCAGAACAGTGGAAACTTTTCTCTTTTGCTATTCAAATTCTCAAATTGCTATGAATTTTCCTTTATCTACTATTCGTAAGTAAGTTTTGTCTCTTGTCTCTAGACCACGATGAATTCTATTGGAATCACTTTGATATACTTATTTGTAATTTGCTTACTTAATCAAAAGTTTGACTGAAACTAGTCTGATTCATAAAGTGATTTGTAAATAATTGACTGTTGTGATAATTTTCATAAATGAAATCAAGATAATCTCATTTTCTTAAGGAAAGTGCAGTGAAGGTTATTTTATAAAAACATTAAACGGATTTAATATTGAGGGGTGTATAGGACACTGTGATATTAAGCTTGAAGCACAGAGTTGCTCATCGGTTATCGATTAATTCTAAATAGATTTCGAGGGAGTTCAGAATAAGATCATCTGCATACTCCTACAAGTCTCTTCCTTCTCCACCTTAACCACTTCAATTCTATTTGCTTTGCGTTCTGTTATTAAGGATATTATATTCTGTTAAATCGATTTCGTCCCACTGTATTGGGCATGGCAATAACAACAGCAAATGCAAACTGCAATGCTCAGCGCACATTTTGCGCCCAAAAAGCTTCAACAATTGCGGCTGGACTCGGTCTCCCTCACACACACACACACACACACATCGATAGACGCACGCCTGCAATGACCATTATCCTCTCCCTCACACACACTCATTCTCGCTCCCTCTCACTCTGTTTTTTGGGCCCTGCATCTGTATGAGTTTCGTTCCGAATGCTGGGCCTGGTATGCGGCGTTTGGAAAATGTGAATATGAACTGCATAAATCTTGTAGAAGCGACGGCGGCGGCACTCTTTCCCCATTGCGCGCCTATCGTCCCTCCCCCCCACACCTCACTCTCCAAGGCTTTACGGCTTTTCGGCTTCGTAGTCGAACGAGCGAGGAGGAATATAAAAAAAAAAAAAAACACAGACTATACTCTATACAAGCGGCCTCTGGCACTGGTGCGAGCCAGTCTTAGTCCAGCCAGGAGAGATATATGGCCTATAGGTAGTTGGAGAGCAAATGCGAATAGAATGTGGCGGCATCAAAGTTCAGCTCACTTACTCACCCGGCGATGAGTGTCGAGAGAGTGAGAGGGGGAGAGAGGAAAGGGGTACGGCACTTTGCGCCGCTTTAGTTTGCTGCAGTTTTATGCGCCGAACGAAGGGAGGTTGGGTGGATCATAACTCTTACATTATTATGCATTCATATCGCCATTTTAATCACACACACACACACACACACATACGCACACATATGAGACTCTGCTGAGAGAGGTTGGAAACATGTGATATTGGGGATTATGGGGATTGCCCCCTCTTGATTGGAAATTGAGTAGACAAAATCGAAAATTCTGAATAAAAGAAGATGAAGCGTTCAAGAAGGCGGGGTGAGACCTCAAAGATATATACACTTGATCGGTATTTAGTATATATAATAGCTCAAATTTTTAAGAGTTCAAATCCGTAGTCGAAAGTGAATTAACTAGGATGAGGGATTCAAAGAACTTCTTTTATCTATTTTTAGAGGACATCAACTAGTCGACTGGGGCCAACTAACCGTGTGTAATGCTGCGGTATTTCTACACTTCACAGAACCATATTAACATGGCCAATATGTTGGCCATTCCTTCACTTTATTTTGGCATATGCCGCAGTCTCTACTTTCACGCTTCGGTTTCCATCTCCTTTTCGCCCGCAAAATGTCGCAAAATCTATATAATTTGTAGCAAAGCAAATTTCAACTGCCTCATGGCACTCATACACCGTGTATGTGTGTATGTATTTTGTATACTTATACAAGTAACACTTTGAGGCGCCTCCTCCCGCTCCTCGGCACGACGAAACGCTCTTGCTCCCAATGATTTATTACCCAATTTTACTGCCATGTTTTCTTAATTTCGCATTCGACATTTCCCTTGCACCTCTCTTTTGGTCTTCTTTGCAGCCATGCGTAGTGCTCACCCACACACCCACCCAAACGTCTAACCATCCAACCACCCACCCACCATACACACCCACCCTCCAGGCAAAAGGGAAAACATGTAGCATTAGATGGCGGACTGTAACTCAACGAAATAAAATAAAACACGCACCAAAGCACATTCATCCCTCGAGAAATATCGCTTATTTGGTCGGTAATAATTCTTGGGCTGTGCCAGCCCAAAAACAAAAAAAAAGCAACACAAGGAACTCCTCCTCCTCCTACTTCTCTCCTCGTCGTGCTCCACCCCCGCATGTTTGGGCGGAAAAAACGAAAACAAAAGCAATGCCAAGAGCATCTTTTGCCTTTTTCCTGCTTCATCGTCTACGGGCAACATCTTCTTTGCCGTTTTTCTTCTACTTTTTGCCGCATCTGCCACGTGCGTGAGCTGAAGGCGTGTAGCTCATGAATGCCGCAAGGAGAAAGTTTTGCAACTTGAGCAAGACGCATGGGCCAGGGCCGAGTCCACCAACAACAACACAAAAAGGGAAGCAAAAGAGAGCCGAGACCGAGCGGAGACCAAGATGGAGACGAAGACATTGGCCAAAAGGTGAAATCCGCACAACCCATCGAGAAAGGGAGACAGAGAGAGTGAGAGAGAGAGAGAGAGAGCGGCTCGCATTTTTCTCTCGTAGACACTTTTTACGAAATATTTCATCGAAATGTGTCCCTGGTGTAACATTTAATATTAAAGGTGGGCGGCAGCGAAGGGCGCGGCTGGGCGGTAACTTATAAATTAGCTTTATTTCCAAGACATTTTGTTTTGGTCGAATAAAGCAGAGAAAGTTTACAAAATGAACCGAGAAGAGAAGAAAATAAAAGAAAACCGAGAGCTCAGTTCAAACGGGCGACAAGTGCACTCACTGCGCTCCTCATAGAGGGAGGGGGGAGGGGTGCTGCTAGGTTGGGGAGCTTAAACTCAAAAGAAAAGGCCGCCCCAAAATGAAGCCGCCGCCACCGCTAAAAACTTGAGGCAATAAATCATAAGTTAATTACAAGCCTGTATTAACTCAGAGCACTGCACCGAGAGTATGGCGAGAGAGAGAGACCCCGACCCCTCGGCGCCCATGGGCAAACAAGCAACAAATTTCATAATTATATTTTATGCGATTTATTTGTTCCCCGCTGTCATGTCTGTTTGCCCAAAGATAATGCCAAGCTGCGTCTTGCAACCCACTTATCTTGTCCCGAGGAAGAGAGCTCTCTCATTCTCTCTCTCTGCCCCCCATCTCTTTCACTCGATGCCATATTTGTTGTCTGTCATTGGGACCGTTTTAATTGCTGAAGTTTTTCGGTTTGACGGGGGGAAAATGCGGGCACCCTCTGCACCCAGGGCCGCCATTTGCTTCGATTTATGTCTGGCAAATTTAATTGCACGCCTCGATAAAAAGAAATCATATTAATTATTATTATTCCGTTTATTGGTTTCATATGCTACTGCCGAACTGCTTCTGTTTAATGACTGCCACACGAATCGGCCATCATCCATTTATATCTAAACATATAAGTAAATGTATAATATAAATGAAATAAACATGCAATATATTTTAACATCTAAATTTATAAGGTTTTCCAAGCAAAGAAATTAATTTGTGTATTAGAGAAAAACCTTTAAACCATTTCGAATGAATATTTACATGCCAAGTTAAACTATCTAACTAAAAAACCATTTAAAAAACAAATCATTAATATTATATTGAGCTATAATCTCATAAATCTATTGAATGATTAAACTTATAATCTGCCTTAAATTATAAATAAAATCACTTAATCTGAACTCATCCATAAACTAAGAGGATTCAAAAATAAAGAAGTGAAATATTACTTATTCAACCACTTTCTTTAGAACTTTATAACGAAAACTTCTCTAAGCAAATAATCTATAATTTGAATACTAATCCAAGAAAAGTCATGAATAAATAAATAAAGTCTACTGAAGAATGACTCATAATGCAGTAGTTCACATGCCATATAGAATTGAATCTGAATCTTTTATTAACTTATGCAGATACAGCTTAGACCACTTACAATTTAGTAGGAACCTTTAACTAAAGGATTAGACATAAAGTGTCTTTAGTCGAAGATATTTGCAAGCAATGTTTTTTCATTTAAGAAATAACTAAAGTCTGTTTTTATCAAATTTAATTGAAGAAGCATTCAAAGGAGTTATTTTGCATATTGATTATATCTATTTAGCATATTCATTTCTCCTCGATAAGTTTAAAGTTTTCAAATTTAGTTTGCAGTCTGCCTAGACTCGAATAATTTTCACTTAATAAATGCCAAATGGAAAATAAAACAAAAGTTTTCATTGCCCTCTTAAGATTGCGTGTGGACTTTTCTTGCATGTTTTTCCCCCTATCTCTCTCTCTCTCTCTCCCTCGGTCTCTCTGTTTTTCTCTGGCTCCTCCTTCTGTTTGTTGTTATATGTATACACATACTTTTTGTGTACATATTTTGCAAAGTAATTTACATATTTCCAAGCATAGTCCCGGCCATTCATCTAAGCGCCCCCGCCATTTATTCATTAATTCAAAGTCGTCCAACATAAATTAGTTAACTCCGACTCGGAATCGGGTGTTTCGTTCAAGAATTTTAATGTAAAGCGGCGCGTGAGGGGCACTCTCAATTCCCCAGAGAGGGGGGGGGGACTGACATCTCCTGTTTTTTTGTTCTTCTGTTCTGTTTTTTATCTTGTTTGTTTGTTTGTAGTTTGTTTTGGGTGGGAGGAAGACGAGGCCTATGGCATAAGCTGCGGTTTTTCGCTTTTCCTTGCCTTTTCCTATTCCTCTAGCAACGAAGTGCGGCATGAAGTGCATGTTGGAACAACAAAAAAAAAAAAAGAAACCATTGGCAAACAACAATACCAAAAACAATTGAAACTCCGGCGTGGCACATCGAGGTGGTGCCAACTCAAGTAGAAAAATGCTCGTACAATGCAATAATAATACAACAACAAAAAACTTGAATAACCAACAAAAAAAAAACAAACACAAACAAATGCTTTACTTAATATTCAAGTAACGACTTTTGGGTTATCCTGTAACAAACCAAAGTTACTTTAATTAATCTAGGACATTTCTGAGGGAATTGCTTATCAAAGGCTGAATTGGAAATATATTTTCTCATATTTTGTTTATTAGTTTTTCTACCTTTTAAGCGATTTAAATGAAGCTCAATGAACTAATATTTGGTATAAGCTCAATGAACTAATATTTGGTATAATTAAACGAAGGACTTTAGATCTAGAGCTAACTCCATTATTTAGCTATAAAAAGAGATCGATAAGAGTGTGGCTGATGATCAGGAATATAGTTTTGGGAGTTTATATTCCTTGTTCACCCCTTGGATACAGGGTATCTATCTACATTGTAAAAAGAAACAAACGGGCGTGAGCATGAAAAGCGAACGGGTCGCACCAGTCTCTGGTTGGATGAACAAAGTTTTCCTTTTCGCTTTTCGGTTCAGTTTTTCTTTTGTATTTTGTGTTGTTTTTTTTTGCTTTGTGTTTTGTTTTTCGTTTGCAACAATCTTGGAACATTTTTTGGCGCTGTCTTTTTTCGTGTGTATATTCGCCGTGGAGAATGTGGGCCGCAGGCGGAAACACCCAATACAAGTCACAGCTGGATTTATGTCATGCCTTTAATTGGCTGCTGTGCCGATGTCGATGGAGAACACCCGCTCCCCCGACCTGCAAGCCCCAAGCCCAGGCTCAGACCCAGAAGAACCTCAGACCCGCCTGTGAACCCCAGCAGCAACAATTCTGCCATCATCCATTAGCTGTAAAATCGAGTTTTCGAGTTGGAGTCGGAGTTGGGGGAGCGGGCGAGACTAAAAAACACAAGTGGCAATATTTTGCTTGACTCTGGAATCTGGGGATCTGGGGATATGGCTGTGAAAGGGCAACCAAGCTAACTGGGAAGCCAGTTGCCAGCAATTAAAATGAAATTTTTCTGCCCGCCATCTTCGGGATTTTCGTGCGCAATTAAAAACGAATTTCGCGCGGCTTCATTAGGCGGCGAAGGCGGCTTTTTGGCTCATGGATGATGGTTGGAGCTTGGCTAGCTTAAATATTCATATGGATGGACTTTGTGTTGCTCATTTCTAATGCCTTGGCAATGATACACATAGAAGTTTCTGGCTATATCCACCCACCAATTGGCAGCAGCTGTTGCTGAGGCCATTTTGCGCGATTTTAAATTAAATTCAATAAATTGCTTTTTGCATACATGCAAAAGTCGAGGCAAAATATCAACACTTTGCCACTGCACGAAGGATGGGCCTAGCAGTTGGAGTTAAAAAAAAAAAGGGGTGAAAGGTCGGGCTCTGACTGGCTCTTGAGAGCAGCAGCAGCAGCAGCAGCAAAAACACCCAGCAACAGTCTCAGGCTGTGGCCACTTGAAATTTATGCGCTCCAGCGACAACATATGGTCACGTAAATTCATGCGACAATATACGATATGATGTCACACACACATGACTCGGTGCTTTATTCTTTATGCAAAACGATGTAGGGATTCCTTCGTTTTTCTCTCTCTTTTTAATATGTGAGAAAAGACCTGCTCTTGAAACTGTTTCAGTCTGTGCCACGAACCCTAAGGCTCCAAAAAAACAGAAATGCCATAATGGTGGGGGAATCCAGCTCCAAATTTATGTTGACTGTTAAGCCGTGCCAAATATACCATATTGATAAATATTATATACAGATGGCTCTGATGCGAAAGTGAAATCTCATTGACTTCTATGTATCTATTAAAAAATTTTCCGTGCAATATAAAACCTTGTTTAAAACTTAGATCTTTGATTTTATTTCATAAGACTAAAACATAATCCATCAACTAAAATATAAAGAAGGAGAATATTAGCTGAACTTCTCTCCCAGTTGATTGAGGATTCTCAATTTCCATCTTCGATTAAAAAACTTAAAGCAAAAAGTTTCACTACAAAAGAATCTTTCTATATTCGGACACCCCACTCCTGGGGCTAACCTTGTTCCTACGTCGACCTATTGGCTCAGAATTATTGCTTGCCCTGCAGCGTTTGGCAGAGTGTGAAATTGGCAAAGCGCAAAATGAAAAACTTTTGCCATACGGAAGAGAGAAGAGATGGAGAGGAGAGGTGGGGAGATGGGGAGGAAGCTTTAGCTGTGGCCAGCCAGCCAGCCAGTTCATAATTTTCAAGAAGATTTCACAAAATATTAGTTAAACAAAACATAAACCAAAACCTTCCAGACGTTTGTGCATACAAACGTGAGCTAAATCACCTAAAAGCATGCAACATAATTCACCAGGCGGCACTCACACACACGGACACACACACACACACACGTTACGTAGGACAACGGCATCCCAAGAAGCGACGAAGCTTAACGTTTCCGTTTCCTTTAGACTTGAAGCAGAATCCCCCAAAGCCCACCCACGCCCACTTTTAATGGCTCTACTCGGCAAAATTTTGGCCGCTTGGCAGCCAAGGAAAACCTTCTCTTTGACTCGAAGTTGGCTTTTGTTGTTTTGCATGTGCAAGCTAAGTGAATCTCGAGTCGAAGAGGAGCACGAAGCTAGCTCCAGTCGAGCACGCATGGGGCAAGACAACAAGGTTGACATTAGCGGGCTCTGGCGCACAACGACGACGAAACCCAATTAGAAGCAAGATATATGACACCAGAGTGAGGCGACGACACAACATGAAAATGGAGACCCAAGATGCTGACACACCACTCCTTTCCCCATTCTCACCCCCCTATTGTCCCATCCCTTGGCATCCTGTCCGCGTGTACGAAGGCCAACAATGAAGCGTGTAATTACAAGCGTAAACGGCACCAAAAGGCGCTTCGGTGGGTGTGGACTAAAAATCACACGACGACAACCATTTTTTGAAAAGGGTTGAGCCTGAGTTATGCGCCAGGGGTTAGCAGCAAGTCAAGGTACACACACACACACACATACACACACACACACACATACACACACACACACACATACACACACACACACAAACACACATACACACTCACATAAATATTCGTACCTACGCGTCGCAATGCATAATTACTTTACAAGTTCATTATAAAGCATCATAAATCTATGATGTCGGAGGAGCACAATCGGAGGAGTGGAAAACTCAACTTTAGCACTTTCTTTTCACAACCCCCTCCCCCGCAACCCACCCCTCACCCATCCAGCGGAGTAGAGATCTAAGCCATAGACAAAACAATGGCAAGTAATTCACTTGTGAAAATGTTATTGATTGGGAAAAACGATGACAAAAGTGCGAGGCCAACCAACAACTGCTACACAAAATTGAACAACTGCAGTGGCCAAAATGTGGGGGTGTGGCACAGTGGGCCAAAAGTAATGGTAACTCAAAGAAAAATGCATGAGAGGGATTAACAATTTCTCAAGGCTTAAAAAATATAATTGAAACTTGGAAATTTTTTATTTGATTTGAAAGTGAGCAGTTTTTCTTTGATTTTCATCCACTGTGGCGGAAACTCTGCCAACTGTATGTTGTTTTTGTTGATTTTGCGCAAAAGCAATTTGAACATAAATCTTCCAAACGACAAACTCGACCAGCACTCTCCCTCTCCCTCTACACACACATGGAGAGGAGAAGAGGTGTGGAGGGGCTACGGCTAGAAGTTGACTGCAACTGGAGAAAAATGGACGCGGCAGGAATCGGAATTGTTAGAGGAATATGAACGGCAACTGCAGCCAGAGAATCAACTGCTACTTTCACACGTTCTAACAGCACCGTGCCAGTGGCAGCAGCAGTGGAAGGAAGCCGAAGTAAAGTGGAGGATAACCAAAAGAAATGTTGCTGTAAACTTTCACTTTTCGCCCAGCATCGCCACACCACAACAACAACAGGGAGGCATAGGAGGAGGAGCAGTTCCCCTCCTGGAAACAAAACAAAAGCAGAGAAAAAAAACGAAAAACTTACTCGAGGAAAGCAGCTGCTCTCGAAATCGCCTCCCAACCCAGCCTGGATGCCCACCCACCGCACCGACTGGCACAATGTTTGGACCATAAGTTTGTCGTTTAGTTGAGGGCAAATGAAAATAAAACTTCAAGTGCCAATTATGTGTGAAATTCCGACACCGACACCGACACGGACACGGACACTTTTCGTTTCCCTTTTAGTTTTATGTGGCCTTAATGAAGTTTCAGTTGCCCACCCTTTGATCCCATTCCAGAGCACATGGGGTAATGTGAGTCAAGGTAATGTGGCCAAAAAAATAATTAATTAGTGGCATCTTAAAAGTAGTTGGTAGTTGGGTAATGGAAATTTGACTGTGCCATGGTTTACCTTTCGAAAATGGCTACTACTCGAAAACCAATTAAAAACGCATAGATTGCCGAGAGAGAGAGAAAGAGAGAGGAAGTGCCACTTGTTCTCTCACATCGATGCTATAAACGAGTGGGCGTGTCGAATGAGAAGGGCGCTTTGAGCGCGCGTAAATGCAATTAAAAGATACGGATACGGGCCGCCAGATCAGATACGCCAGCATGGCACAAAATGTATCTTAAAAGTCTCTCTTCTTCTCTCCCCCTGCATCCATAAATAATCCAGTCAGTGGCATCTTATCAGTCTTTATCGTAGTCAGCCATTTTGCCTCGAGTTGAGGCAATCGTAATTTACCATTTGACACTTGCGCGATCTTTATTGGTTACCCCCAAAAATTTATTTTGTAAAAGTGCGGAAATGTTGCAAACTTCCGTCCATGGCAGAGCCAATAACTCTGCATCGATAATTATCGGGAATATCTAGGATGACGTCAACTGGGCAATGAATTTCTGAATCGTTGTAGATTTTTAGTTTTTCTCTGTCTAATGAGCTCTGAAATTGAAAATATATGGCAAACGACATCATCATCATCATCGCCATCGACATTGCCATCGCCATCGCCATCATCTTGATGATGGGAACAACAACATCGCATCATCCATCCGTTTGCGATGCTGTGTTCAGATATGAAACAGCTTGACATCGTGCCACTTATTTATTTATTTATAATGTCCGACATTTGTGCTCTGTGGCCAAACTTGGGTCTTGGCTCTTGGCTCTTTGGATTTGCCAGCAACGTTGCTAGGAGCACAACTGTCACTCCCCATTCCCCCTCCCGTGAATCGTTGAATAACTTCATCTCCATGTACGTTTTCATAGTTACTCTTTGTTCGCATCTTCGTCAAAATGCTTTTGCTTGTATTTGGTATTTGAACTGTTAAACAGTTTGTTATCCCCTAATCCTAAAAAGAAAGGGGTATATTGGCATCATCATTGGTGAATCTATATTCCTACATACGATCGAATAAAGAATTAATATGTGAAAATCAACCAAGAGTGCTTTCTAATAATATAAGTATTTATTATAATCCATAATACTCTGGAGTTGTAAGGTGTTTTCTTATTTTATCGCTTTATGTAGTTGTAATTCCCAACTAGTTTAAGCGTTGACTTCTCGAAGTAGTGCTATACAGATACCAAGCTCATCATGAGGGACCAACTGGCAGTGAAACTGCCTTTTAACTATGTTTCGATTAATTTTTTAGTGAGTTTTTAGGGCCAAAGTCATCAGACTTTAGTTTTTTGGCATTTTAACTCTCATACAATTTAAGAAAATTAAGAAAATTCATTTGAAATGGGTAAAAAAAGATCTATTAAATTACCATAACATTTTAATCAACACTAGAGCCTACATTTTAGCCCTAGGTAATTCTGGAAAATCTTATATGGCCTTCTCTCGATTACTAAAAATGACCAAAGAAAGCATTTTTTTTTTTTCATTCAATTTATTTTCATATTGTTAAATCAGCTTCAGACAAACTTCTACAACAAAGTTAGGATTTAAAAGAAAGCATTAAAAACACAATTAAAAGAACACACTATATTAAATCCACATTGCAGCTACTAAGGGGTATTGCAGAAGTCGTTTTTCCATTGCCAAATAAACAATATTTCTGTCTACATTCAATTCTATGCGCTTCTGCTACGCCATATGCCAGTTGTCCATGTCTATATGAAGATGGAGTCAAGCCAAAATAGAGTCGTTGATGATTTTAATGATGACGTCGAGGTTAAGACAAGATGCGAAGGCGTTCCATACTCATTCTCACAAAGACCCACAGACACACATACACATAATCGGTTCAGATCTAACTATGTAAATATGGAAATGGCGTGTTGTGTTCACATTTTTTTAGGAGCGGACTAGGAGAGGGTTGAGGGGGGATACAGGGTCTAGAGAGGGGCGTTTGCATCGCTCATTAATTGAGCTATTAAGATAAACCCGCAGCGCTTTTTTCTATATTTTTGGTTCGGCTTCGTCGCGTTTTAGTTTCACTCAGTCTAGGGCTCGGGTTTTTGGGTTTTGGGCTTGTTCAGTAGGTCAGTCGGCATCTGGATTCTGGCTGGTGTCTTTCCATAGCCCATCAAGCTCTTTTGTTTAGCGTGCCAATGACGACATTATTATACAACATTATTCCCCCAATAGAGACAATAAATAGTTGAGTTGATGTATTCATTCAAATACAAATGTTTATTTAATTGCCATGACGAGGCGGCAAATTGAAAAACACGAGTTGAGGAGTTGAGTAGGGGGAAAAAGTGAAATTTTCCCTTAATATATGGGAATTGTCTTTTGGAACTTTTGATTCGATGCTTTTGCTAAAGTTTATAAGAGAAGAAAGGGATTTTTTTTTGTAACTACCGTCAACTGACAGGCCAAAGTCGTATATCAAAACTCGAACGCAGCTCCCCCTGTTGCCGCTTAAAGCTTATTGCTGGTCAGTGACCAGTCTGACCAAGAGGCTACCTGTTGCAGTTGCAACTACCTACATATAGCATTCTGCTGTCGTTAGCTACCACAAAAGTCTTGCACTGGCAACGGCAATGAATTATTTTAATGATGAGTCTCTCTTTCTCTCGGTTCTCCCTCGGTTTACCGCCGCCGCCGCCATAGCCAAGTAAACCAGTTTCACTTACATTCAGTTGCCCCCAATCCTACCAGACTTCCCTACCAACTTACCTACCGGTTCCATTTCACAGATCATCGGGCGGCCATTGAGAGGCGCGCTTGCATTGCAAAAATTACCCAAAAAAAAAGAGAAAAATAAAAAACGGGCTACGCGTGAGTATTAAGCCGGTTCGTTAAGCTGATTTTATCACCGCATTGGCCGCAAATTCACCACCAAAAAAAAACTAAAAAAAAAATGAGAAGTAAACCCTTTTGCCTCGATCGGTGCATCGAAAAGTGAATTTCGGCCTCAATTATGCCGAGCAATTTGAGAGGCTGTACATGCCACGAAGCTCCACATATACGCTTAATCATCGTTGGCACATAATTTTGCGTTCTCTGCCATGGGAATGCCAGTTTGGGTCTTCTCTCTTGCCCTCTTTTTCGGTTTATTTGTGAAAGCAAAACTCAAACAAAGTCAATTACGAAAGTGCCACCGGGATAGGCAAATGCAGTTTGCTTTGGGTGCATATAAGTATTTCTCAGCCACCGAAAAGCAATTAAAATCTGATTGCCAAATGCCCCTCCTCCGACTCCTCCTCCTACGCCTGCCCATTTCTAAGGTTAGACTAAGCTGCAGGCCACATCCTAGCTAGCTGCAGGCTGACTGGCTGCCTGGCATCCATAAGATACAAAACAATTGCCAGCTGAAGGTAAGCGAGCGTCTCTCTTTTGCACAATTGGCACACACCCTAAACGTGTAGCTCAAAATTTGATAACCACAGACACACATATGCGGAGGGAGATGCAGTGTGTGTGCGTGTGTACATACGGGGGCCGCATGTATCTCAAAGATTGCTTTCGTGTTCGCAATTGCAACTCAATTGCGCATTTGCCACCGCAAGCATCAATATCCAAACATAGGCATAGGCCATAATCACGTCTGAACATTTGAGGAAGCAACCACATTTGCCCCCTCCACCACCCCCCCTCGTTTTGCCCACCTGCCACACACACTTCTAAGAGTTTCCATTTCCATGCCACGCACTCAAACACTTGCCCGTTCGCCCCTCCGCCTTACTTTACTCCCTGCGGCCAATTTAATTGACAGATTTAGTGCTTCTCGATTGGCAGTGCGGAAAATTAGTTTTCCGTCTCACAATCACAATCAGCCTCAACTGACTTTCTGTGGCTTTTCGCCATCTCCATCGCCATCGTCTGCGGCGCATTTAATTGTTTTATAGACACTCACGGCCAGCTCAAATCCAAGAGAATAAACCCATGTTGGGCTGTATATATATACCATTAGATAGTTATATATTATATACATACCTACCTTGGGGGGTGTGGGTGTGTGTGTTTTCTATATACATCATACGCAAGGTGAAACACGCCCATGACAAACACGCACGAAAATAGATTTAATTAAATTGCGAATAAAATGCGTTAGGGAAAGACTGGGAGAGAGGCAGAGTGAGGGGAGGGAAGACACGCACAAACACACATGTGACTTTCACACACAATCAATATAATCGATTTCCTATTGATTTCCTCTAAAAAAAAAAGGGTTTCAACCACAAACGAGAAATTTGATTTGATCAACCATTTTGGTTTTTTAATCTTTCTTCACGAGAATTCAATTCTTTGCTTCGTAGAAACTAATTTTATTGGCTTATCAACTGATATCTTCGACATGTGCATCTCTCCCATATAGATATAGATACGATTGGGGGACATTGGCAGGCGCGTGCGTGACAATTTTATGTGCCTTTTCGACGAAACAAGGCATAAATTAGAACAATGAGGGAGCATTTGGGAGCCAGTTTGCTGCTGCTGCTGCTGCTGCTCCTGGTGAAATCAAAAACAAAATCGAATTAAATATAAGTAGAGTGTGTGTGTGTGTGTGTGTGCAAGTGTGTGCGAGTGTGTGACACACTCAACCATTGCTAGCTATCTGTGTATATAAATAGTTATAATAGAACCATAGATCACACGATGTGCCGCATGCAACCAACATGGAGTCACCGTCACCTGGAGATTTATTGCGCCCGCTCCCGCATGAGACTCTCTGTCTAGGGGTGAGTCAGCCATTCCCCGAGAGAACCAGAGAGAGTGAGAGAGAGAGTCAGATATACATATGTATATAGAGATAGAGAGGCATTTGGAGAGGTAGAGAAACTGGAGCCATTCGGATTCGGTTCAAAGTTCGCTGCAAAGGCAAACACGTAAACTGTCAAAACTTTAAATCCCTCAGGAATTTAAGTTAAAAAATATAACACGTACTGTGTGTGGAATTGGAGTTGGAGTTGGAGTCGAGCACAGCTGCTCGCCCCCCTCCTCCCCACCCCACCCAACTCCAACCCACCAAAAAATACAAAATGGGGAAATAAAGAAAGCCAAACAGAAAACCTTGAAATGTATCTCAAACCCAAAAACGAATACATATAATAGGCAGGAGGAGGCGCTAGGAAAAGCAACTGGAAAATATATAAATATTCTGCAAAAGATTTCATCGTCTCACTCCAAAAAAAAAGAAAAAAAAAATGAACATAGCCATCTCACTTGCGCTTGTTTAAATTATCTACGTTGAATTTTCGCGCCTTTCCATGCTTGGTTTTATTGTCTAGCCCCTCGCAACAAACACACACACCGACATTTAAATTATGTACTTAGAAATACACAAAATTTTTTCGAAAAGTCTACAAAAGAAAATGGCACAACCAACATACATACATACATACATTCTAGTACTAGAGGCACAGCAGGACGCTGATGAAGAAGAAGGCTCCGACGACGACGACCAAGAGCAAGCCAGCCAGCCAGCCAGCAAGCAAAAGCAAAATGAATTTCGCACTTTTTCGCATAATAAATTTGAAACTTGGCCAGCAAGTGCTGCCGGAGAAACAAAAAAAAAAAAACCCAACAAAAAAAAGGGGGGAGAGGCAAAAAAAAAACACAACCAAGAGGCAAAGTTTCGTAAAAAGTTTATTTTTGCATAAGTATCGCAGTAGGGATGTGAATTTGGGGGGACAGGGGTATGGTGGGGGGAGCGACTCGGCCGCGTGACAAATTCCATTTAAAATTGCCGAGCAAAACTCACGTACTGCGCCTCCTTGCATCCTAAATAAAATGAAACTTCTTCACTCTTTTTCCATTTCTCGCATACAAAACCTCAGCGTGATGTATTCCAATGGAGCAGGAAAAGTGGGAATGGAAAAGGACGTTTAGGGAAATGACTAGCGGGAAGATTTAAGCCAATCAGCAAACAGGTTTAGAGCTAAATCAATTTATTTATGTGCTCCACAATTCTTGGTAACCAGTGCGGCAAGTGGCGAATACTTCTTTGAGTTTGCATCAAAATGGGTGGCAAGTAAATAGATATTTTCAATACTTTAAATTTCGTTAAAGCGAAAAAGAGCTATAACATTCAGAAATCAGGCCAAACGAATGTTTAATTATTCAATCAGTTAATGAAGAAATTCTGATCAATCAATTGAGGTTTACAAAACGCAGATCAAGTGTTCAAATTGATGTTAATAATTATCATATACATACATATATAAACCTCATTTTATATAGATTTATTTATATATTCTAGATAGATACAATTTGCGCCGTGGCAAATTTTATTTTCATATAATTTTGATTGTCTATAAAATTTTCTCGCCATTTATTACACACACACAAACACATGTGTATGTGTGTATATAAATGCATTTTAATATTCTCGTTTGTTTGGGTGTGTGTGTGAGTGAAAGATAAATGCGTTTTCACTTTATGACTTTCGTGTCGGCATAAATTTGTTAATACCTTTAGGCCAAATTTATAACATAATAAATGCTCATAATATTTAACTTAACATTTTGCCCAGACTCACTGAGGCACTCAGAGCCCCTCCCTGCTCTCCGCCCAGTCCAATAAAATGCGAAAGTTAACATTGTCCATGGAAGTGTGTTCGATAAAATCTCAGTCATCGTCTGCTGGCGAAAGGGATAGATAGAGGTGAAACGAGAGGGAGAGGGAGAGAGAGAACACATAGGTATATGCCCATATTTACATATATTAAATTGAGTTATTGCACTTGAGGCAAATTAAAGTTCATAAATACTTAAAATCAGAGATTATAACAGTCAGCAGTCACACATCTCCTCGACTCACTCTCTCTCTCTCTCTCTCTATCTCTCTCTTGGCCAATCAAATAGCCATATTATCACATAACTGCAATTTAAGTAGCACACTGAATCTTTACATCAGATCGAAACGAAAGCAAAAATCCTCTTTCTCTCATGCCACACACACACACACGGAGCACGTTTTACCTTTTCTTTATACGTATGCAACTTGAGCGGCAGCAGCAACAAACGATCAATTTGAAATAACGATCTGGCCAAACAGAAACAAAGCCACAAACCACAAAACCAAGTTAAAACTGGCTGGTATTGGTAATGGTAATGGCAATGCTAATAAAACTGAAATGCTTCTTTGCTGCCTGCAATTGCCGCGGCTCCATGTTGCTGCTGCCTACGTTGATGTTGCTTGATGATCGTTGAGCTCGCAACAGCAACAACAACTACAACAATAACAGCAACAACAGCAGCAGCACAACAAGAAATCATTTATATTTATGACATTGGCAACAACAACGAAAGCAGCAAAAACAGCTTGTTGCAATTTTCTGAAATGATTTTTCAATTTAATTTGCCTGTTGAAATGTTTACTATAAATTAACAAAACAAAAAACCAAAAACATATCAAACGTACATATATAAAAGTATATTTATCATATGATGGGGGTGTTTGTTCCGATGCCAATAAACCTTAGTATGTTGATACACTCAGAAAAAAAACGACTCTCATTTGACGTTTTAAGCGATGTATATTATTTATGAATTTTAGATTTACACAAGTGAGTTGCCTAGGTAGGAACGTTTAGTGATCAATTAATATTAAGATATATATTTGATTTTCTAGCTTTATAAGATAATTTCTAGAAGCAGAAATAATTTCCAAATGGAGAAATGGAGATAGAGAATACATTTTTCACTATGTTTAAGCTGAATCTAAAACTGAGATATCTGAAAAGGCAATCCAATCTTAAGTCTTTGAATAAATAGAATTTTTATCAAGAGTATTTACTTTGTCAATGCTGAAATATCAAACTATTATTTGACATTTTGACTTATCTTACTATATGTTATTGTTTTAATAGGCACCAATGGGTTAAGGAGACGCGGCCGCCAGACATACACCCGCTACCAGACACTCGAATTAGAGAAGGAATTCCATACGAATCACTATCTGACACGCAGACGGAGAATCGAAATGGCGCACGCACTCTGCCTTACAGAGCGACAGATCAAGATCTGGTTCCAGAATCGGCGGATGAAATTGAAAAAGGAAATCCAGGCGATCAAGGAGCTCAACGAGCAGGAGAAACAGGCTCAGGCGCAAAAGGCAGCGGCAGCAGCAGCAGCGGCGGCAGCCGTCCAGGGCGGTCATTTAGATCAGAATTAGAATGAAATTGCATACACACACACACCAACACATATTGTAACAAATGAACTAACTATTTACTTAAATGAATTATAATTAATACAAAAACAAAAAAAAGAGAGCATATTGTGCGGTAATTGTGCGAATAGAGCAACTAAAACTAAACTATATACTTGCTGCAACCTAACTAAGCGAACCATTTTTGGAGAAATGTTTGAAAAGTCTTAAGAATGAGAACTAAAATACGTAAATTGAACAAATGTAATACAATAGTCTAAGTAATAAGTAAATAAAATGGTAGTGTAAAACAGTGCGAGACAAAACCTAACTTAAATGCATTAACTAATTAAATAAATCTAAAACTACAAACTAAATTTAGTTGCCACAGAAGAGAACAACAAATTCCCCCAACAGAAATGAAAACCGAAAACAAAGATTTAGAAAAAAAAAAATATTTACAAATCATTCGCAAAAGTAAGATTTATATGTTTAAAACAAAAAACAATGAACGACCATCCCCATGCCCTCGCCCAAACCCCTTTGTTGCTTACTGCTATGTTTAAATTATTATTTTTCGCAAGAATTAATACTCTGAATCCCAAAAAAAAAAAACCTACAAAAAATAAAACAAAATGTTAAAATACAAAAAAACAAAATACAAAAATTTAAAAAAAAAAAAGAAAACAAAATTAAGAAATTGAAATTCTGTTGATATGAATTTTTGAATAACGTGTTTTTAAACCAATTAAAAATTCGAAATACTTAATACAAAAAAATTACAAAAAACAAAAGCAAGAAGAGAAATCTATTGAAAAATTTAACTTTAATATAAATAGAATTTGTTAGCAAAGTAAAACTAAATATTACAACAACAAACAAACAAAAGAAAAGTAAAAATTGAATATTAATTAGATTGGTAAATGAAAAAAGAAAAATGTGTATAGTTTTTTGCTTATAAATTATAAATTAATGCAATTTTAGTTAACTCTGTTTTTAATTTTAAATCAAATTTGTTTAGTGTTTTTTCTGCTAAGCGAAATTTTTCGAAGTGAAGCTGTTTCTTTAAGTAATGTTTAATGGTTTTTTTAAATTTTTAAATTAAATTAAAGCCTAATTTTATTATGTTTAGTTTAATGAAAAGCGTTTATGAGATTATCTTACAACAAACTACAACAAGAACAACAACAAGAAACAACAAATTTTGCCTCGGCAAAAACGAATAAATTATTGGTTTTGAAAAAATCTATAAAAATCAAAAAAAAAAACAAGAAAAAACGAATTAATCTATTGTGTTATTATTTTAGTTGCAATTATTGTTGTTGTCTCGTGTCGTGTGGATTTTCATTTGTTTTTTCTTTACCTCTCAAATCCTCTTTCAATCTTTATCTTTAAATATGATTCAGTTTCACACACACACACACACACACATACACACACCTAGGCTGGGTACTGTTAGTTGCCTGCATGCGAAATTGCTTTTGATCTCGTTTCGTTAATTGATCGTTAGTTGTACTATATGCTATATACATATACGATGATATAGAGCTATTGATACCGATGATACCAATACCAACTCCAACATATGTATACTTAGTTTAGTGGGAGAGAGGGCAACGAGCTGTGCTCGATTGCTTACCAATCTGCCCACACACGATATATATATATACATATATATGTATATCGATCTGTACATCCTGAGAGTGAGTGGATATAATGATTCACCGCAGTTCAATTGAACTTATCCAAGTTAAGGGTTATCCAAATATTCGTTTTGCAAATGCAAATACCTTCACAAGATGTATACGTAACTAGCCCATAAGATTCAAATATATATATATATATACAAATCTTTACATATATATATATACATATATATAAATATATTTATGTATTTACATGAATTTATGAATGAATAATAATAAACAAAAAAGTAAAAACAAGAAAGTGAAAAATCATGATCGAGTATAAATGGACAACAATAAGTGGATAAATATCTGGCAGACGAAACAGATAAAAATAAGTAGATATTAAGTCAAATGTTATAGATTTTAAATGCGAATGGAAACAGATATACGTAAATACAACAATACTATATATATATATATATATATATATATATACTTACACCTATGTGTAGAGGAAGCGTGGCCGAGATTGAACCCCGACCCCGCCAACGCAATCCCGCAAAAACCAGAATAGATGCTAAACCTTACAAATACTTAAGATTCAATGTGAATTATCGTAGCAACAGATATACGTAAAATCCAATGAAACGAAGCGTGGCATCGTGATTAAAAACTAATCACATATAGTACATACATACATACCTACCACACTTACCTACCTACTAAACACATACAATACCATACATACATACGTATTTATAAAGAAAAAAAACGCTACTACATTACTATATATTGTAAATTTTCATGTGGCTTTTACTTTTACAATCCGACACAATGTCCGATATTTTATCGGTATTACTATTGTCCAATAATAACAAAATATGTATGTACGTAATTGCATTTCCATCCTCCTACCTACAAACAAATATTATATTTTGCAGTTCCATTTTTCTACTCTAGAACTTCTTTATCATCATTTACCCACCCTCTCCTAATCCCCTACCACAACTTCAGAAATCGCCGCATCTCTCAGGCTCCCTTTCCAGTAAATAAAAAATTAAAAGATCAATCCCCGTTTATAGTATATTTAAACTCTATGTAACAATAATTTAAAGCCATTCTATGTTAGCTGTGTAAGTTGTAAATTATCAATATAAAATATACGTACTATAAAAAAAAAAAACAAAAAAACAAAAACCAGTGAGAATGTGGTAAATAAAACAATTTAAAAACAACAAAAAAAAAACGTGGCAAACTATTTTTAAATCATAAATTAATCGGTAATCTAGGATTGGCATGTATATTTTAAAACTTAGAAAATTATCTTGGCTAATCGCCGGAAAGAGATTCCGAAACGTTTCAGAAATATTACTTGCTAAATACGAACACCTTGGACAAAATGCATGTTGTACTTATATTATTTCAAAATGAAATTTCAAAGCAGACGCAGTGGCGCGAACTGAAAAGCTTTTCCTAACTGACTAGAGGGCGGCAGTGGGCACACCAAAACAATTTTATGTAAGCGGCAACACTATTTTTAAATGTGCCCGCTTAACACCTGATACGGTTACACTGTCGAAATGACTGGAATATATTATAGTTTACTTTGTTGTCCGCTAAAAGAATCCCAATAATACTGTTTCAACAAATTGAACCACATTATAATTGATTTATTGGGCTTTAAGTAAAAGAAGAATTGGACTTAATTAAAGACCTGCTCTTGCCCAGTTTACAACCTTTTCGAGGAGAAACAAGAGTAAACCAGATGCCATGCCCACAAGGTAAGAATGAAGAATGTAGCACAGGTCATCAACTGATATTGAATGGGCCTCCCGTGCCGAGAACAGATCCTCCATGTGCAGTCTTCCCGCCTTAACCATATAGTAAAAGCTTCTGGACACCCAATGCTCAAATAATCCTGACTCGGCTACCTGAAGCATAAAACTGTGCAAAGGTGCGCGATGAGGCGAATTCTCTGGAATGACCAGAGCAAATGGTGACATTTCATAGTAACAAAGATCCGTGGAGTATCGAAACAGAGGCCTTGAGCTATGAGCTTGCTGTTCAGCATATAGCTGCCACTTGGTGTAGGTGACAGTGTAGGCATAAGAGATATTCAAAGAGTTGCGCAGTCGGATCAGTTCGGCTGGTCGGTCACTTAGCCGGAATACGGTGGCGAATCTAGTCCGCATATCAAAGTCGTACGAGTTATACTCAGAACGGATGCCAAAGATGCGCACCTTGGATTTCGACATGGCCTCAAAACTGTCAATAGACGACTCCATAGGAGGCACCACAAACAGTCCAAGTATTCTTCCTTCGTAGTTGAGGGACAGCAAAGCAGCCAGCACTAGCCAACCAATGGCTTGTAGACGCCGGTGACCCAACCAACGACCTTGCAATAGTTGGTGGACCAACAAGATCAAACCCAGAAACAGCATTGTCTGCACAGGAACTGTCCAGGCATATATTTCCCGTGTTTCAATGGCCTGTTCCATGGGAACCATTGTGCACCAACTGGAACAGTGGACCGGATAGGCGTATTGATGAATACGATCTTGGTAGCGCAATGTCATTGGTTGTACACTGGCCGCCACATCTAAGCTGCCATCACGTGCTAAATCCATTATTTGAATATGACTCAACGTCTTGCCCTCCACGGGATTGGCGATCAATCTAAGATGGGCGTTATGCTTGCGAGCATACTCCTTCATCATATCCCAGACATAGCCAAGTAGTCGAGGATGTCCCTCAGCGTCGTGATAGAGTATCGTGTTTGGCTCAGAGAGATCCGGCATCGTGCGCAATCCGTATCCTTTTAAATCAAGCATTTTGTTTGAATATAACCAAGATTGGTTTCCAAAGAACTTTTGCTCTTTCATTATGAAGCTGGGATAAGCCTCATAGATGTAGACTATCCGAGTTTCGGTAAAATCGTTGAAAATCATATTCGTATTCATCATATCCTGCTGTAGGCAATACTTTAAGACCGCACTGGCCAGATTCCTATCATATTTGGTGTCCATTTTGAGGAGTATCTTTGCTTCCCGCAAATAATTCAAGCTCTTGGCTAGTTCTTGAATCGCGTTTTGCCATTGCAGCACCTGCAAACAGGCCAACACGAGGAATTCTTTATTAATGAAGCTCTGCAAGTGCACACTGCTTCTCGTACGCCAAATTAGTGAAGGAATTCCATTGGCCAGAAACTCCTCCATGTGGCAATCACCAGCAGCATCAGGAGTGTAATAGAATATTGTATTAAAATTCCTCGGAAAAATTAAAGCCGCAACTAGTTCAGCATAGATACCCACACTTACGTTAAGTGGCAACATGACTGAAGACTAACAATGGCCATAAATCTAATATTACCTAAACCGCAGTCCTTAATGATGTGGAGACAAAAACTTTGATGTTTACCTAGACCAACTTTTTCCTCGACTGAGTGCATAGTAAATTGTTATTGCTCTTTCAATAAATGGCTGGCCTGAAATGTTATTTATTTAGACATGATATAAATATCCTTATACTCATTGTTTTTTTGGAATGGATCAGTAAACTTAGAGCCATGAGAAGAGAGAAAGTAAATTATAAAGAAAACTCCAGACAAAATTGTTTAAGAAGTTAGTAAGTTTAGTCTGGGAATCGCTATTTGGGCACTGCGTCTTACTTAACGCTTTCAGTCAGTCGAATTTCTAGTTGAATTCCCAAAGTATTATCCTAAGTTTATCGGTAATTTTCATTATTCTCTTCTAAAAGAGATTGCAATAGTTTGAAGACAGCCAAAGTCACAATTTATCCCAATTTATTAAAAATAATTTATCAAATATTTTCTGATGTTGAATTGGGAAAAAGTTAATAAACTTATTTATGGTTTATTTTAATTATTTATTCATACTCGAACTAAAGATGTATCCAATAAAATAAGTATTTTTTAGTCTTTATATTTTCTGAAATATATCCTTAGTAAGGATTCCTTACATTCAAGTTTTTAAAACAAAATACTTTGTGGAAATATTTAAAGAAATCGAAACCGACAACAACGGTTTCTAGGCAACATAGTGCTAGCAAAAAAAGTGTTACAAAAGTTAAACAAAAAAGGGGAAAATTTATATGGAATTGCTTCTTTGGCCCAAAAAATAGCATCAGAATTATGGCCGATCAAAACGAACTGGACCAGTTGGCCACTGCCGAGCTGCTGCGTCTTCAGCGTCAGCATCGGTCACTTCAGTTAGATTTGCGAGGGTTGCTTGAAGAGAAAGCGAAACGTCTCAAAAAGCAAAACCATATGATCAATGTGTTACAGGTGGAGCACCAAACCTTAAAGGAGGAAATCAAGACACTGGAAGGCGGCACACATGCCAGGAAAAATACCAATGTGGGTGCGAATCTTCAACTGCAGAACTGCTCACTGAAATCGAACTCTAAAATTCTTGCAGAAGGAGAAACATCTGGGGACTCTGCAGAGGCAGCAAACAGACTTGCAACGAGTACTACAAAATGAGCGAACCAATCTGTGGGAGCTGGAGGGACACATTAGGAAAATGGAAAAGGAAATCGATGCACTGCGTCGCAATGAAGTGCCCGACAATTGCTACAAGGACACCATTTGCAAGGTGCAAAAGAGTGTGGTCAAGTTGGAGAATCGTCTGGATGTGGTCAACAAGAAGTGCAGCGATGTCTTGACAGAAAATAGCAAAATGCGCGATCAAATTAATCATATGCTACAGGATCGGTGAGTGCAATTTGTTAAGATTATTAAATTCAGCTCGTTTGATATCCTTTTGCCATGTATAGCGCCAATTTTAACGATATGTGGCAATCGATGGTCACACAATTCAATGAGGGCAAGAAGTTCATAATGGATTTAATTGATCAATCCACTCTGGCCTTTGATCAGCGGGAAGAGTTGTGCAACAAACTCTCCGTGCTCAAGGATCGCAATGAGAACGACAAAGTGATGCACATTCAGGAGATGCGAGAGATGCAGCGACGCCTGGAGCACGATGCCAAGTTGCAGAAATTTTTCGATATCAAAGGTCAAAAGCGAACGAATCCGGAGTTGGAGCAGCGTGAATTGGATAAGAAAATGAATCAAAAGGAGACCTATGAGCGCCAGCTATTCGAGTACAAAGAGATAATTGAGAAAATTAAGCAATTATATGGCGAGGAAGATGCGGAACGATTGGTGGCCCAATTCAAGCGCCAGGAAGACGAAAACTTTGCCCTTTTCAACTACGTCAATGAGTTGAGTCATGAAGTGGAAATTCTCAATGATTCCACCCAAGAACTAACTGAGGAAATTGGCAAGTGGACAGTCCCTCTTTGTTGGTTAATTATATTAGTTTTCTTTTTTATAGAACGTCAAAAATCGGAGCAAACCGAAAAAGAATTGAAATTAAAAACTGAAGCACTGGACTACTTAAGTGCCGAACGAGTGCGCATCGAGCAACTGGCCAAGGAGACAGGCGAAAAGAAGCAAAATCTTAGTCTAAGACTGCAGCAATTACTAAAGGGCATAGAGGATATTTTCAGGTGAGCATAAATAGTAATTGAGGACTACAATAAATGTAAACTCGAGGTTTCCAATCCTCTAGGCAACTGGCTTGCGATAATGCACCCATTCTCAATGTTCTGAGCTCCAAGACCTTTTTGACAGTGCACAATGTGAAACTGTTCATTGGAGTTATAGAGCGTCGAGTTAATCTTATTATAAGTACCATTAATATCGAGGATAACTCCAATCGCATCTTAGCCAAGAAGGATCGGGTACCCAAGTTTAATATACGTGAATCCGCAAAAACAAAGAATTAGAGAATTTAATCCATAAATCCCGAGTATATTTGCAAAATATGAATAGTATAGTTCCGACACGCATTATTTGTTAATATGTATAATCATCCTAATAAAAAATTGGACTTATTTTGTACGTTTAGGACCTGCCGTCAACACTTTTTTGATATTCCTTATTGATCATTAACTCAAAGTGCTGTATATTGGTGAGTACTGTCAGATTGTGAGCGCACTGATCTGCATTCGGCGCATTGCTGATCACACCGTACAGAAAATGGCGATAGGTGACTTGGGAGTTCTCCGTATACTGACGTTCTGCCGTAAAGCCAACGCCACTGTCACCCTGGCAGGCCAGCGATTTGCCCTGGGTGAATATGCAGAATTTGTCGGATCTGATATCTTTATCCGTGTCGCGGCACACGGAATTCATTTTCGATAATGCCGGCACAAATTGCAATTCACGTTTGTCAGCGATATTCCATTCAGCGTATTTTCCCTGTACATCATTGTTAATTATTTCCTTTTCGGTATCGAGCGAGAATTTCAGACAGATCGGTCGTATTACATTGCTCAGCTCGAAGGGCTTCTCTAGAATGATCAGTGCCAAATCGTTGTAATAGTTATCTGCACTTCCCTGATAGCCCCTGTAAACAAAGTGAAAATTAATATTTTTAGAGGACCTCTAGTTTTAGGAATCCTTACGGAGCCACTATGATATTCTGGACATCAATTCGGCGTTCTTCTTCAGTAACATTTTTGTAATTTCTGTAAAACTTGGCAGCAATTACTCGAAATGTGGAGTAGCTATAAATGTGCCGAGTCGCTTCATCGTACACGCAGTGAGCTGCGGTGATAACCAGATCAGGAGTAAGGAGTGATCCGCCGCAAGTGAATTTGTAGTCATTCTCATTATGCCAAGCATAGATGCCCACATGCCATGGCACCACAGTGTTGTTGATGCTGTACCCAAAGGCCGAGAAACTCTTGGTGGGAGTGGGAATCTCTCCGCACTCCTGTTCGCAACGTTCGCGATCACGATTCCAGTAGCCACCCCACATGCATTTCATGTCTGGGAGAGTTGTCTTCAGCAGTGATCGAAAACCGGTGGCACACACAAATTTCACCTCAGTGCCAGGCGGATGATAACGTTGGTTGCAGTCCACAAGCTGGCCATCTTTGGTGCAAGTAGCCTTCGTGGAATATCCATCAAATTTACCCCTCGAGTCGCAATATTCTGGAGCTGCTGTCGCACTTCTTGTGGTATTGCAGAGCAACGGTGCCTCATCCGATCCATCGAAGCAATCGGGCTTTCCATCACAGCTTAGTGAGCCGGAAATGCAACCACCAGTGCCACACTTAAAACTGTAATCAGGACATTCGGTGTGTCCGCACAGATGAACCGATTCATCGAATCCTGTACCATCACCGCAGTCGTCTTTGCCATCGCATATTGACTTGTTCTTGTCAAGGCATATGCCGGATGGGCACTTTATCTCATTGTTCCTGACACGAAAGGAGGAGTAAGTACTAATTCTAGCTAGACTACGTTCACGTTCACTCACTCGCAATTGCCCTGAAGCCGGCGATAAAATTCACGGATATCATCCTCGGTACCGCAACGTAAAACCGTTTCGTCGGAACCATCGGCACATTCCTCTTGAGAATTGCATTCCGCTGTGCCATTCACACAAGCTCCATAACTACATTGAAAATAAGGCTTGGAGCAGTGCTCACGCTGGTTCACACAGGTCATGGCCGTCTCATCCGATCCATCGGGACAGTTTTTCACTCCGTCGCAGATATCAAATTTTGAGATGCAGCTGCCATTATCACACTCAAATTGAAGAGTGCTACATGCGGCATGTGCTAAAATAAAAGTCAAACGCAAATCAATATTATGGTAAGCCCCTCAAAATTCGAAAAGTGCGTTATCAAAGCCGAGAGCGCCAAGCTCAGCTGTAAGTTGATATTTCCAAATTCTCTCTTAACAATAGAGAGTAACTTTTGAAACCGGTTCAAATCATGTTTTTGAGTAACTATCGATAGTTCTACGCATTTCTTGCGGAAATGGTGTTGGAAAACGCCCAAAGTGGGGAAAACCCCACTTTTATGCCTGTGTTGATCAGACTCTTAACAATAGATAGTAACGTTTGAAACCGGCTCAAATCAAGTTTTTCAGTTACACAAACACCCATAGTTGAATTTGTGTATATATATATATTTATTTATATGCATTTATAATATGTGTATAAATAAGTACTTCGTATATGTACTTGACTTGCAATGATTCTTATTATTATTCTGAACTTTACTCACTTGGAGTCAATCTCGAAAATAGGATATACCCAGAGCATACAATCAATAGAAGGCCACCAGATGACATTGTTTTTGGCTAACGATCTTATGGCACTTAAATTATTCTTATAATCACGGCAAACATATACATATGTATGGATTTATACGCAGTTATTGTTAATATAAAGACGATCGCTGAGACTCACTTCTATACCGACCAAGAGCACAATCTGAACTGAATGATATGTATGAGAATTGAATGTACTTCGCCGCCGATATTATAAAATCGAAACGTAAGAGCATCATTTTAAAGTCGACTTAAAAAGAATTCACTAAAGCGAATCAGATTTATTAGAAATAGAACGAATTGAATTTAATACTAAGTTATTGTTGATTTAAAAATTATATAAAAATTATAATAATGTTTTGACTTCCATCTATGTATATACGACAGTTCTCTATTAAGTCAATTATCACCTCATTATTCAGAAAGATGATAATAATGGGCGTAACTCATTCTTTCTTAGCCTATTAATTATTATCAGTGCGTTTTGAAGTACCTCGTTGGATGGACAAAAAGAAGTAAAGTAGACTTATATTTAAATTGCATCTTTATTGCAACAATTTATATTGGAGCTAAATCAATCTTATGTAATATAATAAAGGTTTAGCTCTGCAATTTTTTTGATTTATGATTCTCATTTCAAATATATATCGATCAATATCGTCTTTCCGAACTAAACTATCGATGGTTTTATGCAAATCCAATTGGAGTTGCTTAAATGGTGTTGGAAAACGCCCAAAGTGGGGAAAATCCCACTCTTTATGCCAGTGTTGAACAGACCAAATGAAGTGTGGTGAGTTTTGTTATTCGTTGATGATGTGAGCTGATTTGGTTTGTTATGATGATGAACCAAAAACATTTCGATCCGGGAAACGTACGGAATGCAAACCGATTAAGCCATTCTCAATGTTCTGAGCTCCAAGAACTTTTTGACAGTGCACAATGTGAAACTGTTCATTGGAGTTATGGAACGTCGAGTTAATCTTATTATAAGTACCATTAATATCGAGGATAACTTAGCCAAGAAGGATCGCGTACCCAAGTTTAATATACGTGAATCCCCAAAAACAAAGAATTAGAGATTACTTTCTACTGTAAAAAAAACAAACTTATACATTTAATCTACAAATCTCGAGTATATTTGCAAAATGTGAATTATTTTAGTTCCGACTAGCACTATTTGTTAATACATATGTATGTATAATCTATCCTAATTAAAAATTGGCCTTATTTTGTACGTTTAGGACCTGCCCTCAACGCTTATTTGATATTCCTTATTGATCATTAACTCAAAGTGCTGTATATTGGTCAGTACTGTCAGACTGTGAGCGCACTGATCTGCATTCGGGGCATTGCTGATCACACCGTACAGAAAATGGCGATAGGTGACTTGGGAGTTCTCCGTATACTGACGTTCTGCCGTAAAGCCCCCGCCACTGTCACCCTGGCAGGCCAGCGATTTGCCCTGGGTGAATATGCAGAATTTGTCGGATCTGATATCTTTGATATTGTCGCGGCACACGGAATTCATTTTCGATAATGCCGGCACAAATTGCAATTCATGTTTATCAGCGATATTCCATCCAGCGAATTTTCCCTGTACATCATTGTTAATTGTTTCCTTTTCGGCATAGAGCGAGAATTTCAGACAGATCGGTCGTATTACATTGCTCAGCTCGAAGGGCTTCTCTAGAATGATCAGTGCCAAATCGTTGTAATAGTTATCTGCACTTCCCTGATAGCCCCTGCAAACAAATTGAAAATTAATATTTTTAGAGGACCTCTAGTTTTAGGAATCCTTACGGAGCCACTATGATATTCTGGACATCAATTCGGCGTTCTTCTTCAGTAACATTTTCGTAATTTCTGTAAAACTTGGCGGCAATTACTCGAAATGTGGAGTAGCTATAAATGTGCCGAGTCGCTTCATCGTACACGCAGTGAGCTGCGGTGATAACCAGATCAGGAGTAAGGAGTGATCCGCCGCAAGTGAATTTGTAGTTTTTCTCATTATGCCAAGCATAGATGGCCACATGCCATGGCACCACAGTGTTGTTGATGCTGTACCCAAAGGCCGAGAAACTCTTGGTGGGAGTGGCAATCTCTCCGCACTCCTGTTCGCAACGTTCGCGATCACGATTCCAGTAGCCACCCCACATGCATTTCATGTCTGGGAGAGTTGTCTTCAGCAGTGATCGAAAACCGGTGGCACACACAAATTTCACCTCAGTGCCAGGCGGATGATAACGTTGGTTGCAGTCCACAAGCTGGCCATCTTTGGTGCAAGTAGCCTTCGTGGAATATCCATCAAATTTACCCCTCGAGTCGCAATATCCTGCAAAAAAACAAAGTAAGCTAGTTCTTCAACTGATTGAAAAAGAAGCAATCGTTACTTACTCACGCATTTTGGTGGTGCTACACTCCACTTTCTATTGAAACAATGACTGGACTCGTGGCCTTCCAGGGTAAAACCTGATTCGCAACTAAAGTGAACCGTGGCTTTGTTGATTGGCGGCGTTAAAAGTCTTCCTCTGTGATCCTTTAGTATGGGTAGCTCATCGCCCCGAGGCAACGCACAGCCTGCCTGATCTAACAAAATTACTGGTGGAGCTGGTGTCGTACTTCTTGTGGTATTGCAGAGTAATGGTGCCTCATCCGATCCATCGAAGCAATCGGGCTTTCCATCACAGCTTAGTGAGCCGGAAATGCAACCACCAGTGCCACACTTGAAACTGTAACCTGGACACTCGGTATGTCCGCACAGCATAACCGATTCATCGAATCCTGTACCATCACCGCAGTCGTCTTTGCCATCGCACAGTGACTTGTTCTTGTCAATGCATATGCCGGATGGGCACTTTATCTCATTGTTCCTGACACGAAAGGAGGAGTAAGTACTAATTCCAGCTAGACTACGTTCACGTTCACTCACATGCAATTGGCCTGAAGCCGGCGATCAAATTCACGGATATCATCCTCGGTACCGCAACGCAAAACCGTTTCATCGGAGCCATCGGCACATTCCTCTTGCGAATTGCATCCCGCTGTGCCAATCACACAAGCTCCATAACTACATTGAAAATAAGGCTTGGAGCAGTGCTCACGCTGGTTCACACAGGTCATGGCCGTCTCATCCGATCCATCGGGACAGTTTTTCACTCCGTCGCAGATATCAAATTTTGAGATGCAGCTGCCATTATCACACTCAAATTGAAGAGTGCTACATGCGGCATGTGCTAAAATAAAAGTCAAACGCAAATCAATATTATGGTAAGCTCCTCAAAATTCGAAAAGTGCGTTATCAAAGCCGAGAGCGCCAAGCTCAGCTGTAAGTTGATATTTCAAAATTCTCTCTTAACAATAGAGAGTAACGTTTGAAACCGGCTCAAATCAAGTTTTTCAGTTACACACACACACACACAGTTGAATTTGTGTATACATATATTTATTTATATGCATTTATAATATGTGTATAAATAAGTACTTCGTATACTTGACTTTCAATGATTCTTATTATCATTCTGAACTTTACTCACTTGGAGTTAATCGCGAAAATAGGAAATACCCAGACCATACAATCAATAGAAGGCCACTAGATGACATTATTTTTGGCTAACGATAATAGCACAATCTTATGGCGCTTAAATTATTCTTATAATCACGGCAAACATGTACATATGTATGTAGTATGAACACGCAGTTATTGTTAATATTAAGACGATCGTTGAGCCTGACTTCTATACCGACCGAGAGCACAATCTGAACTGAATGATATGTATGAGAATTGAATGTGCTTCGATGCCAATACTATAAAATCGAAACATAAGAGCATCATCTCAAAGTCGACTTAAAGAGAAATCACCAAAGCGAATCAGATTTATTAGAAATAGAACGGATTGAACTTAATACTAAGTTATTGTAGATTTCAAGATTATAATAATATTTTGACTTCCAAATATATACGACAGTTCTCTATTAAGTCAATTATCACCTCATTATTCAGAAAGATGATAATAATGGGCGTAACACATTTTTTCTTAGCCTGTTAACTATTATCAGTGCGTTTTGAAGTACCTCGTTGGATGGACAAAAAGAAGTAAAGTAGACTTCTATTTAAATTGCATCTTCGGCCACATAAACAATTTATATTGGAGCTGAAACAATCTGAAGTAATATAAAGACGCTCACACACGATGCAAACAATTTGCAGCAAGTTGATTGCTGCAATCAAATTTGCAAGTTTGAACACGACTGCAAACATTTTGCCGCAAACAAAAAATTTGCAATAACTGTTTGCGGCAACTATTTTCTATATTTTCATGCAATATTTGCATTGGTGTGAACATTTGTGCAAAATTTTGCTGCAAATTATTTTCAACTTGCTGCAAATTGTTTGCATCGTGTGTACCTAGCTTAATAAAGGTTTAGCTTTGCAAATTTTATGATTCTCATTTCAAATGGTCATTTTGGCGCGAAAACGTTATCTCCATATATCGATAAGTCTCGCCTTTCCCATAGTTGTACGCAATTGGATTTGCGTAAGTGGTGTTGGATAACGCCCAAAGTGTGGAAACCCCCACACTTTATGCCAGTGTTGAAAAGACCGAATGAAGTGTGGTGATTTTGGTTATTCGTGGTAGTTGATGATGTGTATTGGGTTACTTGATGAACATGTGTTTTGTGAGCTGATTTGTTTTGTTATGATAATGATATAAAAACATTTCCAGCCGGAAAGCGTACGGAATGCATACCGATTTAGCCGCACATTTGCATACCCCGGCCTGCACATTTGCACACCTCGGCCTGCAATAAACTGATCGAGGAGCTCAAAGCCACGAAAATGTAAGTAACTGCCATTGGTCACGAAGATGAACCTTTGGCATCAAGATTTTCATTCATTTCAGCACGCCTTTGCCAAGTTTATAGGCGTGTGCAACCCCATAGACGACAAGGTGGTCAAGTGCCTCAAAGGGGAACGCAAAGCACGCTCGGCTACCAACCGTGCCAAAGCCATCGAGCGCCAGGCCAAGTACAAGGAGAAATTACTACAGGGAGAGACCAATACCAATTAGAGATAAAGGCAATGACAAGTCCAGCTTCTGATTAGTGGCTGCTTCCTTGAACTATAAAATAAGAGACTTAAGTTCTTCCACGAGGCTGGCTGCAGTAGACGAATCCAAATCTATAAATACTCTGAATCAGAATTGCTTGAAAAAAAACGAATGGAGAAGCTACCCGCAAAAGGCTCTAATAAGGAAACGGAAAATAACGCGCATGCTGTTTTTTTGGATCACCGGAAACTAATAAACGAAAATTTCAGTTATAGCTTAATCGATGTAGAAGGCATAAAATATAAATGTAAGTTGAAGAACCAACTATTTCAATACCACCCAAAGTCAAGACAGCAAGCGAATCCCAGGAAACGTAAACGAAACTCAAATCCTCCGCTGACATTCACATCCCAGAAAGAGCCCATTAATCACTACCTCAATATCTTGCCGGAACCAGAGAGAGGTTTAGATGAGGATGCCACGGCCCCACTGTCACGATTTTGGGAGCATGCCTATGCAATGCCTCAGTTCCATGGAGCCAACACGAGTGGATGGACCCAGAGATTTCGCAGCGGTGCCGACAACAGCTACTTAATACCCAACGATTCGCGCTTCTATAACCACAATGTGGATCATCTTCCTGCCCTAATGCCACAACTTATGCCTACCTATGATATAATTATCCTGGATCCTCCATGGCGTAATAAATATATACGCCGACTAAATAAAGCTAAGGAAGATCTCGGTTATGCCATGCTCGATAATGAGAAACTCTGCGCTCTCCCGCTGTCCCAGTTAGCCAATAAGCGCACACTTGTGGCCATTTGGTGCACCAATGCCATGCAGCATCAGACCGCTCTTGAGAGGCAACTATTGCCCAGCTGGAATCTTTGTTTGCTGCACAAGATGCGTTGGTACAAACTAAACACTGAACACCAATTGGTTGGTCCTCTTCAAGAGGATGTCACTCAAAAGCAACCATATGAAATGCTTTATCTGGCTTGTCACCCCGATGGCCTCGATGACTATGCAGCAGCAGGAATAAATCAAACAGAACTACTTCTCAGCGTGCCCAGCATTGTGCATTCGCACAAACCTCCTCTATTACCTTGGCTGCGGCAACATGTCCAACTGGCTGAAGGTCAGACTGAAGCCGTGTGCCTGGAACTCTTCGCCCGCTACCTGCAGCCGCACTGCACATCCATTGGTCTAGAAGTTCTCAAATTGATGGATGAGCGACTATATGATTTGCAAAGAGAAGATAGTTTCCCGTCCAACTTATCGTATATGAAAAGATTAAAAGAGATAAACCCATCCGAATGAAACCGCAAATTTATATTTTTTGTGTACTGTTTTAATGAGAGCAAATGCAGCAAATTATGTTGTGAAGGGGGCAAGGATAGAATCGCTTCCGTCTTGTCCCCAGGCAAAATGTTAGACATTTGGGTGTTTGTGGGTGTTTTTTGTGTGTATGTGTGTGTATGTTAAATTAAGTATTAAGAATTATTAAGCATGATTAATAATAATACACAGTGTATTTGAAAATGTTGAAGAACTCTACTCGTGGCCCTGTGCCATGGCGGCGGGATTGGTTGGCTCATTGCCACCACGCTTCTTGGAACCGGAGACAATGTCATCGATGCGCAGCAAGAGGATGGCGGTCTCAACGGCTGTCTTATAGGTCTGAAGCTTAACGGCCAATGGCTCCCAGATATTCTTCACATTCATGTCGACGATCTCTCCGGACTCGCCGTCAATACCCCAGGCGCAGACACCATCGCCGGTGTGGGAAGCGTGCTTAGCACGCAGGGCAGTTAAGGCGCGTATGGTGTTCGCTCCACAATTTTGGGCCAGGGTACGTGGAATGATCTCCAGAGCGTGAGCAACAGCTGTGTAAGGTCCCTTGACCTGTTTACGTGTGAGAAGCTGCGATGCAGCCATTTCTACGGCTCCACCGCCAGCCACTAGACGTGGTTCCAGCACCAGATTGCGAGCCACATGCAAGGCATCCTGGAGATTGCGTTCAGTTTCGTTCAAAATGTCCTTGCTGGCACCACGCAGTAAAATGGTGCAGGCCTTGGGATCCTTGCATTCAGTAACGAATGCGAAATACTCGTCACCAATCTTCTTGATCTCAAAGAGGCCAGCTCCAGTGCCCACATCCTTTTCTGTTAGCTCTTCGGTGCGATTAACAATGGTTGCACCGCAAGCGCGGGCAATACGCAGATTGTCTGTCTTCCGCAGACGGCGCACAGCCGTAATGCCAGCCTTCAGCAAATAGTGCTGAGCCAAATCGGACACACCCTTCTCAGTGAACACTAGATCTGGCTTTACAGCAATGATGTCGGCACAGATGCGCTGCACGAACTCCTCCTCGATCTGGAGCATGCGTGTGAAGTCCTGCTCGCCAACGATCTCCACATTGGTCTGACTCTCGCCCTTCTTGTACTCCAAGGAGCAATCGAGCAGAATAATGCGTGGATTCTCGATGTAACGACGCATCTTTGGATGTGTAACATCCTTGTTGATCATCACACCTTTTAGGACACATGACTCTTCGATGGCACCGCCGGGAATTTTCTCGACCTTGGCATAGCTAAACGAAAATAATCGATCAATAAGATAGGTTATAAGAGATGCTTTAATTTGCTTACCGCTTAATGTCGACCTCCAGGCGTCCATTCTCATTTAAGGTAACTGTCTCAACAGCATCCAAAGCAATCTTCACCGCCAGATCCGACCACTTGCCGATGAACTTTGTGCCTACACAAGCTTTCACCACCTCCGCCGTCTTTGCCCTATCTTTCACATCTAACTGAACGCTCAAATCGGCCTGCAAGTGATTCACAATATCTTCAAGGGCCTCACGATAGGCACGAATGATCACTGTCGGGTGGATTTGCTGCTGAAGGAATGGCTCGGCGGCGGCCAACATCTCGCCAGCCAGCACAATGACCGAAGTGGTGCCATCGCCCACTTCCTCGTCCTGTGTGCGAGCAATCTCAATCATGCTCTTGGCCGCCGGATGCTGTACAGTGATTTCACGCAATATGGCATTGCCATCATTTGTCATCACAATTCCACCCATGGGGTCCATAAGCATTTTCAGCATGGCCTGTGGGCCCAAACATGTCCGTATCACATCGGCAATAGCCTGTAAAAATCAAAAATTAGTCAACAGATGGCCAACAAAAGCAAGTTCCATCCGATGCGGCTACGGTAGACATGTGAGTCACACACACACACGCACACTCATACCTTTCCGGCTTGAATATTCTCCAACTGCACTTTGCGGCCCGATTCTCTCTTTGTGTTCTGACCTAAGGACGCAATGGTGGCTTATTAATGAATCCTTAATAAAGGAATTATATTACTTACTTAACACAAGTATGGGTTGCTGACTACCAAACATGTTTAATTTTTTTCAATGTAAACTCGTGCCTGACAACAAATTGAGGTTAGATGTGAACGATGACACACGGTTCTAGAAGATTCGATAATAAATTAACAACAATGCCCAATTGACTACTGCCGGCAATAAGCAATCTGCTTTCGATATTAAAACTACCTATTTTTGTCATAAAAACTTTATTTAATTTACCTAAAGTCGGCTTATTCGCAGCAAAATTCAAATTAACAATTGTATGCTGGTGGTGCAGCCCTCAGAAACAAATTCAGAACTAGATCGATATCTGTTAATAAAATTCCTAGTATCGAACTGGTCGTTCAAAACAATTTGCAAAACTATATATTTATATATTATTGTGAAGTAATTATATGGCATGTCTTTGGGATTATTATAGCTAGGGATCCAAAAGTTTAGAAAATGTTTAAACTTATTTGACTGAATTTTAGAGGAACCATTTTAGGTTAATCGAAGAACCAACTTAGCTTCGCCTGAGAAACAGCTGTTGCTGCTTTGTTTATAAACGTTTTCCGGCGGCATTTTAGGAAAAAAAAACCGTAGCGATGGAGGCCAAAAAAATCTCATTTGGTTTTAGCAAAGTGACAAAGAAGCCAACTATCCTGCCCACCAAGGCCTCAATCGCCGCTGTCAGGGAAGAGGGGAAGAAAGTAGAGCTGATACAATGCTTAGAGGGCAAGGAAATCAAATTGGTAGATGGCGAAAAACCGGAAGATGCTCCGCTGGTCATACAGATGGCAGGCATTCAAAAAACATCCACTGCTCTGGCAAGTCTAATGAAAAGACGAGCCGTGCTCCTGGGGGAAGATGAGGTCCCAGATGATACGGAGCCACAATCCATTGCAGAGGTCACCACTGCCAACGACAATGATAACCTGGAAAAGCGCGCGGCACGCGAATTACTAGCTTCTGTGCAGACAAATAATAGTGAAGGCCTGGAGGGGGATAAACTTGTGTTGCCGGCCGTGAAAGCAGATGAATTGCCATTGGATGGTGCCAAGGAAGCAACATTAGATGATTACGATTCAATACCCATTCAACAGTTTGGCCTGGCCATGCTGCGCGGTATGGGTTGGGTGGATCCGCCACCAAAGAAGAAGGGGCAAGGACCCATCGCAGACGATGCGCCATTCTTGCGGCCAAAGGGCATGGGACTAGGAGCCGACAAGGCGCTTAAGCCTAAGGCTCTGTTAGTCCAACCTGAGAAGAATGAGGTATTAGAGATTAAAAAACAAGCCTATGTCCGCATAATGGGTGGCAAGCTAAAGGATCAGTACGGTCAGGTGGAGGGCTTTGATGATCATGCCGGCCGTGTGATTGTTAAGATGGCCATTGGTGGTGCCAAAGAGGCATTCAATGAGTTCCTCTGCCAGCCAATTTCACGCAAGGAATTCTCCCAGTATGGCAAATGCATAAGTAAGTAGTAAACACGGACACTCTTGAAGTTTGAGGGTTACTGTTCTAATACACATTCTCATTACAGACACAGCCAAGTACGAGGAATTCAAGAAACTGGAGAATAAACATGGCCAGATTATAGTCAAGCGAGAAAAGTCCGCAGATCGAGACAAAAGACCACACAGAGAAGAGGATCGAGAACAGAGACAGCGATTGAATAGAGAAGACGAACGTCGAAGATATAAAGATGAGGAACGTAAACCGTGCAGAACTGACAGACTGCATAAGGAAGCAGACGATCGAACCGAGAGGAGAAGAGATTTTGGAGACTCCCGTGGTAGTAGTAGCACTAACACATCCACATACAGAGCAAGTAGGGAGGAAGACCGCACAGAAAGGAGAAGGGATATACAAGACAAAAGATCGGTCCGGGAAGAGGACTATCGCGACACGAAATCCTACAAAAACGAAGACCAGCGACAGCGTAGCTCTGACGATGAAGCGGACGATACAGGTGAATCCACCGAAAGTGACTCGGACTCCGCCTATGAACGCAGGAAACACAAATCCAGCAGCAAGTCAAAGAAAAAGAAATCCAAAAAGGCAAAAAGTAAATCATCCCGTCGCAAATCTAGCAATGTCGACAGCAATACAGATGAGAGCTCTGATGAATATCGCCGCCATTCGAGCAAGCACAAAAAGAAGACTAAGAAGAGCAAACACGCACGCTCCCGCACACGATCCAGGTCACGATCACGACTTGGGCGTGCCAGATAATACAGAGTTTCTACATAGATTCATAGTCATTTTATTTAAATATAATTCAGTATATATGTATCTTACGGGGGATTATTATTAAATTTCACAAAATTAATCACAAAAATGTCTTAAGCTGCGCTTTCGCTTCTGGCTTGAGAATCATTCTATCGAGGGTATTTCGCGTCCCTTCGACTGTAAACTTAGTTTTAAATTAATAAAAAGGAGATGCGCGGGTTTGATTCTCTAAACGACAAATGGTGAATACTTTCCTCTAAATCCCTTTAGTTTTACGCAAAACGTTGTGCTAAATGGCAAGTGGTTGATGTTACAATGACTTAGTTCGTGTAGAAATGTGAATATTTTTTCCTTTTTTTTTTGGTCAAATGCGTATGATTAGTGGTGGATAAACCCTCCTCCCAACTTTACTGTGTCTTATTTTTTCCGTACTGTATCTTCTCGCCGATTATCTTGGTTGCCTTCTGTTTTACGGATTTGAAGACATCTTTATCCTGGATACCAGGCCACATGGCAATGATCAATGTGGCCAAATACATTAGCAACAGATTGTTGATAATCGCTCCAACCCATGCAACAGCCAAAAGACCCAAGCTGATAATGATTACAAACTACAACAAATAAAAGGCAGAACAATGAAAAAAAGGGAGGAACAATAGAGGCAACTTCTGTAAACTTACCACAGTGGACTTGCGTTCCTTGAAGAGATATTCATACCACTCAACCAGGTTTGTTTTGATGCCACTCATTTGGCTGCACACCTCCTCAAATTTGGCCTCCTGCTCACCGTCCCAGTTTACACCACTGAAAAGAAGACGAGAGATGGTGGGGAATACAAAGTCCAGTATCATTGTCATTAGAGCCAATAGCGAGAGTAGAGTGATTAGTGGCAAATCGAGGTACCAGAGCACCAGATACATGACACTTATGCCGGCAAAAACCAAGCCGGGATAATATTGCTTCTCCCAGGTGAGCAGGCCATAGGCACTCACAATGGCCGTGCGAAACGGTTCCAGGTCATGCTTCAGTTTATTTAGGGCCCGTTTCTGCAAACAAAAAAAGTTTAATGCGCCATTGTTACAATTACAGTTAAATTGGGCGATATGCCATAATGGCGACGCCATTAGCTTTAAGGGCATGTCCAATTGCCATTGCAATTGAATCTTCGCTTACCTGATCCACCTGTGAGGTTGTCATTCTGCTGTTTATTTATCTGTAATATAATTCCTCGTTTTTTTTTGCGTCTGTATTCTGGCTTTTGAGATGCTTTCAAATTATGGCGAAAAATCAATTGTTGTTGCAACGCCAACTGAGTAGAGCAGGAAAAACATCGATAGCACAATCGATACTTAGACTATCGGCCAACACTATCGTTAGTTTGCTGGCGAAAACAATATTGAGTTCGCCGAACAATTTTAAATAACAATTTTGATCGAAAGCTTGTTCGCTTGTGTCACGATACCATCTCTATCCGAAATACCGAATGCCAAAGGGAAATCGTACTCGATACTTTTAAAATGACCAGCACTTCCATAATTTTATCATTAACATTAAATTGCATTTAAATTAATTCACAAAAATTGTTTAAAATGAGCTGTCCTGGTTTTGGAGAATTAAATATACCTTCATCGCGTGCATTTTGGGATGACTGCGAAGAGGATGAATTCGAAAACGTGGAGCCGGCGGAAAAGTGATGAATTTTACTTGTCATTGTCGTTATTTGTATTATATGCAAAATATTGTTAACAGGTTGCAGCTTCAATTCGACGATACGGAGGCTGTTGATCCTATAGCCAGTGACCATATGATTATCATTGAAAGTCCCCATATTACACACTTTGCCAGCTCCACTCTGTTGCAGGACATGAACAGGATATGCAAAATTCCGGCGAAGGATTCTGCATTGTATTGGCAACCATTGAAATTACAACTGTTGGCAATTCTTGAGGATGATCTGACGAAAAGTGGTGAAGTCACCGAGCTGTTGATACCCTATGCGCGCTTGGCCAAAAAAGTGACGACTTTGACGCTCAAACCAAAGGTTGACTACAAGAGCGAGGAGATCAACAAATACGTCGATGAAATAGGCATCCTGCGAGGAGTGGGCACTGATCTGGAGGATGTGAAGGAGCTGGAGGCTCCCAATTTTATAGCTGGTGTAGCTGCGGGAAGTGAGCAAATAATATTGCTTTGAAATCTGCAATTATTCTAATTTCTTTTTGTCACTATGTATAGTTGCTAGCTGGCGGGATCAGGAACAGAGTTCGGTAAATTCGTATGTTATCTACACTGATAAATTGCCATTGGATGGGAGAGCTGCCCAGCCGGTGTTGAAATTGCTGCAGAAAATTGGCTTATCATGCAATTCCACTTATGTGCCGGCACGAAAGGACGAGTCCTATTTGTATATGTGAAGGGCAATTTTCCTTTTTTCAAATTTTAATAACGGTTGCGGTTACAAAAAATTCACAATAAATATCGATTTCAAATCGCTGGAGCTAATTTAATACTTCAAAAATGCTAAGATTTAAATCCCGGCTGCGTCGCTCCATATGGGCCTTGGCAATTGCTATGAATTGGGGTCGCTGTAGCAGAGAATAAGCGGGCATCAGCAACGAAGAGGCCAGCATATGGAGCTCTTTGTGTCCGCTGCAAAAGAGATCGACTCCCAATTCCAGGGCGGTGCCAAAGTCGCATTCATCTACGGCTATGTTCGCTGCATTGGCCACTGGCTGCAGCTTTTCCAAAACGGCCTGTTTGGCATGGCCATCGTTGTCTGCAAGATCCTTACGCTCGAACAAAGCTAATATTTTCTTCAACTCTGCATCGCTTACGCTGAGAGGGCGATAGCCCAGCTGGGTTTTACGTTCAAAGGGAACCACAATGCCGGCTCGATGGAATGTCTTAGCGACCACACGTTTCTGACGATCCCGCTGCAATTGTTCCAGCTTAGCCAACTCGAGAGAACTATCGCCAATAAACTTTTGTAGTGATTTTTTTACGGCGGACACATGGGTGGCGGTGAATGGTGTGCCCACAAAATCATGCTCAAGGTAATAAACAAATGCATCAAACAGATTTCCAGCAACGAATTCAAACTCACATCCACGAGTCATGTCATTGCGGGCTATCAGCAGTTTCTCCTTGTCCTGTGGCACATCCCGCCAGTAGCCATAGTGCACGCCGGTGCCGCGTCGCACGAAAATAGTCTGAAACTCTGGAGGATCATAATAGAAGCGCCAGTGCCTAAGGTAATCGCCAGGTTCTCCAATTTTGGCCTTATGAAAGTTTCCTGCTAAAAATTCAAATGGACCAACCAACTGAAGCTGGAACACTGACTCCATATGCTTGAGGGGCGATTCTTTCTTGAGCGTATTAATGAATTTCCAAAACTCGTAGAATTCTTCTGGCATTTCCACTAGAAATTTATGCCGAATGAACTCATTGGATTTACACAGATTGTCATATTCCTGCTGCACGGACAACCGTATGCGCTTTTCCAGGATTTCCATATAATTCTTGCCCGCAATGTTATTCAAGGCCTCCTTTTGCAGCTCCACTGTCTCTGTCTCAAAGTCTCCCTTGTCCTTATTAACGACCACATTTTCAGTCTTGTCCACGTTCATGTCTGTAGTGGAACTGGTGCCGCTGGTATTTGGCGCGTCTTCCTCCCTCTCACCGTCTTCCTCATCGTCTTTGTCCTTGTCTTTATCATCTTCTTTTCGATTTGGCGCCAGTTTTTTGGCTTCTGCTATGTCATCTTCTGATTCTTTGCCCTTCTGTTCGGCGTCTCTTTTTCTCAACGGATGGTTATACTTCTCCAAATGGGCAGCATTGCGCTGATAACATTTCTCCCAATACTTGCAATCCTCTTTTGGCATTTCAAAAAAAATATAAATATATATGTATGTAGATGGTATAAATAAAAGCAAGCAAACAGGGTGTCGTTGGTGTTGGTAAATACATAACTTAGTGTTGGTAAAGGCTGGCAAGCTACCGATTATCGATTGGTCATATAGAAATCAAAATTATTTAAATACAAAATGATAATTAATTGTTTACTAAATGGGAAATACTCCATATTGCGAGGCATTGAAAGATATAGATATATGTTTACCGATTACATTACTTTTGTTGTTTGTTTTAATAATTGTAGTTCATTTAATGAATACAAAAACATAGCGAAAAGAACCGAATTCGTAGTTGTAATTAATGTTTGGTTGGTTGATTGATTGATTAGTACAGATACAGTTACATTTATGCATGGTAATATGTATGTTTTATGGGGGCAGGCGTTTCAAAAGAAAACACAATAACTCTAAACATAATATGCTACACATCCTCCACTAAGATCCTAATCTTCTACAGCGCACATGACCGAGTAGACGCATTCCTCCTTATTAATCAAATGGCAGGTTTTGTTAACCAACGACATAAGCTGATTAACATCTGTAGCCCAGTTATTCAATATATCCGAAGGAGTCTTCTTTGTGGTGAAATAGATAATGCCGGCCGGACGATCGATCTTTACGCGTATTGTATCATTGTTCGCCAACTTCGAGAGATATTCCTCACAGCGACTGGCGGGCAGATTCAACAGTTCACTCATGCGCGTCAAATGCAATCTCGAATAGTACATGGCAATGATACGTATATTCTAAGAAAAGAGAAAAGGATTAATTTGGTTCAAATTCTTGCATCAACAGTGATTAGCTTACATGCTCTATCAGACGATCCTTGAGTTCGCCAATGCACTTCTTGCCGTGCTTGGTGCTATCCTTAAACATTTCATTCTCGGCTAGCACCATGCCAAAGTCGGCGTTGAATGTGTCGAAATTTATCAGCTCTTTGGACATGAACAAGCGAAGAATCTCCCTGTTCAGAAATAAAGATGCATTTATTTAATAAGGACAAAAGGGCCAAAATAAATCCCAGCTAGAAACTTACTTGTAAGCCAGCACATCCTCCAGCTTCTTATTTTTCGATAAATGCGCCATCATGTCGCTTTGCTCATTGTCATAAGGGGCCAGAACACAGTAAAGCACAGCGCAGACCAATTTTTCTGTCAGCTCCTTCTTTTGAGTATCAGTCAATTCGATTTCTGGCTCTGGAACTTCCGGCTCGGTCGGCTCTGCATCCTTGTCCTTATCCTTTTTCTTGTCATCACTGCTCGAACTCGATTCAGCGGCGGGAACAACAGGAGCTTTTTTCCGCGGCGGCTCAGCAATGGCCTGATAGTGACGCGAGGTATTCAAAAACGATGTATCCCGATTCAGTTGGATCATTAAATTATAGAACTTAAGCTTGAGATCGTGCTGATTATGATCATCAAAGAACTTGATGCTGATCTTTTTGGCAATAATTTGCGTCGAGACGTAATCTTCCTTTAGCAGGCATAGACGCATTTGCTCTAATATGAGTTCAACTTTTTCTCTTTTATCCATCGAGCCGTACGTCTCCACTTGAAGCTCTTCCATTACAGCTGCTGCTCCAGCAATATCATCATCGGCCTCCTTGATATCGGCAAGAATCTTGGTTAGCCGAGCCCGCTCGATTTCCACATAGATCTTGCCTTCGGTGACCGAACGCAGAGTGTCGATTAGTTTCAGTTTCACTTCCTTGGTGGGCGTTTTATCCACATATGTGCAGCATTCCTGTATCATCTTGACCACGGCCTGTTTAAGCTGGGATCGTCGCCGTACCAGAAGGCTTACATACTCGTTAAGGGCATTCCAGTTGGCTGCATCAAAGCAGATCTGACAAATCGCCACCAGAACACGCGAGCACGAGACCATATCGGCACCCAAGCGAGTCTGCTTCTCCAGCTGAAGCATCATTTCAATGGCCTCGTGAAAGGCATCGGGGTTTTTCTTGGCCAGGTCTTTGGCCAGGGGAATTTTCTCATTGCAGGCTGGCTCGTAGTCCACCTCCATTTTGGTGATGCGGCCACCATCGAACAAATACGTATCCATGATTCAACTGTAAAAAGAATCAATTCCCATTTTGATTATTTGTTACCCCAATGACAAGGCACTTTTATCACTTACATTTACGTTGCGAAAAAGAGTCGCCCAACGCGTTTTGAAGACTGATAGCAATCTCTTTGCAATTAAGACTCGAAAAGTGAAGAATGTTCGACTTTGCGTAGCTATTAACGCTTAATATAGTTATTTAAAGGCGGCGTTTTCTCCAATATTTTACCAAAGCAAATTTTGCTTACAAATGCTGTGTGAAGTTGGCTGCGATTACGCCAGTGTTGAGAATTGTGTGCATATATACCAGGCGATTTTAAAGACTCAACACGGAAAATCGAATAAATTTGTTAATGAATTTATTCCAAATAAATTGAACTGCCAAGCAAAGATTTTGTAATTTCCAAACAAGAGAAACTGATCCGATGCTAATTACATAGGAAAAATCCTTTTTTAACCGTACAAGTTATAGTCAAAATATTTGATAGAAGGGATCTTAAACAACACTTGATGTAGCACTCAGATATATCAAAGCCATAATAAACCATATTTATGTTAGTTAGTTTAGTTATGGTAATAAGTCCCCTTTTATCCTTTTTTAGTTGTATTTAAATCTTTGTAACGCCTCTGTCTTTTCTAAGCAAGCTACCCAACACTTTCCCTTCGGCTTTGGTCTTTGTTTAGCCGCCCAAACATTTGCCAAAAACAACATTTGCCCGTAGATAAATTGTTATTAAATAGTGATCGCTAATACTTTGATTAAAACTTGGATTGCGACACCCCAATCTGGAGCTGGAATTGCAATCTAACGCTACTGAAAATAAATGCTCTTTAAAAGGGCAGAAAAAAACACATTACGCGCGCGAATTTCTAAGCACGACGCAAACAAGAAGAAGAAAAGAGGGGACGAATAAAAATGGCACAAATTGAAGAATATCAAGATTTGGTCCTGGATGCCTTGGAGGTGGTCGAGTTTAAGCTAAGTGAGTAGAGATCGCATTGGGGCTAAATAAGCGTTACATTTTTATTGAATTCAAATTGGTTTCCAGTACGTGATAAGGCAGACGCCGACATCAATAATGATGCGGCCCCCGCATTTCACCCGGCCATGGCACATCAGATTTTTGGCGAATCCGAAACCATATTTGGATATCAGGACTTGCACGTGCGTATCCTTTACACCGCCGGTCCTTTGCATATATATTTGGGCGTGGAGTATGGCAAGCGAGTGAATGAGATTTCGGGCGGTGAAATTAAGGCAGACGATGTGGTGGCCACCATTGCCCAGAGTCTACCGGATGGCTGCTATTTCATCAATCTTGATGAGTTTCTTAAGACGCTGGACAAGGCCGACAAATTCCAGCCATTTGGTGAGAAGATCAGCGAGTACAAGCAGCAATCGGACGATGGCAGCGAGCGGCTCTTTGAGATCTATCAATGTGACTACAAATTGTCATCGTTCCTCAAGTTCTTTGCACGTCTGCAGACGTTCATACTTTGGTTCGTGGATGCTGCCTCGTACATAGACACCGACGATGCTCAGTGGTGTTATTTTATTTGGTAATCAGAACAAAATTCGATATTGATTTCTGTGCTAAGCAATCCTTTATTTGCAGCTATGAAAAGTATAAGAACAATGATGGACAGTATCAGTATGCCACAGCGGGATACTCGACTGTCTATGAATACTATGCCTATCCACAGAATAAGCGGCCAAGAATTAGCCAAATGTTAATACTTCCGCCCTTCCAGAAATTGGGTCTGGCCACCCAGATGGTGAAAACTATTTATCAGTTTTATCAGTCTCAGAAGAATGTGGTAGACATTACAGTTGAGGATCCATCGGAAGACTTCCAGCGTTTACGAAACTTTGTGGACGCTCGTTACTGCAAGGACCTAAAGTCCTTTGCCCGCAATGAATTGATCAAGGGATTCAACAAGGAAATGGTTAGGGAAGCTCGGGAGACTTTAAAACTTAATCCACGCCAGGTGCGCAAAGTTTATGAACTGCTGCGCCTGTACTACACCAATATTAACGATGACAAGGAATACAGGGCTTATCGGCTGGAGGTCAAGAAGCGTCTCAATGCCGTCTATTATAAGCAGATTAAGGATCTAAAGAAAATGGAACGCTACAAAATGGATACGGAAATGTTACGGGCTCGCCTTCCCAGCACAAAGCAACGCATGGAACAGCTTCAGGAGGAGTATACGGTCGTCGAGCAGGACTATAAGAATACAATTGCCAAGTTGAAAGCCTAAACGAAAATCGCGGGGCAGCCAAATTGGTGATGATTAATTTATTTTGTTTTTCCGTTCTAAATATGTAGATTACAAAATACACTTTGTTGCTATAAGCTTATAGTACGATTCTGTCGAATAAATTTTAAATGAAAAGATACATAATTGCATATAGTTTTTGTGCTGGATTCCTGGTCAGGAAGGGACCCTTGAGCATTAAGCGGTTATACAATAGATTGAATACATAATATCTTAAATTGGGATTGTGAAAAAGATGACTGGTCAACTTAATTTCCATTTTAAGATACAATTCTCCATAAAGAAGGTCATACGTAAAAATATAGTTAAATAGATAGCTAACGTGTATTGTTTGTACATAATTAAAATAAATAGAATATTGGAAGTACGAGTACGTATGGGGTTAGAATTTGACTTAAATCTGATAATCGAGTGCCGAGCTAGCACACAACCCATACAACTAGCATGAGCCATACTCTTCCATCCACTTCTCGAATCGTGTCACATCGTCGGCTGAAACGGATTTCTTGGTGCGTTTGCGAGCATCTTGGAAATCCTGCAGCGTTATGGGCAGATCGACATCTTCACGGCGAATTTGCTTAATTTCATCTGGGGTGCGTCCAAGGATAAGGCGGCGCATACCCATCATTGAGGCATCGCGGCACACATTGCTAATATCAGAGCCGGAATAACCCTTCAGTTCTTCACCAATCATGGTTGTATTCAGATTGGGCGACAAACAAACATCCTTCAAGCAAAGTTTGAGCAGCCCAGAACGGGTTTCCTCTGTGGAATAGGCATTTATTATTATATTGTATTGGATCTTAAGCATCTCCCCGATACTCACCATTTGGTAGCGGTATATAGATTCTCTTTTCGAATCGTCGTCTAAATGCCTCATCTATATCCCAGGGATGATTTGTGGCTGCCAATACCATAATGACTTTCTCCTCCTGAGTAATTGCATTCAGTCCATCCATTTGAATCAGGAGCTCCGCCTTGAAGCGTCTGCTGGCCTCGTGCTCCGAGTCGCTGCCCCTAGAGGCACACAATGCATCAATTTCATCAATAAAAATTGTGCTTGGCGCATAGAAGCGAGCCATTTCGAAGAGCAGGCGCACCAATTTCTCACTCTCGCCGCGGTATTTCGACGTAAGGGTGGAGGAGGATACATTGAAAAAGGTTGTTCCACATTCGGTGGCCACTGCTTTAGCCAGCATCGTTTTACCAGTTCCTGGAGGACCTACCATTAAAACGCCGCGCCATGGTCTTCTAATTCCCTTGAAGAACTCTGGCATTATAATGGGTAGAACAACCGCTTCCTAGAGAAATTCGAATAAGTAATCTGTAAGCAAACGATTTCATTTCCCAACTTACCTGCAATATATTCTTTGCTTCATTGAGACCAGCCACATCGGTCCATTTAATGCATGGATGACGCTGCAAGATATCCTTTTCTAAAGTATCAACCAAATGCCTCTCGTAGCCCAGGGGAGAAAAGTGTTTGGCCTTCGTCCTTGGTGAACATCTTGGGGTATTGTGGGTGGTGGAGACAGAATGCGTATGCGAGTTATCCTCCAGCGATGTGGTGGCATCCTGATCATCGGAATTCGAGTTCTCATCCAGGGAGTTCTTCTTGACCGGCTTGTGCTTTAGCGTCAACTGGGTGTTCGTGCTCAGCTTACGGGCTCGCATACGTTCCACAGAACGACTTTTGCGAACTGCGGCTGTTAGAGCTGAAGCTCGGCCTTGGCGACCCAAACGCAGACCGCCTCCCACACTTGATGTTGCTGTGACTCCGCCTACGCCACTGCCTGCCACGCCTACATTGCCGGAACTTCCATGTTGACTCTGACTGAGAGTGTTGCTGTTCGCATTGCTATTAATCGAAGGCAGTGTGGGTTGAAGCTCGGGATCACGACGTCTGAGCGAGGATACCCATCGATTGTCCTGCTGCTGGGAAGGAAACGGCATAGCTTGACTGGACCGTGGCTGTGGTGCAACTTCTGCAGCGGAGACTATGTTTTATTGGTGAGGTAAAGATATATAAAACAGATGGATCACAAACCTTGGGTGGGCAGACGCTGTTGCTTGCTACGCACGGGCATTGGGCCCCCTATTCCCAGTCCATTTGGGGCATTGGCTCCCAAATTATTTTGCGGCCGGTGACGTTCCCCAACGGCAGCGGCAGGGTGTCCATTATCCGCACTGGGTTTTTTCACAGAATTGGCATTCCGCGATGGTCTGCTGGTGGTCGTGATTTTAGTGAAGGCAAATGGTGAAAGTGAGTCTAATATCAACGAATCCATCATGCGAGCCATGTGTGACAAGCTAGCTGGAGGCGTGGATGAACTGAAGCAAAGCCAATGGAGAAATATACATACGAAACAAATGTACAATTAGTATTATGAATTATTTAACATTTCTGTTAAATTTCGAATGTCTGTTACAATGGAAAAATTATGCTAATTCAACATGTTAGTTGAATTTCACTTTCTATTAAATTTCAAATTTTTTCAGTTTAAAATTTCTGTTGAAATTTCGCAAAACCGGTAAATTAAGCATTCTGATATCCTGCTGTTAACGTTCATTGTTATTCAGCCTCGAACCTAATCGAAATCTACATGGAGATGAAATCTCAACAAAATGAATGGGATCAAGTGGAGTATTAACACAGGCCTTAAACCGTACCTTAAACCTATTTAGCAGATAATTTAATACTGTTATTGTCTAATTCGCAGATCTGAAAGACGTTACTCAATCATTATTAATCAAGACTTCTTCTCTAATCTAATTATCATCCCAGGTAAGCTAAAATCAATTTAAAATTCGCAGTTCTGGGCAATCATTAACACATTATTGACAAACAAATCGAAAATGGACGAGACCAATAAAAAACATTTGAAACTAATGATTGTTTTATTAATATGCGTTGTCATGCTATGGGGTTGAATATAAATAAATGGAAGGTAACACGAAATATATATTAGAAAGCAATTATTAAAAATAATTAATTAATCTCTATTCTCTCTATTTCTTCTTTAATCTATTTATGGACATTTTGATGCAAATGATCCTACGGATTTCATAACTTAATATTTGACGAACCAGCACGAACATATCACTATGCTTTATAATGATATATAAGCCCGAAGTCCAGGAATAATCAGCAGAGAATTGGGATAATATGCGACCCTTCTTGTTTATATGTATTAGATTTAATATATGTACATATATAATTCAGGTGAGTAATTCTTTATATATTGACGTTTTTGAAGAATGCTATTATCATTAAATGAAAATATCCGACGTAAATAACCGGTTATTTGTATAAGTCTTAAATTCCTGTTGTAGTCGCCATGAAAACCGCATAAATGTTCAGTTTATGACAAACGTTTCAAGTTTGTTAAAAGTTTTTGAAAACATTTATTATTTTCCGTTTAACTTGACCGTGCTTTAAAGGTCAATTGCTTGTCTTATCAGCTGTGGACAATAACAGAGAGAACACTAACAAAAGGTACTTATGTCCCTTGCGTGTCCTGGTCTTTGCATATATTTGGTAAATTTCTAATGTCTAGCCAATGCAAAAGTTGGTCTAATATTAGCTAGCCCTTTTTTAACGAGCCATCGTCCATTTCTACGTGCTTTACGCCTTGCCTCACATACACAGACAATGCTCGGGAATTTCTAGGAAGTAAAAGTTCGTGTGGGCTCCCAATGGGACTCAAAAACAGACGGTTTAGTAAGCGGATGGGTTCAATAAACTTGGGCGTTAAAACTCAGGTTATTGACGTCGCGTCGACAATTGTTGTCGCGTTTTTTTGTTGTATTGTTTCTTTTTTCTATGGTTTTTTTTGTTAGTGTGTTGACATTTAAATGAGTCATTTGGGGTAAATTAATTCATTTATGTTTATTCACAAGCGGCGTCTTTGGCTTATAAACTTCAAATTCTCCAGTAAGTATGCTATAATATTTTTATACCGTGCTCATTAAAATGGCAGCAGCCGCCATGATATTTCTAGTTTTGGCCAGTGTACCCACAACTTCCGGTTGGTGTTCATAACTCTACATGAATTTGGGTTAATGGTTTCATGTGCTCGCCTAAGCCTAGGGAATGGGAATGGAATTGGGGCTTATTACTGATTAACAACCAAACAAACTGAGCCCTTGATTGAATTGCCCCAAACCAAACCTCCACATGCCATACAAATAATGCAATTGGGGTCATACAAATTCCAGGTATCGATAGGCCTACATACTATATATTGAATTATTCTATTGAAATATGCATGTGATTGTTCGCTAGTAAGTGTTACAAGGCTGTCATAAATAATGACCCCAACATAGAGCTCGACGGAAGATAAAGAAATCCGCCGGTCAAAGATCTATGCCACCAAAGGTGTTTATGCAAATGCCTAACACAAACTGCCATTACCAATGCAAAAGAAAAACTGTCACATGCAAATTGAATTCCTGTACAAACGGCAATTATGACTGGCAAAAAATGAGCTGAATAATGTGAGAGAATGGTGAGAGAAAGGGTCAGCTATAAGGTCCAACAAGACTAGAGGTCGGTGTACATAATTACACATACTTATATATATACTCGTATGTACTTCTTTACATCAAATGGGTAGATAAGACATACGAATAATCTAAGTTGGCTTTCACCACATTAGATATAAAATAATTCTGAATAATATTTGGAAAGGACAAAGACTTAAAGTAGAGATGGTTAAGGGAAAATATATAGAAGTAATAATTAAGTGTAATTACCACTGATGGAGATCCCATAATGAATGATATGGTGTATGTCTATAGGTGGATACAAAGGGCACGGCTACTTCGTACTCCACATGAACATTGGGCGGTGATTGTGGTCGCAAAGCGAGGGCAGTACGTTCCATAGCTGGATTGGAGCTGGTCAACGATCGTTGACGCATAAATGGATGCTGTTGGGGCTGATATGGATTCGATTGGGCGACACTGGAATTGTTATTGATCAATTGGGCCACTCCACCAGATACGTTGGATGATGCTGTCGTCTGACCCATGCCAAACCAATTCTGTGCATTAGTGCTGAACATGATCCCGTTTGACAACACCCGAAAAATAATTTTCACTTGGAATTTAAACACTTAAAAGGTGGAAAACTTTCGAAAAAAGAAACAACACCAGCAGCACCTGACAGCCTTTGCCTAGCCAAGTCGATGGGTTAATAGAAAGGCAGTGTATTGTGTCCGCGAGGCAAAGTGGCGTCCATCTGAACGCCACAAGGGTTGTACACCAACTGACCACAACAAAAAAGGAATCGTCGCTGGCTATTTACAATAGCGGGTAGTTTTTTTTTGTTCTGGTGTGCGTGTGCTTGTGAATGCGAAATGAGGTTAAAGGAAGTATTGCCCAGGCGCTCTGATGGGGCGGCTTCAATCATGCCTAGGCCCAAGAAAAGAATGCTTATCTATGTCTGAGTTTCGAAATCAAATGAACCATATTCCAACCCATTTTTCGTTTTGAGTCTTTTCAAAATTTATCTTTCGAAAGTTCTTATGAAATATGTATAAACCTATTCAAAACAGAAGCAACACATACTAATAGCTGAATATTTCAATGTAAAATCTTATTAATCTTTAATTAATTTAAGTCTATCCTTATTAATCTTTAATTAATTCAAGCCTATCCTCAGTTCTAAGTACAAGGTTTCAACTGGCAAATACAACTTTCTTAAAGAACATTCAGTCGTCATTGAAGTCCTGTCGTTTTCTTAACTGGTCAATGCACGCTAGGTTCAAGTCAGCTCAAGGAAAATATTGCCATCGATTTCTTAACAACCATGGAACACACTTATACTCATATACATATATGTATATTTATATACAAACAGCGACTTCATCATAATTCGCCGACTAAATTGCCGGCATTTTAATGACAGATTTCTATGCCGCAAATTAGGGGAATTCATAATCTTTATAAAGTCCTACAATACATGGGAATGCCTTGAGAGATGTGTCATTGGGAAAAATAAATTTTAAAAGCAAACATCATCGAAGGTCACATTTGGTGCATATAATGTACATTTATATACGATATAAATGTTTGGCTTTATTTGCTCATGGAACAAATCAGCTGCAGTTGAGATAAAAATCGATGCCGTCGCACCACTCCCGGCACAAGCATCCCCCCTCCCCCCCCATGTCAAGGAACGTTGAAGTGGCGCTGCTGCACGCCTTCATCGGTATGAGCCTGTATGATGGGTTCTTCGTCCTGGTCTTGTACTCACCCCGTTGCACCCATTACGGGTAAATATGTTGATGTGGAGTCTACTGTGCGAATCGTTGTGTTGCCACGCAGAATAATCCTTTCGCGCGTTGTGCGCTTGTATGTAGTCGTCTCCTCGCCCCGCATCCTTTTTATCTTGTTGATTTAATAATTGATGATGTGTACATCCAAATAATCCGAAATTCCAAACAAATTTTTTTAAATTTAGTTTTTTTTCTTTATCTTGTTTACTTGTATCCAAATGTTGTGCTGAAAATTTTTGCGTCTTCTCCTCTCAATGTCAAATTGAGCAATGATAGGCGATTGAGAGAAAGGATGTGGATGCTGTAGAGAAAAAAAAGCTTCCCCTTTGGTACTTGAAGTTGCCGACTGTGAACAGCTGTGGCATAATCCTCTCCGATTGCGCAACTTTTACAGCGCAGTAAGGACGAAAGCATAGCTGTTGCGCCAGAAGAATGTTCAAAGTCCAAGGACCATTCAACAGACCAAAGTAGAAATTGAAAAATTTCGTTACACTTCTATTAGTAACTTAACAATTTGGGCATATCAGATTTTCGGGTCCTAAGTCTTTATAGACTACGGTCAAATAGTTTTACCAATCTCCAATTATTCGATTTTCTTCTTTAATTACCTATTATTTGAATTATTTATGTTTGTAATATTCATTATTTCTTCGTTTGCTTTGGCGTATTTTCTTTTCCTTAAAACTGTATTTACAATCTTAACCAGATCCAATCATGGGTCGGTTAGTTCAATCCATGTCCATGTTAGCCCCAAATTTGGTCAAAATTGGCCAAGCAAAAGCTTCAGGTTTGCATCTGCAAAGGTGACTAATGTAGAAACAAGATTCTGGTTTTTTTAACCCACTCAGAAGAACAAATAAATATGCATTTTTATTGATCAATTTTTAAAAAAACTACTTAAAAATTTGAATTATGAACGATCTCAAAATCATTTTTCTATTCAAAAATTCAATTCGCATGCACAACACTTCAATTTGCTATGTTTTTTGGTTGCTTTGCTTATTATTACAACAGTATTATTATTATTATTATTGACGATCAGAACTTTAATGAACTTTGCTTAAACACTCAAATTGCATTTTAATAATATAAAAAGATACTATTGGGGGGAGGGGGCCTGACACTTTCTCCGAAACGTACAACAAACGACACTGAATTATGTGCGCATTAAAAAAAAATAAATTAAAAAATTGACAAAATCAACGCATCCAAAATTTGTAGAAAATAACTAAAAACTAATAGTGGCAAATAGAAATCTATATATTTATAAATGTATTTTCATATATATATATATATCTATATATATATTTGTATATATATTTATAACGTTTCTAACAAACACGAGGCACGTTGAAATGTAAGTAAGCGAAAAGACAAAGTTTGTTTCATTTTCGTTTTTTGTTTTCCTATTCGGGGAAAAATTGGTGGCTTCAGTTACTTTGTTGTCCTGACTTCAATTTGCAAGTTGTATGTACATACATATTCGTAAATGGGATAAGTGACTATAAACCTTTTCTTGCTTTTCGATTTTCGTATTCATATTCATATGTGTATATATTGTTTAAACGGCATTAACTTGTAATTAACAAAAACATTAACGTTGATATACTTCATTTAAGAAAGTATTTTTTTAAGTATTATTTGCCTGTATCTGTAGTATCTGTATCTGTTGTATGTATGTATTTGAAAATGTGCGATAACTTAACAGCTGCTTGACGTTTTTCGATTTCTTGGAGAATTAGTTAAACTTTCTCGATTCTTATATACAACTAGCCCTACATCGTCTATCTTGCTTTTTACTATTTTGGCGAGTATTTTAGTGCTTCAACCACCTTCAGTCCACCGAATTATTTCTGAGTTTACTGAAATTTACGTGTGGCAGTGCGGGCCTTCCAGGCCTTGACTAGAGTGTAGGCAAAATACAGCGTGAATCCATGAATTTGGAAGCCCACAAAGCAGAAGGCATACCAAAACACACCGTAGGGATAGCCCTGAAAATGAAAGTTGTATGTTAAGTAAATTGGATTTTTCTTGTGAATGAATTGTCTTGTTTTATTTCACTTACGCGCCATACAAATATGTCAGTCTCATCCAATTCCACGGATTTGTCCATGGTCAAAAACTCCCACATATCCGAAAAATAGTAGGCGAAACAGTAGAGCAAGGGCACAATGGCAAACAGTAGAATGGCAATCATGTATTTCTGCATCTCGCGCACCTTATTGCCACGTGACGCCGACAAACCCACAAACGAGGTGAGGAGTGAGCCAGCCCATACATACTCCCACCAGAGCGGCGGGGGCACCTCCAATTCTTCAATTTCCAACACAAATATATCCAATCGATCCAATATGTCCGAAGTCAATTTGGCCAGCATCACAAAGAAAAGCAGGGCATGAAAGAAAATGCAGTACTTCAGGCGTGATTTATTTAACAAGCTGCAAAAAGAAAAGAGGTATATAAGTATCCATTTAGTTTTAATTGTCTCCAGTGAGTTGGCACAGTGCCCATCACCAGACCCCCTTCCCCACTGTATCAAGGTGCACTCCAGTCAGTTGAAAGCCTCCTGCAGTCTGAGACACTTGTGACGTGTTGATACTCGGCCACCTGCCACCTGCAGTAAGTAATTATCTAATTACTTTTCTTCTTTTTCGCCGTGTGAATGCAGCACGCATGATGGTCTATGAAGAGGTGGTGGAGGGTCGGGAAGGATAATGCCCTTCCTTCCTCCTCTTCGGATACACCACTGCAAATAGTTGGATATTAAAGTTTTATTAACCTAATTTGATATGTGCCTGCCACGCGTTGTCTAAACTCGAAATCGTTGCCATCGGTGCCAGCGACCATTGGACCGCCGCGCGTTGCCATTTTGAGCAATTTCGTTGCAGTTTTAGCCTATGGTTTAATCACTTCACGTATACTTAATTCTCCGTCAGCTCAAAAAAAAAACAAAACAAAACTGAAGAAAAACTACCCACACTGCCTGAACGATTACTCCCGAAATTATTTTGAAACTCCCCACACTATAAATACTTCCCAGCTGACGCAATTTGGCGTTAGCCAACACTGAAAGAATAATGGGAAAGTCCCAGTATTGTTAGCGCCTCAGTAATTTTGCAAATGTTCTAATTAGTTTTTCATTTCTCATGCTTTTATCACTTTCTTTTTGTCCATATTATCCTTAAGTTTTAAAAATATGTCCTTTTTATTCACTTTTTGATATTTCCTCTAATTGGCTGGTCACACTGGCGCGACTAAAGACCGCGAATTTTCAAACATGTTAAATATAGAAGAGGAGATAATTCGAGTTCATCGAGAGCAGCATACAATGCCTTTTTTGCAAAATGCCTGCGACTTGCGAATCACATATTTTCCAAGGAAATTATACATTTCTTAATGGGGGCTTGTCATTCTATTGTATATATAAATATCAATTTGATTTTGTTTTTGTAAATGTGGTATACTATAGAAAATCATCTGCTAAGATTTAAAAATACTCATGTATATGGGCGGATACTTTTTAATGAAGCTTCACAAAAATTGTATATATAAATTTTGACGTACATCCTAATTTGTTGTTGTGATCACGTCAATGATATAATTATCATAATTTAGTGCACTTTCATTATGCAGATTGATCGTCCATTGTGCACTAATCAATCTAAATTTAGACTAGTTTTGTCTAAAAGGGGCTTGAACGGAAACCTGTTGCATTGAACTCCATAAATATAAATCCATCAAGCTAGAAGAAAGCGAAACGCTGCGGGGGCTTCTCAAAAGATTACGATCACTGTATTTTGTCGTCAACAAAACGAAAAAAAAAAAATTGTATATATTTTTGTGCATTTTCCGCTCGCAGCGAAGAACGACAAAGAACGAACTTTTAAGTACCGAAGCTACAAAACCACATTTCGCCGTCAAGTGTCATCAGTCCAACGACGGAACTCTTTAGCACAAGAACTACGGGCGTCTTTCGGGTGCTATCATTAACAGATTTTTCGGAAATTTTTTCAACGGATTTCGAAAGTCTTCTGGCGTTTAGCGTTAGCTACTTTTTAATGCCAGTTCTCGATAACTATTGTGTATCTGTTTATACCGAAATAGGCAGCTGAATCGGTTAAAAGTTGAAAATTTTGCAAGTCTTTGCATAAGGGTAATGCGTTTTATTTATTTTTAAAGAAATTAATATGTGCATGAAATTAATTACATTTTTGCGCCAAGTTGTTGTTATTGCTTGTCCCTCAATGTGACCGCCAAAAACGAATATCTTTCTAATATTTTTCTTTGTCGTCTTATAATGAAAAAATGATGTGAAAAATGTGTGTGGTTATTAGGCTGGTTCTTTTGTTAAATATGAATGTCAATAGCTTTTAAGATACCGAAAAGATAAAAAGGATTATCCAAGTTGTTTTTGTGCTTCATTTTTGTAGAGACTTAATTTGTGTTGATTTAATAGAATCATTGTATATTTAATAGATTCAATAGAATTTGAACCTATATGATATTGTCTCTGTGCGAAAATCAGTCTAATAAATAAATATGCCACCATTTTAGGAACACAATGCATCTCAGTTTTCCGCTTGTCTTCTGATTCTATATATATGTATGGATGTATATAAACACATGCACAATTATTATCACATCGCCTTAGTTACATATTAAAGAGCACAAGCCTTGTGATTTAATGTTTATTTAGTATTATTAACCAAATGACAGCGTCGGTTGTCGTCATCGATCGAATCGCCAAGATAAGTGCAAAATATATCTAATTATGTCTTTTATTTTCATTTCCCACTTTCAGTTGCTGTTTTGGGTCATTGATTAATTTCGTTTTGCAAATAAATATCCCCGCAAACAGTCATGTCGGTGGCCGCGGAAAAACGAGCCTCCTTTGCCCGCCGTGCCGAGAGTCTGGTGGAGAGGGTGAGAATTATGAATACCATCTATGAGGTATCGGTATAAAGTGACCAAAAATCGTGAGATATAATATTTCGTTCTATTGTTCTGTTGATGTTTGCCCAGAAATAGTCCTGTAATTGAATTGGTAGCTCAGCATGGCTGAACCAAAAGAACAAATTCCCCCTATACACACATTTATGTATACACTGACCTAAGTGGTTGGGTCAGAGGTCGTCGACAACACTTAAAACCTTCAAGTGTTTTTGTTAAGCTTGCTTGATTGCTTCGTCTGCTTTAATTAATCCCAAATACATTATATATATATCCTACATATAAAAGGTATACGACATATTGGAATATAATGTGCAACAAATGATTTGTTTCGAAATTAAATGGTTTAGTATAGTTAACATGAAAAAGACTATAACATTTTAAATGAAGAATTATTTCTCTACCTTTTAAACATTAAATCAAGCCAAGACCCAAAAAACTTTATCCCAAAATGTCTTAATTGCGGAAATTGGTTCTTTGGAAATCGGTTTTATGTGCTCTGTAGCTGCCAGATTTGAAACTAATATATAATCTTGTAGTGTACTTTTTTAGTATGTTGCTTAGCTAACTTCAGTTTAAAATAAGCGAAATCTACATTCGTTTATCTTCAACCACATATTTTTAAAGTTTCTCTAATCACTCATACGCCATGTTGACGAATGTTTCATGATAAACATGTTAAATTTAACTTGGAGCTTATAAACTCTTTTCGCGCACTTTACACATATAAATAAGAATGCCCCATTTAATTCACCCAAAAGAAACAATTGCCAGTGGGGCAAAGGGAAATTTACAGCGATCAAGGTCGCGTTGAGTTGGTTGATAATGATGACGGCGAGGATGATGACGGCGATTATTATGGTGATGATAGGGCGATGATGAGAGTGTGCAAGGGGAATGCTTGGACGCTGGCCAATTATTCACCGCTAATTGAATTCAAAATTTATGGGTATCTTATCTTAAAATACAGTTATAATCGTATATACTTCTTAAGATCTGTTTCTGTGGTTTTACAGAGTATTGGCAAGTCTATTTGCCTCATTTCGTTGAGCTTAAAATTTAATTTCGTTGTCCAAATATCTGTTTGAAATTGCGTGGTCAATGGGCCTTTACAATTTTCATTTAACACAATGCCAATAAACCAATTAAAAGCATTTCCCAGTCTCTGAACGAATAAAATTAATTGAGATAAAAACAAAAAAAACGTAATTTTGCCAGAGAGAGAGAGAGAGAGAGAGAGAGAGAGAGAAAGAGAGTAACACACAAAGCACACACAATGCGTCGCTAATTGGGAGGGTTAACCGAAACGAGCTAAAAACTATTTATAGAACACAAGTTGAACGCACTATTGGGAGAGTGTGGGGGAGAAATGTTTGACCCATTTAAACCATAAATTCCATTTAAGGGAAATGAGAAATAATTGCGAAATTATGGGATAAAGTCTTGCTTGGGCAAGGTGCGCCTTTAATTTGAAACAATAACTTAAATTAGTGAATGTAGAAAGACTTGGCATAATGAGGGATTTCAGTGGAATAGAAGCCAATGTAATTTCTAAAATCCTTACTAAGATATGGGAATTTGAAATGTAAATCTTCCTTGCTAAGCTGCCAATAGAATTTACTCCAGATGGACGATTTCAGGTACTAGGAAAACAGTTTTCCGGGCCAGCTCAATGTCATGTAATTTGCAAATGGAATGGGATAACAATGAGGCTTATCAATCAATTTCGTTTATGCGATACGCTATGACCAATGAACTCATTTGCATTGGATTAGTGTTGGATTTATTGCCAGTCTGCCACCGCCGCAAAACGGATGATCAATGTCTTCATCACTGGACTGGCAGGACTTGAATGGGAATGAGGACAATGGAGCAGGCCAAAAATAGCAGTTCAAATAAATTGAATTGAAAGCCATGAATGGAGGGAGCTCGTGGACTGAAGTGGAGTAAAGTGCTGGGGAGCACGGCTGAGACAACGCCAACGAAGGCAACATGAACATAACGAGCAAAATAAATGAACGATAAAAAGCTAATAAAGAGCAGCATAAATAAATGCGTAAATATTGAGCGAATATATCTTGGAAGAGCGTATTCCGCTGAAGAGGTGTGTTTCCATGGCGAACGCGTGTCTCGTGGATTGCCAGCCACTTGAGAGATTCCAGGCGAAGCGGGGCATGGTCAAAGCAATAATGCTGCCACTTGGCGCACTGTCATCCTATCACTATGCTTCTCTAGCTTGGGGTTGTTTTCCTAGCGCACATGTTTGCGTTGTCGTTGGAGCTTAAGTGCTCCTGCTGGGAATGCTTTCCCTCTCTATTAGATTTGTAGCTTCGTTTTTCCTTTTTTAAAGTCGTTCACTTCAATGTTCAAGGTCGAAGACTTAAAAAACAATTTAAATTGCTGAGAACACTTAAAGATACAAACAAAAAAGCTAAGGCCAAAACGAACTTGGTATACCCTTATCCAAATATAGAACGTTTAAAGGGTTTTTAATGTATGTTTTAACAATTTAAACAGGTCTTTGTTTGTTGTAATTAACTAACTGAATGTTTTTTTTAGAAAGCTCGTTGTAATTGTGATTAAGATTAGAGAATTGGATAACTTTCGAAAGGGCTTCGATTTATTTAAAATAACTTAAGCTCAGTATCATTGCCTAGTAGAAATACCTATAAATGAAACAATATTTAATGCAAACAGAGAAAATGGTAAAGATTTCAGGACAAAGTCTCCGCTATCATGAATTCAACTTTTAAGAACTTTTCGTCCTTCGCTTTCGCTTTTCCTTCCTGACTTCGGCAATCGTTTTACAGTGGAGTACAGGAATGAATTGTCCTCGCCCATCCGTTCCTTTGTACGCCTTCAAGTATGCAATGACAACTGCAAACTGTTTTTTACATCTCTCACTCACTCACTTTTCGCTTCTTGCCCTCTATGCGTTTTCCCTTTGCCTTGGCTGAGAGAAGAACCACTGTCAGAATGGTTTTTCTTTTCACCCGCAACTTTTCCTCTTTGCGCATACATAAATCGCGTTTGTCATTGTTTGTTCTAGCCAGGCACCTGCCTGGATAATTGTAGGCGACATTTTCCTATTTGTTGTTGTTGCTGCTGTTTATTGCCATTCTTATTCTCCTTTGGATTTAAGTTTTCTCCCTTTGTTTTCCTTTTGTATGCGTCTCTACCAATTTGCTTAAACGAAACGCCTTTCAAAATTAAGAAAAACCAAGAATTATTTCACTTTCTTTCTTTACGCCTGAGAAAGTACACGAAACGCAAGCAAGAGTATTAACACAAGGATGGATGGATATATATATAAGTATATTCGTACGTGCACATACATATAATGTACATCAAAATGTTTTCCTGGTGAACGTTTAATGGGATTTAAAAAAGACGAAAAATTTGCATTTCGTTTTATTCCTTTCGGTGTCAATGACAGCAGCAACAAAGAAATTCCCACCAAAAAAAAAGGGGAATGTTTTATGAACTATAGGAAACGACTCCAAGTTACCCAGTTTCATGTGGAATAAATGTGTATGCTGCGATATTTATCACAGGTTTTTGAACTAAAATGTTAATGCCATTTTTAAGTTTTTTAAATGGAAATGGATATATAATTTACAAGGAAAAGTCCGGAATAGGGTTTTATTAGTACACATGTCCAGAAACTATGTCCAATTATATTATATCTCAAAATTTAATCTCAAAATTTTTCAAACGGAAAAGATATTTTATTGTATATCTTAATTTTGTTGGGTAGCAAAAAATTCGATCCTTCCATAACTCGAATTTTGACAACACCCTGTGGGTATGCGGCATAAAAAGAATTTCTCTTTAAAGCTTAAACATTTTCACAAACATGAAATTAATGGAATATTTGATTTGGTTTAATAGAATATACAAATTTGTTTATGCCATATTGTGTAAAATTAAATTTGCCGCATCAGAATAATCAGTTCCATTTATATCTGCATTTGATTTCTTATTTTGTCTGCCATCGCCCTCCCTGTATAATAATCTTGGTGTTCTCTCGCCACACCGGCTTGACCTAGCCCACGCATATTTCTAATGCGCATTTTGTTTTTAGTGCCCAAGAAGGGGGGATGGAGGCGGATGGGGAGCAGAAGTATGTGGGAGGGTTTTGCGCATTTACCGCGCGCTGACAAATTAGCACATCAAAACAAAAAGGCGCTCAGAAAAAGAGCTCACAATAAGAGCACAAAAACAACGAGCTACTGCGATGGCAATGAAGACTCTGCGAAGCACAATACAAAAGAGAATGACGCAAAAAAAAAAGAAAACAAAACGAAATAAAACAAAAGGGATTCCTTTTATATAAACCCCGCAAATTCACCAAAACACTAGAGCAAACAAACACACGCACACACAGCATCTGATACAGACAATACATATACATATTCATACATCAATACATATACACGCAGACATACACACATACATTTACGTATATTGCGTGGGCGTCCAAAAGCTTTGCGCTGAAAAGTAGGCAATTGGGATGCGAAAAAGCGTTGCCAGACGAATTTCAAATTTTAATTAAAATTTATTAAGAATAAGATTGTCTCTCTTGTGTGATTTATAAATATTCGTTTGCTTAATTTACACTACATTACACTATTAGCGGATCTGTTTAATGTGATAAAATTCGAAAAACTATCAATTAATATACAGATCTTTGTTAATCTTTGTATAACTAAAGATTTCACCTTATATTTCTTGTTTAAATTTGAATATATGTATGCCCAACTACATGGCAACACTGTATTTACTGTCCCCCACTTACTCTGACCTAAGGCAATGTTTTTGACACTTTGCCCTCTCCTGGGTTTTTGAAGCTAATGTGAAAGCTTTTCTTTTTGGCAATATTTTGCGACGCAACATCTTTGGGAAGCTGCGTCTGCAGATGCAGGGGAATCAGAAGTTGGGACCATTTCATTCATCACATTTGCCTCGTTCGGTCTCACTTTCATCAGAGTCATCGGGGGTCTTCGGTCTTTGGGTCGGCTCTCGTTGCTAGCCGGTCAGGCGCCATTCGTTTAATACCTGGCACAGTCGTTGCCAGGCGTTCGAACGTTGCAGTCGGTAAACTGCTCACGGGGGTATCTAAAAAAAAAGTGTTTGAATTTCTCTCGATTCAGCTGCGAGAGCTGCTGTGCGCCTATTCGAAGCATCTTGTGCCCAAGTCAAACCAAGGTGCACTGTTAAAGCCATGTCAAAGCCAAGCACACCAAGACATGGTGGAGCTGCCTCTCCAGCGCCAGCCGAGAAGATTAGCGTAAGTTTTACACAAGACAAAGGCCCCATAAGACATTTTGTCATGGAATGTAGTGTAAAAGTCGCTGCTGCTGTTGTCTCTAAGAGAGACAAGATGTAATTCCTTGCATACTTATTTGGGTTAGTGTGTGCCAAAACGCGTCCTGTCAAGTGCATAAATGCGCTTTTGAGTTTGCCAGTGTGTTTAATTATGTATGTAGTCACAAGAGTGTTGGAATTTGTGAACTGGAATGCAATTTTTCACATATTTTTGCAGCTACTACGTGACATGGCTTAGTTTTTAGCAAACACACTTTAAGCTATGCTTTGGTGGGCAAAGGCAGCGTGCGATCAATTTCAGGAGCCGTGAAGCCGTGGCGCATACAGCCTTGATACGTTCGCTCCCCTAGTTCGTTTGTCGGTTTCCACTCAAAGGACACAGCATACTTTTTGACTTTGGTCTCATAAAAATTGCACAATTCTCTCTTTCCCATTCACATTCTGCATATATTTGTTATTGCGGTTGTTATTGTGTTATTTGTGGGCGTAACCATTACCGTAAATGTTCCATTTTACGTCCCATTTGCGGTGTACCATCTGGCAAGTATTAATTACATGAGCCCCACTCTAGGCAAACAAAATTTAGGTGCCAAGCCAAAATGCTTTTCCCCTATTTATTAAGTTACTAATTAGACGATGCTCACCCATTTGGATAATAGCCGCATGCTGGCAGTCAGTCCCAACTCTAGCTAGGCTTACAATTACTAAATTTCCCTTTGACATGACAAACTGTGGCCATTTCCAGCAGAGTAGAGTCAAAAAGTGAGTTGAGGAATTATAAAAAAAGCAAATTAATAAACTTTATACATATTTATACAAACTTTATTTTTGACTTATTGAAGTACTAATTTCTAAAGAACTTTTAAGAGTGTTTCCATTTGGCCATTTATTAGAGAAGTCTCCTATGTTAGCCTATTTTATTTGACAGACGATTGCCAAGCATGAGGAATAAATAAATACATAAATATAAATTGCATTTTCCATTTTCAAACATTTCACCAAAAGTGAAATTGCTTTTTAATGTACATATTTACTGGCGCAAAGGAAAATACACTTGAATCAGTCGCATTTATGTTATAGGACAATTCAAATTTATTTTAGTTCAGCTGTTTCCTTTATTTGAACATTTTTCCCCTCAGGAGAAAAGCTTCTGTTTTCCCTTTTAACTAGTCAAAAACACAAAAAAGGGAAAAACAATTCACGAATAATTTCTTTATGAAGAATTCTTTTGACAACACAAAAAAGGTAAAAACATTTTAATAATAATTTCTTTATGGAGAATTCTTTAGAGAAAAGAAAAATAAATACATTTAAATATATTCTTTGATAAATTCTCTTAGCCAGATTTAGATCAAGACACTCTGCAGCAATTTAAATTATGTTTTTCTCATTAAAAGCATTACAAGTCAGTTCACGAAAAATCTGCATAATAATAATGTGCTGAGATCTGGTTATCCATTGTAGTCCTGTCCTGTTCTAGCCTGGTCTGATGTGGTGTGGTCGTGTGTGTGTGCACAACCAACATTCTGTAGTTGGTTCTGTGTGTGACCACATTCGTGTATGTGCGAGTATGTAGGTAACTAAATATTGGATGCGCTCCTCTGAGATTGCAATTTCAATTTCACTTTGCTGACTAAGGAGATTTTCCTGCCATCAGATAAAAAAAGAAAAGAAAAACCGCAAGCAATATATTTTTGCATTTACGTTGTGTTCTTTCGTTCTTTCGTTCTCTCTTTTTTTTTTTGGCCCCCCTCCCCTGTGATCCCTGTGCTGTCGAGCTTAAACCATTTGGTCTGGAATGTAATGAGATTTAATTAAGAAAAAGTACAAATTACTATTAAAGCGTGAGATATGGTTTAATCTGAAATCTTAATCAATAACCTTGAACATGCTGCATATAAATGAGAATTTCATAAACTGAAAACCCCTGAAAGCCCATTTTCAGTCAGCAAACTTTTTAATTTGATTTTCATATTTTGTTTATTTTAGTTGTTTTATTATTTACAGAAAATATAATTATAGAGCTCAACGAATCCTTTTCGGAGTGGTAAAAGTGTCTTGCCTATGGCATCAGTTACCCGTGTTTATGGGTCACACATTGAATAAACTTTTGTTACGTACAGAAAACAAATAATGGGAATCTTTTAGTTTTGGCTCCCCTTGGGACACTGAAAGTTTGTGTTCTCCGTTCACTTTGCGAGTGAGAAGTTTCTGCTTGTGGAGTGAAAACGTGTTGGTTACTCTGCAGTTGCATTGGGCGGCTATGTCTCTCTAAGGCCTTAAAGTGCGTCTTGAGGTTGAAAGGAAACCTCTCGAACTATATTCGAACCCCTCCAATTAGTAGCAATTGGAGAGCTATGGCTTTAATGGATTCAAATAATGGGCAGACAGTTAAAGTTAAAGTTTCTTTTATTTTGTGTTATCGTATGGAATTATTTTCTAATGAGTTTTCAAGAGTTTTGCTTCTCATGCTATCCGTGTGACACTCTTGACGAGATTTTCATTTTTTGCTTTTTCTTTTGCCTTTGCTTTGCTTTTTTTAATAACTTTGCGTTGGCAAAGTGTCAAAGTTTTCAATGCCGCATGGTAGCATCCTGAGTCCTGAGCGTTCTGCAGAGCTTAAATAACATTTAATTGGTGGCTTTTAGTAACCAGAAGGCCTAGATACTTGCCCTCGATGTGGTTGAATTTTATGGAGCAAAACTTGTGAAATGTTTTTTAGTTCAGTTCGATTTATAGAGCTGTCATTTTGGGTTTCATGAATTTATATTTCAGTCCAATAAAAAAGCATGCATTATGTATGCCAGACAGGAAAATGTGGGACAAAAAAGTGAAACATCAATTTAATAAACCAACAGACAAACACACACAGCTCACACCCGCAGCATGTCACTTTGGTATCCCGATAGGAGGATGCGACACATGACGGCACTTAACCAAATATATATTATATATGTATATATCACAGAAGGTCAAATCGGCTGACATGGCGGGGGGCGTGGGGACTGCAAGTGCGGTCATGAACCGAAAATCCATTTACACTTGAATACATTTTCAGCCAAAATGAGTGGCAAATAAACTTTCATCTCTCCGAGCCATAAACACAAGCAAACACGATTTGTTTGGCCACAAGAGGCAAAAATTACAAATGCAACAGCACGTCTGGCAGACAGAGACAGAGACAGAAATCTCAAGCCAGAATCAAATCCAAAATCCCGACAATTCGGTTTGACTGACGCAGGAAATACTGATTAGCGGAAGGCGCAAAGAGGGGCGCGACCAGGATGGGATTGAGTGGCGAGCACTTTGTTAGATAAACTTTGTGCGTTTAAGTGGCAAAAGCAATTCTGTTTCTGTTAGAGACTTCTCTGTAGTACACTTGACTGCGGTTTGGACTTTCGCTTCTTTTTCCTCTATTCTCATTCACGGTAGCCTTAATTGCTATTGCGGTTGAAAACAGAATGGGGGTGCGGTGGGGAATGCCCCCCAAAAATAGGTGACTTCCTCTAGCCAAGTGGTAGAAAGTTAAATAATTAATAGTTGCAATTATTTAAGTATATTTTTGCTTTTCGAACGATGTTTGACATACATTCTGCTATTAACGATAATGTCATTTTGCAAATGCAAAATCCATCAGGCAAAGCTGTAATCTCAACCAGAATGACTGACAGATAGACGCATGACTGTGTCCTGGCCATATTTCGAGCTACAAATAGCCGGGCCATCGTATGTAATAAGCACTTGGGCCACAGCCTCGTGATTACGACATTAAAGCTGTTAACCGAGTGGGGTGTTGGGTTGGGTTGGGTAATGGCAACTGGAACTGGTACATTATCAAAACCGAAAGCGCAGTGGAGAGGAGTCGGTGCGGGGTGATGGATCGAAAGCATCATATATACATACGTATGAGTGAATGCTGGGGCAAAACTGGCAACGTCAACGAAATCAGAAAGAACACAAAATGCGGGGCAAATGATGCCTCAGGAGGCGGAACCAGCCAGTAGTCGAGGTAGCAACAACGAGGTCAATGAGTTGACACGCATAGAGGCAACAACATGTGGAAGTTTCATCCTAGGGCTTGAGGGCAATGCCTTCACATACATGCTCGTTGGCATCCTGATACCATTACGCTTCATACTCCTCTTAATCCTCCTCCTCCTGGTCCATTTGGATATTGCATAAGCAATATATGGGCATTTCATTTTTGTTGCATGTTGACCAGACATTCCAATTATGTTGGCTCTCAATTTGAATAAAAGAAAACTAATGAACAGATGTGGAACGGAATTTAATCTGCTCTTTAAATACTCGCTTAAATTTACTTTTATATGTGAAACAATCTAATACTATGTATAAGAACTCTTTCTCTATATATTTCTCAACTAATTTTTAAGGCCAAAAGAATTCTCTTTTAGTTCTTTCAAGTTCAGTTTTTATCTCTTCTATAGACCACCCTACAAACACTCACTCATAGTCTCACTCAACTTTCGTATGACAGACATAAATCAAGCGATTCAGTCAGTTGGCATTTTAATTGACTTGATGGTCTGTCTGACTCTCTGACAATGCCATAAACATAGACAATGGCACACAAACAGCTCGAAGACAAGAAACCGTTGACGCAAAAGCAAATAAACAATTGGAATTTACAATTGCGCCGGCAGCAACATAAAAGAAACAGTTTAAAACAAAAAAAAAAAAGACGGAAAGGCAAACACCTGTACTTTTGTCTCATTACGTATACGACATGTCATCATACATACGACATGGTGTGTCTATTTGTCAAGTGTATGGCCATTACTGACAAGCAGGAAGCTACTTCAGTGGCTCATTCTCTCTCGGATCCTATATTAAGGGTCGATATCTTAACGCCAAGTTAAGTAAGAGCTCGTTTAGTTAATTATTTATATCATACTTTTATGAGCAACAAAATCCAATTTAACTTTTGTTCAGATATCTGAGGGTTACATTAATTTTTTTGTCTTTTTAATATCATTTATTGTTTCGACCTAAAATATATTCTCTTTTGATTTTGAATAAAATCCATGAAATTAAAATTGATTCTAATAAAAAGATTAAAAGCTTTTTGCCATCAATCAGATCAAAGCACTTTATAGAAGTCTTGTAGCTTTATTCCCGAATTTCCTTCAAGTCGGATCACTGTATTTTCTGGTTTATCTAGTTCAAGGGTATCTCTACTGTGTCAATCCGGAGTTTACTCCCAGTATGTTTCATCTCCTGATTCGGGCACTGGTTGTGGCTCCGTCAACCGCAAAACATCAATCATTAATATGTCAACCAGCATGCTAGTGGCTGCCAGCGCCTTGGATGAGGTGCGGAGCATGGTGAATAAGCATCGGCAGGTCGTAAAGTGCACTCAGCCAAAAGGGAAATGCCCTCACACTCAGTAGCAAGACATGCTATCCCATGTGCCAGCCACTCGTTCATCATCATTGGTGTGTGTCTGTGTGTGCAATTTATTGTCAATTTCATTATTTATAAGCGATTTTTATGGCAGCATTGCTATGCGGTTATGGTTATATTTCATCGCTTACCTGCTCCGGCAGGTGTGGGCAATTGTTTGCGAATCGACATCAACAGCTAAAAAGTTGCAAAAAGCAGCTGTTGTATGTGAAAACTTTGGTCCTTTAGCTTTGGGACTATAATGTAGACGCGCTTATATTTATTATCCCACACTCTAACAAAGCCAAGTGAATTCCTTCAATAAAAATACACAATTCAGATAAGTATCTTTGCTGTCTTAAAACCTTTACTTAGATGATACTTTCATGAAAACTTCATAAAGAATGAAAGAGGGAACGCCTCTGGCCAATTTGTCACAATACAGAATTCATAGAGACTTCAAAGACAAGGTTTAAATGCGGAACTGAAAATTCACATTATATTTGGAATATATTTGCGAAAGTAAATCGATTATTTCAATATTAGCAACAAATTGAAAAAACAATTTACATTTATGCAAATAAAATGCGCTTATAATTTTAACAAAAGAATATCGAAAAAAATTGAATTATTTTTCAATGGAAAATGGCATTTTATTTATTGTTGTTGCAAAAGCTTACACTTAATTAATGCCAATTGATTTGTGACGGCATGCGCACCATTTGCTGGTTGTTTACTCTGAGCAATTATTCCCAGTTTGCCATTTCCATTTATCCTCATCTACATGGACAGTTTCATCGTCATCGCCATCACCCGGAATAGGCGGTTGGGAGGCGTGGCGTACATATATTTACTTTAGTTGCAACATGTTCACCATATTCTGCCACTCAAATGCAGTTGCAGCCTGCGGGATTCCTGTCCCTGATCCCTAACCAGACCTTTGGCCATGAGAGCAAGTAATGCATTATTAATTTCAATACTCTATAAATTGAATTCTAGTTTAATTGGCAAATAACTTATTCAGTTAAATTTGGTACTGAGTATTAAGAGTAATAAACCATTTGCAGTTCAATCAAGGGGATCTAAAGTAACAAACTATTGTATCTATTATTTATTTCAAGAGTTATATGGAATTGATGTTTTAACAACTAAATTTGCGTATTCGGAAAAACTATATAAATGATTCGACTGAATTTTCTTCTTTCTTATAAAGACTTTTGCGAATTGGAAATTTGATTTAATAGCTAGAAAACGAAACTAAAACAAGAGAAATGAAAAGTAAATTCATAGAATATTTAACGTTGAGAATATCTTTTAAAGTTTGTATAGAAAATTATGTATTCTAGAGAATTGATCAGGGGATATGGAAATCTAAAACTCTTTGCCACTTTTTGAATATTTAATAATGTATGAAATTAATAAATTGTAAATTAGTTTCTAAGGGAACAAGTAAAATCTCATTAGATGATCCAAGTATGTCATATTAAATATATTTTATATTAAGGACATTCATACTTCGATCAAATTTAACTGACATTATGCTTTTAGTTTACTTAACTCAATGGATATCGTTGTCCCCTATCCCCCTCTTCCCCCTATAAATCCATCACTACGAGAGCTGTACACACACATACTTCTGAATTTCCTTTCCCTTCGTTCGTTTATTCTCCACTTACATAGTTGCTTACACAAGCCCCACTTGCCGACCTTTCAGCTGGTTGGAATGAAAGAGACATTAAAGGGCTTAGGCAAATTCTTTACCCAAAAAGATATTGAGGTGGAAACGGCTCGAGAAATGTTCGAGCTCCGGTCCGAGCCGAGCTGGTCTTTTGACACTTTTATAGTTTCACTCGATTTCAATAAGTGTCTGTTAGCCAGACGGATAAACGATTCCCTGCCCAATGCTAACAATGAGAGGGCAGGGAAGAAGGTTCTTGAATTTGTGGTTTTATTTACTTTGTTAAATTTTTGAATTGGTTTTAAGTAAAAGTCAAGGATTGGATCAACAGAAGTTTTTAGTGGTTGAAATTGATAGCCAACCGGATGCCAAATTTGATTTGAAAATAAATTTGTAAAGTTAAAAGTTGAGAGAAAACTCAAATGAAACAAGTTTAATTACTGAGTGGTCAAGGATTGAGCAATATTCTGGAAAATAGGTTTACATTTCCCAAATAATTTCATTGACAAAGGAATGTAAACAAGAAAGAAAAGGAAAGGAAAGGAGAGGCAAGCGAATTGCACACACAACTATTTAATGGGTCAGGGCAAAATAATTCAAACATTTTGGCATCAAAAACATGGCTAACATTTCACTTTTCTCTCTTATATTTTTTGGTCATTTCATGCCCAGTCATTTCCCACGCTTGAGTTTGAGTTAAACGTGAAAATGATTTTCGTTTTTCGTTTTTAGTTCTTTGTTCAACAAAGTTCTCGGTAAAAGCGCATTAAGCAAGTAATTAAATTAGTTTTATTAAACCATTTTACAGAAATATAATATCAGCACGGAGAAATGCGGCGATTTGACCGTAATTGTGCAGGTAAGTAAAATGCAGCGGAGAGAGTGGAGGATGAGGAAATGAAGTCCTAATTCATTTGTATTGTAGGGCGATCTATCGCAGCAGGAGAAACGAGCCGTTTTCATAACCGTTCATGACCTGGGCTGCAATCGTGAGTAGAGAACATCCAACCATCTGATCCTATTTTCAACTCGACGGAGTGTTCTTTGTTAGATAATTCCTTCCAGGAATTTGTGAGCAGCCCGTGCATGACGGAGATTAAGGAGCGGTCATGTTTCATACACGTTGATGTGCCCGGACATGCCGATAATGCCGATGCGTTGGCCGACAACTTTCCATTTCCATCTTTGCAAGCATTGGGTGAGGATTTGGTTACCGTATTGGACTATCTGCATGTGAAGTATGTCATTGGACTGGGTGAGGGGGCCGGGGCCAATGTATTGGCCCGCTTTGGTCTGGCCCATCCGAGTCGGGCATTGGGTCTGATTCTAATCAATGCCACGGGCAGCGCTGCCAGTGTTTTGCAGTCATTCAAGAATAAGGTGAGTCCACAAATGGGATGTGGGCGATGCAGTTGCCCAATTAATCTCTTCATTTACCTTTGGGCTCTTGCAGTTCATTAGCTGGAAAGCTGATGAGGTGGCCCAGTCAGCTGAAAGCTTTCTAATGTATCACAAATTTGGACATGTAAGTACAAATTCGTGTCTCAATTACATTTCAATCCCCAAATGCTGTCTGTGAAGTGAACCTGTCGTCGAACTTTGTGTTGTGGTTGAATAATTCTCAGTGTCATGTTGTATCTTTCACTTTAACTATTTCTATTCTATTTTTTTTTTTATGTTTGAATTCTTAACCAATGAACAATGAACAAACGAACCCAAGGTTATGGAGGTAAACCGAAAATCCCTATCTTAAATAAGTCTCTCAAACTCTCAATATCTCGATCTCTTCAATCGGTTCTCTGCAAAGCTGCTAGTCTCAAAATTTATTTCACAATTATAGCTTTAGGATTATATTGAAGCATGATTCTTATGTTTCTTTTTTTTTTGTATCTTTTATTTTTAGAGCTCGGTATGTAGTTTCCCATTCGCCAATTAAATCTACCCCATCAAATTGGCAAATATTTCCAAGAAGAAAAATATATAAACAAGAAATTTTAAATCCATTTTTATGTTTGCATGCCTTAAATTTGACTGCTTTTACAATGTTTTATAGTGTAGAGTGTTGTAATTTAATCGTTGCTTTATTAATTTTGCCACTGCTTGACATAATATTATGATTAACTAACTAATTTATAGCAAATTGTCGGTGAGAATCCTGACAAGGAGAAAATTGTGGCCGAATATCAGAAGCGTTTGCATCGCTCGCTCAATAGCAAGAATGTGGGTCTCTATGTAAAGGCATTTATGAAGTAAGTATTCAGATTAAAATTTTCCCGCACTTTTGCCCAGCTAAAATCCGGTTACTTATAGTCGGAAGGATCTCACTCTGAAGGGTTGCAAAGTGGATGTGATTTTGATCACAGGCATGCTTAGTCCCTATGCCTCGATGGTTGAGAAACTGCATCGAGATGTGGAGAAGGAGCGTGTCACCATATTGAAAATTGAACGTGCTGGTGATGTTTTGGCGGATGCTGTAAGTGTTTTCCGATGGCAGAAACACTCACTTTTAATTAAATTGTTTTTTTTTAGCCTGGTAAAGTAGCTCAATCCATTTTGCTATTTTGCAAAGGACAAGGTCTACTCACTTCGGTGGTGATGCCCGGTGTGGATCGCGGACGGGCTTTCTCCACGGCCAGTTCGGGCTCGTTTGAGAGTGCCAATGGTTCGCGGCGTTTGTCGCGAGGCATTTCAATGGAAGACTACGATAAGCCCAATATACGCCGCCTCAGCATCATGAACAGTGAGTTGTTGCCCAAGAAGGAGTAATGAGATCCCACACTGCTTCAGCTTCAGCGTTGTTGGCGTTGTTTAAATTGAATTACATAAACAATTAGTAAATTACCCTTAGTCTCCACCTGGACACATTGTTTGTGTACAACTATCAACCAAACAATCACACACACAATGTATTTTCTATTAATTTTAGCCCAATTAATAAGAATTTTATGCCAACATTTTATTAGAAATCACTCAAATGAAACGAAAACCTGCATAAATCTTTAAAAGAAAAATGAACGTCGACAAATCGTATAGAGAATACTACATATAAATTTTAGGCTTAGACTTGTAAAATCCCCCAATGATCCCACCTATAAAACTGAGAGCAAGGCATTCATATCTCAACGTCCAATTGACGGAAAGTAAACCCAACATTTTATCAAACTGTGGAAAAGGAATCATCTGCATATTGTGTGTATGTAATACCTCCGATTGATTAACCAGTACCTTAATACGTAGCAACTGAAGTAGAACTTTGCCCTTTTTTACGTTGATTTTCATGAAAAGGACGTTTCAATTGAACCAAGATTCTGAAAAACAAACTTCGGCGGTGCTGAACTTTAAATACCCTTGCAGTTTCCTGATTCTAAAAAGCCTAGAAATGAATTACTGCTCTAACTTCTTCGTTGATAATAGTCCGATTGTAACCAAATAGACAATAAACAATAATATTAACTTGGCTATTCTGGGATCGAAGACGTTTCATTTAATAAATCTGACCAATTTTCTAATAATATATATATTTGCAAGGGTATAAAACATATCTATACACATCTATGTAAGTTTTAATGAAATACTGGCTAATATGGCTCATATCTTAATGTGGCGTTAAAGTTTCGAGAAAAATAACAAATTTGTTAATGCTCATGGCACTTTAACGTTACATTGAGAAAAATCGGTCTAAAGCTGTTTATTTATTGAACCAACGAAAATTGTCACACAAACGAACAATGTAAGCAATTCAAAGCCAAATTATTGTAGTTCAGCTTTCAGGCTTTTTTTTGATAATTATATTAAATTATATAAATGATATCATATCGGCTTTCAGCAATATTATGTATGTAGTGAAGAAACCAAAATATACATACCAAGCACTTTGAAAAGTTAGATGCAAACACATCGTTAAAGAATAAAAAATTATAATCAAACAAAATAATAAGAGAGCATTTTTATTGTTAAACACTTTTAACTCAGAAATTAAACGCAATTACAAAAATAAAAACCTCTAATAATGAATAATTAATGGTATTCGAGAGTTTGCAGCTTGAGAAATGTTTACAGATCGAAATTTCTTGTATACAATAAAGACAATTAAATCAAAAACGTGCATAGGACACTTTCTGCCCAACATTTTGAGTGAAAGAAAAGGACGTTTAAATACAGGTAGTATTCACTTGCTAACAGAAGTAATTCTTGTTGAACCTTTTCAAATTGTAAAATTAAAAAGTAAGCATTGATTTTTTTAAATTTCAAATTCTTGTAAAAAGTTTTTAAATATTGGCGGTCAACTGTAGCAATTTAAAAAATCGATAACTTATGCAAAGTCGATAGGTTACTCGATTGGATAAGCGAATTCACAGCAGCAAAGCGAATTCACTGACGCAAGGCGAATTCGCGCGAATTTGTTTTTTGTTGTTGCAGAATTAAGGGGACGATATTGTTAAAAATTGAAATAAATAAAACATCTATATGGACGCACCCCCGCCAACTAAGCCTCCCCGTGGAGTCAAGTATGGCAAGGATGAGGTAAAATGAGTTATTTCCAAGCACTTTCGGGCTGCTGCTGCCCAACCGGGGGCCAAGGGAAAATGATGACGACACTCGCTGTTGTTGTTGTAATCACTCCCTCTTTTTGGAATATCATCTAATCTGGACTTTGTTTCAAATTAATTTCTCTAGTCCGCTGGTTGTGGCTTCCTGGTTAACGTCATCAAGTCGCTCGGCTTTAGCGAAACAACTGAGGAGCGGCAGAAGGAGAAGCTGAAAATTGAACAAGAGTTCAAGCGCTCAGACTTGCGTCTTAATGAGCTGGTCTCTCGACATGATCAGCAGCTGACCCAGGTTCTGCCCCTTTTCAGTCAGGTTTCCATCGAGGTCACAGCCAGTCGCGAGCGGATTCATGCGGTCAAGGAGAATCTGGGCGCCTGCAAGAGATTACTGCAGTGCCGGAGAGACGAACTGAAGAAAATGTGGACAGATGCAGTGCAGCACAAATATGTGCTGGAGATGCTGGAACAAATGTGAGTCTTCTTAAACAATTACTGAGAATTCATGGAAACTAATTTTTATTACAGCCAGGAATTACGAAAAGTGCCTCAACGCGTAGTCAGCTATACGGCTAAGCGACAGTATTTGCATGCCAGCAAGGCTCTCACCGATGCACTGAACACACTAAACGGTCCTCTGCAAGGCGTTGAGGGATTATCTGATTTACGAACAGATCTGCAAACACGTCGCCAGCAGTTGTATCAGCGCTTGCACGAGGAGCTGGTGACCCAGATATACAAAAATTCTGCCAACGAAGCGCTGTTCGCATTTCAGCGCTCCAATTCCAGTCGTTTGAACTCGAGCTTCACCCGAGGTATTGGAGTGAGACGCTCCACAGATCGGATTGAAGCAAATGCCAGGGTTCGCAAGGCTCTTGCCGAAATGGCCCAGGGATTTGATATAGAAACTGCTGAGATAATTGAGGATGCAGATCTAATAGATCCCGAACTTAGCCTGAGTTACTTTGTGGCAATCCTTGTGGAATGCTTTGGCATGCTGCACAAAGTGCCTGATTCGCTGGAAACGCTGCGTGTACAAATCCAAACAGAACTTCTGAATGTTGTGCGTCATACCACGCAGCAGTTGTCGGCAGTTGCAGCAGTTGGAGGTGGATCAGCCAATGCCACTGGCAGCTCCAATCCACTGCTGATGCTACTGGAGATTATCTTTAAGCAGTTCAAGGCAATTGCCAAGACTCATTCGTTGGTATTAAAGAACTATTTGGCGGTGGGTCAAAAATATGCAGTTGTAGGACCACAACCCTATGATTTGACAGATTTTTGGGCTCAGGCCCAATCTGTGGTAAGTGCAGCATATTAGTTTTATATTCTATCTATTTATTTGAACTAAAATTGAACCGTTTGCTTTGCAGTTGCAACTTCTGTTGACCGACTATTTGGACATACAAAATGCTGCTTCTGATGAGAGCAATTCAACGGGATTTGCTGAACCTACCAGTAATATCAATTCTTATTTCCTAAGGCGAAAGGTTCCAAAGTGAGAAAGAGTAAAACTTCTTTAAAAAAATTTTACTAACCAATTTCCCTTCTTAGCACTAAAAGATCCATGTTCAAATTCGACAAATCCTCACATATAGCCAGTACAGGTGGCAAGGAACATCGTCGCAATGCGTCGGATGTTTCTATAGATGATAATTTGGGCTCTCAGCTTGATGGCAGTGGGAAAGGATCAACCAGTGGTCTTTTGCCTCATGAAAGAAAACAGCAGCGGGAGAAACTATTGATATGCACACCCGATCAAAATGTAATAACCAAAGTTTATTTGCCACTAATGGGCTACATACAGGAGATTGAAAATTTTATGAAATGCAAGCCAGGGTAAGAGAGATTCTCCTTTTTCTGGTAACTTGTAACTTTAATTTGTTGTGATTTTGTTTTAGGCAACCCTGCAGCCTGCATGATTTCGTGGATAACTATATCAAGGAGACATTCCTGTCCAAGGGCCACAATCGCAATTTGCAATTGACTATTGAGTCCTTGTCGAAGAATCAAGACGCTTGGCGCACGATTATAAGTCCCGAGGAGATGAAACATCTCAATTTAAGTAGGCCCCTATTACAATCCACTGTAATGGTGGAGCGTCGTCTGGTCGAGACGAAAAATTTGATACAAGACTTGCCCTGTTATTCCGAGGAGCTGCTTAAGATGGTGTGTGCCTTGCTCAAGGCGTACCGTGAGATGTGTCAGTCGGCCTACAGGGGCATTGTGCAGCCAGATTCGGAAGATAAGCGTATCTATAGTGTGGCCTGGCTGAAGGATGAGGACATAAGTCGTTTCCTTAAGTAAGCACATTTCTATAATGATAGGATGATAATAATAATAATTTTATGTAGATCGCTGCCTAACTGGACGGATCTGAAAATCTCAAGCCAGCGAACTCGACATACTCGCAAGCTTCAACGCGGTAGCTTTGAGCCCTCTGAGGAAGAAAGTCCCTTGCAGGTGCAGCAACGTAATATAAGGGAAGCGGAGATGCTGACTAGCAATTTGGGCGAGGGAGGAATCACTCAACAAGAGATTTTGGCCGATATCGGAGTGCTTAAAGAGCTAGCAATACTGCAGGAGAGCATGGAATGGTTTTCCGCCCGTGTCTCAGAGTTTGCAAATGAGCTGCGACGTCCTCTAGTGAATGGCCTGAACGCTATATCCGCAGAGTGCACTGCCAACATTGCCATCAAAGATGGCACTATTAAAGTGATGACCAATCTGGCCTTGGAGTTCGATGAGCTGGCCAATACCTGTCTCCTTGTATTGCACTTGGAGGTTCGTGTACAGTGCTTCCACTATTTACGTTCCAAGTCGAGTGCCAAGAACAATAGCTATGTGGGCTCCAAGGATGACATTCTAGAGCCGGATCGTCAGGTCCAGGTGCTGACGAAGCGGCTGTCCGAAATGGATGAGGCTTTCAGTGCCACTCTGCATCCACGGAAGACAAGGGTAGGCGTCTGCCTAAAATTGTGATTCACACAGTTGACTACAATTTTCCTTTTGTTTTTTTACAGTACGTTTTTGAAGGATTGGCACATCTTGCTTCTCGTATTCTCATACAGGCATCCAATTACCTGGAGCACATTGATCAAATCACTGTGCAACGCATGTGCAGAAATTCGATTGCCTTGCAGCAGACACTTAGCAACATAACCGCCTCCAGGGAGGTGGCTTTGGATCAAGCCAAGCACTTTTACGAACTGCTATGCATGGAGCCCGATGTAAGTGCAAATATAATTTGAATCAAATTTGAAACTTATTGAACATGTTTTATATCTGTTCTACAACAGGAAATACTCAATGCACTGCTGGAGCGTGGCACACAGTTCTCAGAGATGCAGTTGCTCAACGCACTGCAATTGTCCTGTAGGGCCTGTGGCATTACCGATGCCAATTTACTTGCTTCCTATCAGCAAAAGCTTTCGGATATTCTGGGTGCAAAGCCATCCAAGGGTATTGTTGTATAACAATGTAAAGTTTATTTAAAAAATAATTATATTGCCCACACACATACGCACTCATCAATAATTGTTTTTAGAGTGTATGTGTAAGTGCAAATCATACACAAATGCAATAATTGTTTACTTTAACTATTCGAAATAGAAACGGTATTACGATCGAACGGAAAAACGAATTGAGCGCATTCTCGGGTGCACCTTGCTGCCAGTTTTTGAAAGTTAAATCAAATAAAATAAAATATAGAAATTCGCGGAAAAAAATACGAGTGCTTAGCCACTTAATTAAATCTTGCCTAGAATAATAAATTAGTTAGCAGCTTATGTTTCACCAAATCAATGTGACATCAATTTATTTGTTCGATGTTTTCCAACACTGGTACACATTACCAACTCCGGATAATTCCAATATATTCCGGGAAAGAACATTCTTTTTGTCCTATTCATTCTCACTTTCGTAGCTGTGTTAGCAAATGACGACATAAGTGGCCTATAGTAACCGTCAAAATAATCTTATCAGTAATTTAATAAGATATTCCGCTATAAATACCTAAGTAATTTGTTAAATCGACACAGTTCCATCTTGGTACTTGATTTTACTAGTCGATTACACACAGTAAAATGGCAAGCCCTTACGAAATTAGATTAGGCGGCGCTAAGTGGCAAATCCCAACTAAATATCAGAATCTTCAATTAATAGGTTCCGGAGCCTTTGGACAAGTTGCGAAAGCTTCTTTGGGGCAAAGCAATTCACAAGTGGCCATTAAAAAACTGCCCGAAGCATTTAAATCTAAAGAGCATGCAAAGCGAGCTTTTCGTGAACTCTCTGTGCTGATGGACGTGAAACATCCACACATCATAAGCCTCCTGGATGCCTTATATTCTCCCAAAGCAACTGAGATTTATTTAGTGACACATTTAATGGAGGCGGATCTTCACAAGGTCATTAGAACGCAAAATCTGACAGAGGAACATGTTAGGTCATTTCTAAGCCAGATACTTCAAGGTCTAGTTTATATTCATAGCCGCGGCATAATTCACCGAGATTTGAAACCATCCAACATAGCTATCAATGGGGATTGCCACCTGAGAATTCTGGATTTTGGCTTAGCACGAGCTGCAAGCATCGATATGACTGGCTATGTCGTAACCCGTTGGTATCGTGCTCCAGAGGTAATATACTCCTGGCGGCAGTACAATCAGGCCGTAGATGTTTGGTCAGTGGGGTGCATTCTAGCAGAGATGATTACCGGAGAAGTGCTATTTCGAGGCTCCAATGAGTTGGATCAGCTGAACATTATACTTGATATGATGGGCACACCGTCGACAGATTTATTAAGCAAAATCTCCAGGGCGGAATCTCGAAAGTACTTAGCCGATCAACCACATCGAGTTAAAAAAGATTTTAGCGTTTTATTTGGAAACACCAGTCCATTGGCCATTGATATGTTGGAGCGGACGCTGCAGTTTGATCCCGATGAACGTATTACATCTTCAGAAGCATTAAATCATTCATATTTGCAGATTCACACAGTGCCCATGGAAGAGGAATTTCAACCGATTTACGATCAGCGTTTTGAAAATTCCAAGCTTTCGTTAGAGAATTGGAAAAGACTCATTATCGATAAGATCGACCAATTTCAACCAATTGAAATTCTATAAAATAATTAGCAATAATTGGTTATAATCATAAATTACTTATGTCGAAATGTCTACCTCTCTGTATTTTGAAAACTATAGATTGATCAAAATTATTCCAATCTTCTGTGAACTCTAGTTTATCTCAGAAATTTTACTTTCTTTACATCTCATTTTGAAAGCAAACATTTTAATAAATAAATGAAAAACCCAATTTGCTATAAATTTCTTAATTGTTTATAGTTTGACAACATTGTTTGTTGAGCGCCACTTTCTAAATTTATAATAACGTTGGTGTACATTGTTGCATTTGCTGCATTATTAATTTATTTACTAATCGTTTTTCAATTGATTAAAAATTCCTATTACATAAAAGCGCTTTGAACTAACAATTGGAAAAATAACAAATTACATAAGTTTTAATGTTTTATAATAATATATTATATTAAAAAGAACTTATGGGATTTATACAACAAAATTTCACTATTTACAATGCTTACAAGATATATCAATATATCATTAAAGAGATTTCTATAGTTATAAAATTTATGCGTATTTCTTGTTTTATGTAACATATCTTTTATTTTTTAGTCATGTGCTTGGTATATTTACTATGACTAGTTGATGCGTTTTATTCTTTGTTCTATTAATTGGTTTATTTTGCATTTATTATTCTTTTGTTCGGCACAATCTGGGAATTAGTTCTTTGATTTGGTTTTAATTTCTTTTAGTTTAGTGTAGTTTATAAGAAAACATGGCTTTGCAGTTTAGTTGACCTCAATCCTGGACGGAACCTAAACAATACACAAAAACTTTTTAATAGCAAGCTGAACAGACAATTATTTAATGAGCAGACACAAAATGAATCGGGAATATTGTGAATTGTTTTCTCTTTTGTTTTGACTAGATAGGGTTTTGTATATATGTGTGTATGTATGTGTATATATATATATCTATAGTAGATGGTTGATCTTTGGAGTTGTACAACATTTGCGTTGATTGCGATTAGTTTGATTTCGATTAATTTCATTTTATACGAATACGAAATTTTTCAGAGTTCATTCAGAAAACACTCATTAATGACTATTATTACTAACTAATAGCTCTCTACAAAATAAGCTAATTTAAGGCTAAAATTTAAACAAAGTCCGTTCGTTTTTGGCGTTATTACCTCGTTGCCAGTGTCATATTTAGGCATAGCTCATGATCTCTCAGATCACCCCAGCCCCCATTGCCCTTACGCAGCTTTGATTTCTTAATCAAACTGGGCACGGTTAGAGTGAGTGAGCGGGGAAACAATTGATGCGAATTACGGGCTATGCGTAAAACGTGCTGAACCTTGGAGATAACCTGATTGGATTCGCAATTCTTGTTCTTATGATGAACCCCACTGTAGGAGAAAGAAATAAATTAAGAATGAGTGAACCAATAAATTAAACTTATCCACTTACCATTCGCCTATGTGAAATACACGCGGTCCTTTGACTATCATGGCATGAAGCTTGCGTTTCAGACACTGCTGGGACACATGCTGCAATGACCAATCCCAATTATAGTCGTCGTATGTGCAAAAATGACGAGCACATTTCCGTATTCCCATCCAGGTGGTGCGATTGAAGGCAAATCCCATGTTGTGTTTGCTGCTTATCCAAGGCATCACTTCCACCTGTCAGAAATTAAGAGTATAGAACAACATTGAGTTATATAGCAATTTTGTAGGTTGAATATCGTGTATGCGCATAGTATTATAGATAAGGGGATAAACAAATTGTAATCGATAATTAGAATAGTTGGGGGTCATGCAAATTTCAGTTGTATTTTTTCTGGTAACGATTTGGGTCCTCGTTTGGCTAATGACAACAAATTAGGCTAATTTCACCCATTTGCATAATTGTTTCTTAACTAACAAAACACAAACACGGCAACGGGAAGTATAATGAGCATGATGTACATAGTGCAAATTGGAGACGCACTCAAATACCTTGCCATAATCATTGAGGATGCCTTCCCTATCAATCTTCATCACCTTTACTCGGGCATGCAACTGGTTAGGACAAATGGGACATAATACAGAAGACACCCATAAGACAAACAGATTAAACAGCAATTTAAAAACAATTTATAGAATGATCAAAAACCAACAAAAAAATTTAAGGAAATCATGCTAAATTGCCAAAGCGAATTTCAATTTTCTACTTATGTAGGTAATCGAATGGAGGATCATGCAAAAAGTGATATTAAAACGACTACAACGAAAAATCCTTAAAAATGAATTCACTTTGGAATAGAAATTTCAATACGAATCTCTGATGGATTAAACGATTTGCCGATTCTATTCCAAAATAAAGACATCGATTAGTTTTCAAAATTTTTAGTTTGCAAAGTGCATTTCAGCTATGTAGAATCGGTGCACTACCTTCTGATAGACGGAATACAATGATGGTAGGACATGATAGTTCCATGTTTGTGCACCATTTTTATTATTATTGTTATTGTTATTATTATTATTGCTATTCTCATTGTTGGTGTCAGATGGGGCAGTGGCGGTGACAGTGTTGATGTGATTCGATCTCTTGCTATTTTTGTGGCCGCCAGCTTGGTCAGTGACATCAACAGTGTCGCCCACATAGACTTTCACATTTTTTAATGATGTCGTTGATGACGATGATTGCGCAGATGATGTGGAGGACGCGGCTGAATTTCTATTGTTATAATTATTATTGTTGTTATTATTATTGTTCCTAGTGAATCCTAATAGACTGTTTGTTGAGATCAGCGAGGAAGCATAGGATTTCTTGTTAGTCTGCATGATGGCAATTTATATATATATATAGAAGTAGAAGATATTTAATATATAAATATATGATATACATTTCCTGTTTTATTTATTTATTTTTTTTTGTTAAATAATACGTTTTGTGTTAGCAAACATAATGAAACAAAAAAACAAATTAATTGCCCTATGAAAATATATTTAGCATAGGGAATGCAACCGTTATGCAAGCATACATTTTTGCAAATGGTTATTTTTAAAAGGTTTTTTACTAATCGTTCTTAAATTTGTTTCGGTACAATCACAGAGCATACGAATTGCTCACAGAAATTGGCTCAATTAGAACTTTATAAACTAATAAATAGATTACAATATCTCTAATAATCGGTATCCCATATTTCTCTATAAACATCACACATTTCCAGTGGATTGGGTCCATGAAACCTGAGAGTCGTAGACATTTATATTATATGTTTAATATTTTTCTGTAACCGAAACACGACATGACGTAGATCTAGCTTTCGGTTGCATTCCCTCATCGTCAATAAATATTAACTCAACTGTTGTTAAATAAGATAATATTTGAATAATGTAAAATAATCCATTGTGATTGTATGTGTGTGTATGCCTGGTTTATGGTATGGATTGTGTCTTGAATTTAAATGTTTATATATTGTATGCATATGCATTAGTTTTGCTAGTTATAACAATTGCACTGGCAGCAGAAGCTTTAAGTTGTTTGTTACAATTCAAAAAGAAATTATATGTTTATCGAGTGAAACAAAAGATTGAAAAATAAAAGATATTTCCAATGTTTTTTTTCAATTCAATTTGTTGTTTGGTTTTTCATTAAGAACTCACCTTGCTGTGATAGGTGTAATAGTTAAATGTCTTTAAATAGGTGCCCAGCGATAGCACATTGCACTGCGGGCACAAGTCTTTGGTGCGCTGTTGCATCATGGCCAGTATATAGAGAAAATCCTCGGCCACATAGTGATCCTCTTCTAGGAACAAAACCAGACCTACAGAAATGTCATTTCATCAATTAAATGTAGAAATTCGTTAATTATCTTAATTATCCAAACCTGTGTGGAAACGCGTGACTTCCAGCTCATTGAATACACGATTCGCCTTCCACCACCAATGATGCTTGGTCTGGGTAAATTTGGCCTCACGATAGTGGCCATAGAGATCCGGATAAAGCGCATTATTACAATTTGTGATTAAAGCTCTAAAATGTACATAATGAAAAATATTCTAATTTGATACTTTAATAGTTTAAGTTTTTGTATACGCACTGATCCTTCTTTATGTTCCTGGGACAATCGTTGGGATCGAGTCCAGGGTATTCATTGGGATGGGTTTGTATGGAATATGGATAGAAGATTTGCAGCACTTTACAAAAGTCAATTTGCTGCACCAGATCATTGATGTCATCGTCATAGTAATCATGTGAGAAGACAAGGAGCACCTTGGATATATCACGGGCCTGGGCCAGACTCACAATCAAATGACGCAAATACGTGATTCTCGTGTGCACCTGAAATAAATATATATTATTGCATTGTTTTTCAACCACAACATATTCGGAGATTATTCACCTGGATGACAATTATCACAGAATCGTTTTGCAGCGGACCAAAGATGTCCTCGTTTAAGACCAACTGCATCTCGTTGTAACGGATTATTTGACGTTTGATTTCCGTCATATTTGGCGGATGGTAAACATCAAAATTAAGTGTGGTAGCGGTGGCCATAACACCAGCACTGGTGGAATTCATTAGCATAGCTGGAAAACAGTTGATTCAATAAATATGGGAATATATCGAGGATTTGTGATGACTCACCCCCCACTGCTGTTGCTGCAGTGGTGTGATTACGCGTATGTGGAGTCAAATATTTGTGCAATGTGGCCGGCACCATCGCCAAGATGGCATCTTCTGAGTCATTGGTTACCGCATCACTTAAAACAGTGTCACGGCTATCCACTTTACAATCGGAGGTAGATAATTTATTAGTTTTTGAGATAGCCTTATCGTAATCTACTTACGGTAGTTGAAATTGTGATACTGCAATAGACCAAAGATGCAGAGAGCAAATATAAAGATGCTGCGTATATAGAAATTATTACGCTTGCGTCCCATAGCTCCAGTGTTGGGCAGTGGCACCAGGATGCGACCTGTCAAATCCAAATTTAATTTACTTAGTTTTGATTTTGTAAGCTTTGTCATTCCAAATGTTGTATACCTCTCATTTTTGACATTATGCCAGTTAGCTAGCAGAAATCCTTCTACTCGTCCTTCGCCCCCCTCTGTCACTCCGTTTCTCTCTCTCTGGATCTCTCTATTGTATAGTTGGGGCAACTGTTTACTGAGCGAGCGCTTTCATTTTGGCCTCTGGAAACGAACAAAAGAGAATTGATCAAAATCAGAGAAACAGACGATTTTCATTTAAAATTCTAAGCAAATTCAATGGGGGGAGGAATGCTAATCACAAAAGTAACGACTACTCCCGCCTCACCAGCATGATCTTTACCAGCCGCCTGCTGCGAGCCGTTGCTCATACGACGTGTAGGCACTTGAATTTATTTAGGCGATTAGCATTGGACGTATACCATAACCAGACGCAAAGTAGCCGCCATATAAATGCCAGCAAGGGCATCAAGGGGGGGAGGTATATCAACAGGCAGAGTAAAAGTGGAAGAAAGAGAGGGAGAGGAAGAGGAAGATCAGTTGTAAGTGGGCGGCATATAGTGGGCCCCTTTCTTGTCTCTCTCTCTCTCTTGTCGACAATTGGTATATAAATAGATTTCAATTTTGGCGAGTCCGAGACATATTTCAGTAGTCAAATATTACAGTTTTCCCCTATTTCAACAATCTTGCGAATGCAACTACTATATAATGTAAATAGTTCATATTGATCTTTGATTTATCTGAGAACCTGTTGTGGTTGTCGGTCTATATTTATACAATTTGAAAACTATATTATATATCAATCTGTAACTACAATCAAACACTTTTTACCATTGGATTGCATATACCTACAAATAAAAGTGTAGAAATAAATAGAAGGTTATCAGTAGTCAATTTTATATAGATTTCTATAGGTCGGTTAAGGCATTCACTCTAAAAAATTTAACGAATACCGTAACAAAATGTGTTAAATATGAAGATAATCTATCACATTTATTAAATTTGTTTTACTTATTAATCAATCAAATAACAATTATATTTTAAAATTTTTGTATTAGTGAGCGTAATCTCTCTTTCCTAATTTCATAAGTATATTCAATCAATTTTTTTATTATTTTCAGCGGTTAACGCCCTCAATTAATCACTATTTATTTCTGAAAGTTGATAAACTTGATTGGAATGTACAATAGTACAAAGAAATTTGTACAACTAAATCGAAAAATATCAATAAAGCAACTAATGTACAATCAAGATTGGTGTCTGTTTTCGTATCGAAAACAACTTCTAAATTAACATCTGCTAATTAAAATACAGGTTATTAAATCAATATTCAATGCGTATAGCGGTAAGTCGCCTGCATTGTCGAAATAAAAGTTAAAGTGTCGACTATTTTCATAAAATTTGACCTACAACTTGACATAAAAAAACACAACTCAAATTGATTATGCATCCCCCACTCCTGCCCCTCTCGTAAAAGCTTGTTCCTACTTCCTAGAAAAGCAATAAACTTATAAATACAGACTGAATTGGAATGCCTAATGAAATCAATGAAAGTATTTCCAAATATAGTATCTTTCCCCGAATGGTTGTTAATTTTTTGACTTTGAGTTTGAACTTTATAGGTTGGAAGCTAAAATGTCAAGTCAAGTGCATCATACTTAAATCAAAGTGGTTCAAGTGGAAGTACATATGTACATAGTCTGAGGTGGGCTGGGGCTGGGCTGGTTTTGGGGCGCGGCCGAAGGAAGAGGAGAGCGGAAAGAGAAACAGGTATTATTCGGTTTAGTTGTTACGAAATACCAAGCAAAAGTAAAACAGAAAACGAAAAGCAAAAGCAAAGTTCGATGTTGTATTTATATACCCTGTACTCAAAGGGTATATTAATGACTTGAAAATATTTTGAACAGGTAAAGGGATTAGTTAAACTAAAGTTACCGCATTGATCGGTAATCAATTTAACTGAATGAGAGGGCGTATTTTTGGGAATTCGGAGACAGTTTCGTCCCGGACGGTAGGGGGTATAACAAAGTCGTTGCCCTGTCTTAACATATGGAATGTTTTTTATTGCTGTGGATTTTCGGCCATTGTGCTAATTAAGGAAATAGTTCCACCCACCTTTGGTTAAATTTGCAATTGCGGCGGCATCATCATTATCATCTTCATCAACGCCGTCATCGTCGTTTACCCCACTCTTGGGTCCAGTCTTGGGTCGAATCGATTTTTCGGATACGACGCCAATTCAAAATGCAGCGCAACGAATGAGTTTACTTTGAAATTGTTCCGGCCGATTTGAAGCCACAACAATTTGCATTGACAATAACATTTTAACAATTAACTTTAATTCACAATTGATTTAGTTAAATGGTTTTCGTTGTCATTGGAATTACCGCTGCTGCCCGCTTTGTGTTTCAGATTTATGCAATTTCGATACACATACATACTGGCAGCTGCTATTGCGGCTGCTGCGGCTAAGCAAATACAGAGCACACAAATGGGCATAGCTGGCGGGGGCTACATTTCACTGGGACTTGGGGCTCATCTAAATTTTTAATTTGGATTTCTTTTCGTTTCTTCTGGCTTAGTTATGCGTTTTACTTTTCTTTCTTTCTGTATTAATGCGCGTGTATTCACAGGGACCGAAATCCACTTTCAGCTGCGTCCGACGTGAAAGTATCTTACAGTACGCGCGCGCCGAGATAGGCAAAGCAATTTATTTGCACTCAAATGTTGTGTTTTCGACGAGGAAATTTGTTCACAGAGTAAGCGTTAGTGGGCGGGAAAGGGGCAATGTGGGAGAATTCAAACTGTAGAAATGTTTGTTGTTCTTTTCAAAGGTTTAGATAATTGGCTATTGGCTCACAATTAAATTCAGTTTTAATGCGATTTTCGTAGAACAACGACCGAGCGACGATGAGTTACGAAACCAAATAAACAAAAACATCACAATTTGACGAATTTGAGTTGCTGAAAGATATGAAAGTATCTTACAAATACAATAGAGCTGGGAAACTATCGATGGCACTATCGACTACGTTGCTGGCAATCGAAATACAATTATTCGATAGCCCGCGTGAGCCCGCATTTTTAAAAATAATTTATCGATTTGTCCTCTTCCCCCCTCTTTTCAGTAGTTGCCCGTTTCCTTTCCCATCTTTCAAGCAGTTGGCCATTTCTTTTCAACCTCTTTGGCCCAGTATTTCGCCCAGTATTTTTTCCCCACCCGTATTTGAGTAACAGAGCTCTGTTAACGTGATAACGCGTTGACATCGATACTTTGCAACACCGCGATATCGAAAATTGTCCAAATCCAATTGGATTTGGGCGATATGGCAGCGCTGTTATTTTTATCGATTAGTCGATTAATCGATATTTTATCATTTATTTTGTGGAACTGTCTTAGACTGGCCATCGGCAATTATTTGATCGCCAGGCAAATATAACAAAATTATAACAAACTAATGAAATACCAAGTGCTAAAACGCCGATTAAGTGCTCGTGCCCGAGACATTGTTAACTAAATCGAATATTACACACAACGAAACGCGCAACAAAACGTCCAAATCAAACGGCTAGTGGAGGCAGAGCAAGGCAAAAGCAACAACAACAACATAAAATACACAAAATATTGAGAAGCATATATATATATATACATACAAATATAGAAAAGTGTTAAATTGTGCTGCAAAGGATAGAAGGAATTCATTTTGTTATTAATAAATAAGGAGTGCCAGCGGTATAATTCAAACGAAAGAAAATGCTGTAGACAACGAATTTTCATTGCATTTTCTCTGCATCCCCCCCTCTGGCCATAGAGTGGCGACCAGAGTTGCCAGAGGATGAGGATGACGGCAACAGCAACGGCAACTACTCCTGCCATTTGAAAGGACACAACAACAAAACGGACAGACTATTGAATTGAAGGAATATGAAAATAATAAAGACAATCGCAGTTCCCACCTAGCGCACCTGGATTGTTGGCCAAGTGGAATCGCTATCTATCCTGGTGCTGTTGAGCCTGGTGCCTGGTGCTTAATCCGGCCATCCACCCACGTCCGCATCCCACTAAGCCTTGTTTAGCATTTAATTCGGTTTAATTGTGCCTCTTGCGTCTTGTTGACAATTTGTACATTTTTTTGTTTATTTTTGTTATTCACATTGAATTTGTTGAACATTCTACACATTATCTCCATGCATCCTCCCTACTTGTGCAATTTGCCATTAATTAATTAATTGTTAGTTACACACATACAAAAAAAAATAAGGAAACCAAAATCGAAAGGAAACGAAAAGCGGAATCCTTCATCGTTGAGCATTAAAAATCAAAATGAAAACTTCCTTTTCAAATTTGCCATTCAAATCGCGTCCAGTCGCTGAAGCAACAATCAATTTACACCCGTCCAAACCCACCACGCTCACACTATTCGCCAGGATTACGCCAGATACATTGTCTTCAGCATATCCAGGATCATCATTATTATCAACAATATGGAATGAAGGCACATGAGCAGATCATAACAAAAAATAATCTAAAGGTATGCAAACATTATTACCACCCTAATCTAGTCTAGTCCATTCATTAATGTTTAAATAGTTAGGTTTTAGAAGCCACAGGAATCCAACTTTGGATTCTGATCTTGGATCAACAAGAAATAATTTTTAAATCGCCAAGGAAGTTTTAATTGAGTTACTAAGTTAGTACTTTTGCTTAAAGACAGGCTAACAATCTAAATGGGAACGGATAGAGGTTTTTAGGAATGGTTTTCAATGACTCACAAATGTTTATATCACCATTCAAAAATTTGTCGGTAGTAATACCCCGGATAGATTTTCTTATATGACACGGTTCTAAATTAGTAAAAATAATGTGGTCGTTTCCAAAAAATAAATAATCTCCTTCAGTACATAGACATACTCCCATTTATTTCATGGAAACGATCGGATGAAAAGATTTCTCCTATTTAACTTCAATTTATATTTTTCTCTAATAAATTACATTGCCGAATTCCATTACAATTTCTGGCGGATCGTATTTGATTCTTAACCATAGCACGTAGTGCTTGACCCATTCAAAATTCTACAATATGCAATTTTATTACTACTTTATTGAATATATAAATTTCGCCAGTATGATTAATTCAAAATGCTATTTAAATTTTTTCCGAGTTTGGCATAAAGTGGGCTATTGAATTCCGGAAAACTTCAAGAAGGATAGGATAGAATACGTGAGAGTGTGGAGGCAACTCTCTTGCTATATCGCTCGATCTCTACCTGCGCTGATCGTATTTAAAAAGTCACTAGTCTGCTAGTCAGAAGCCAGTTGCGGTCGCCCATTTTAATTTCCAATGGCTATATAAAATGAAGTGGGTAAAATGAAGTCACAAATATGTATGGTATCAGCATTTTTATTTAAACATTAAAAACAATTTTCATGTCCCAAGTCCTGTCACCATACAGAAATTATTCGGTATGCTGCTTACAAAAATTTACATTTTGCTTACAATTTTAATGTATCTCATAATTAAGCCATATTAATCTAAATAAATACTTCAAAACATGGGCAGAATCCCAAATTTTTTGGACAAAATTACTTTAATATTGAGTGAGTGGATCTTCTGGGTTTAAAACAATACATTTTTATACCATGCATCCATAGGATGAAATGGTATGTAAAAGTCGCCAATAGTTTATGTATTCTTGTTCAGCATGAGAACCCGAATCGATTGAGTCCATAAGAGACCAAAGATCTCAGGAACTATAAAAGCTAGAGCTACCAAATTTAGAATGTAGACTCGTGAATTTGTATAACTTTTCTTGAATTCTTTGCCAGATATCCTACTATCGGTTTCACAATCCACCACAAGTTTTTGATCGGGATTAAGCCAAAACTTTGTGGTGGACCTTTTAGAACTTGCGATACTCTGTTGGACCAGCAAGCAGTAAAGTTTTCGGTCTATTCGTTTACCAATTGATCGCTGAGCTTCTTCGCCATAATCGAACCTTGGAGACGTAAGTCTCCTAAATTTCTGTAGAGTTCTAAGCTAGCTAAGATGTTAAATTATTATTTATATAGAAATAGGATTATTATCTAAGGGCTGTGCTAGTCAATAAAGCAGAAAAAATTAAGTTCAAATATGAATCCACATGGATTCTTCATCTATTCGACTATCCAAAACAATACAAGTCGTTCTTTAATGTTTGATCGACGATATAAAATCACCGTCCAATAAAACAGAAAAATAACTTTGTTGTTCACCAGTATCGATCAAATTTTCCGCGACTCATTTCTTTTATAATATGTACAATGAAAGCTTATACCTTAATTGAGTAAATCATTTATATAGTCCATTAATATTGAATTTAAATTGAATTTGGTTAATAATATTTGTAATTTATTATATGTTGATATGGGTAAGATTTTTGCAAAATATAGACAGAATCTTGTGGGTTGACTATTTATTATCATTAGTCCAGTCGATCGAGCAAGTCAGTTTTCTTATGCATACTAGACTTTCAAATTGTCTAATCTATCGGCATTCAAATTGGTATACAACCCTTTTATCAATTAAAGTAGTTCACTATCGAAACCAACTAAATCATTTTACAGAAACAATTCTATGCCAATTCGGTTGGCAAACAATGGCTTTATGAGAAATGAATTATTATTTTATTTCAGGTACTTCATCAAATGTAATCAATAAGTATAACAATCATCCAGCAAACAACTAACGAGAATAGATATAACAATAAGCGGAACAACAACAAAAACAAGCATACTTTACTATAAATCGGATCGAACAGAAGCTTAAGCAATTTTTGAAGACTTTACAAAGCCTTATTATAATTTCATCACAAGCTTTGGCATTTTTCCACTTTGAGTTCGCTTTGGTGAGTACAAAACCAAAAAAAAATCAAATTTCTATCTATTGAAATGAAATTGAAATAAATTCAATAAATGCATTTTCTATAATTTAATTTACGCTTTAGTTGAAACGATTCGTGCGCGAAATATTTGAATATTTTCTCTCCCCCAAAAACCTGCATCTTGTTAAGGGTTATTCCATTTCAAGTGCGGCAAAGGGATTCTTTATTTTGGATTGTGCCAAAAGGGTTACACAATTTGGCTACAAATACTTTTCAGTTTGATTGCAAATTCCAAAATCAGATTTAGTGGAAGGTGTTTGACATAAATTTGATTCACTGGCACACACTTTCTCCAAGTGGGAAAAAAAGTTTTCATATTTCGCTTGATAAGGTTTCATATTCAAATTTCTACAAGTCATTTTACTAAACGTTCTGTTCATTTTTTGTTAAATGGATCGCCTATAATAAATTTACTTTTTTTAATCATTGTTAATCGCAATTAAAATAAATTTATAAGTAGTATTTTTTGTTAATTCATCCATTTTGTGATATTTTTATGCTTATTAAATATGAAATTCAAGTTCGAGCATAATCATCTAGCTTTCCCTTGATAGATAGTCGCTCTTTATCCTTAGAGACACTGTAGACACTGTAACTTTTAATCTTTAAAAGCATCTAATAGATTGGAAGTTTCTAAATCTAGAAAAATCCGAGGCCCAGGCTAACTTTGGCCGTGCACAAGTTTGCATACTCTTGCATAGAAAACAATAACCAAAACTATTTATGGACCTTTCGGTCCTTTCATAGGAATTTATCAGAATTGTTATCCTAAATAATATGCTGAGCGGGAGTGTTAGACTAACACCCCACGTTATACGGTGCCGTCGTGTAAATTATTTGCCCTGAAGATGGTTAACGAAGAGTAACCGAAATATTTCGGAAAAAGAATATACAAATTGAAGATAAAATTCTTTTGTTTCTTTCTTTTTATAAAAAAAAACTATTTATTTATTTATTTATTTAGTATAGGATATAGTTATAAACTATCAACCTAACAATTTTTACACGCACTAGCAACTATGGCCATCGGCTTAGACAATAACTACATCCATACACTAGCCTGGGATTCGAACCCGGATCCTCGTTGTTCAGGTGCCTTTATGACAGGGCCACTTAGAAAAAAAAAACCTATATACACAAATTATTACAAAGTTCACCAACAAAAACACAATCCTAAATAATAAACTCACAAATGTACATAATAGTGATAATAGGATCCAAAATATACAATGCCATGCTGTATGTAGACTACCCAAACAGAATGAATACCCAAATGAATGGCTATATGAAATGGGTCCGTCGTTATGGTTAAGAATATATATACTAAGAATTACCATTCTTGAACTTCCAGAGATTGCAACTCGAAGATACACGTTTAGTCTCTTAAATGGAGGCCAATAAATCGTATATGTCTAATAGTTGTTAATTGTAATTTATGATTGTATAGATGAATCATCCTTCAGTGCCCTCCCTTTGCCTCTTCTATCCAGCTTTCATAGTTTACAAATGGAAATGTGCTTGTCAATGTCAAAAATTAACAAATGGACATCATAGATTAGAGCCTCTGAAGGTCAATCCTTAGACATTTTGACATAATAATATGACGTCAACAAAAACTCGCAACTTTTAGACGTTTAAATTAGCGAAATGATAAATATATCATTGACGGGCCCAATTTCCATTTATGCAATGGCGTTCTTTTTATTTCTATAAAGTATCCATATGAAATTTTATAGAAATGTGAGTCTAATTTAGATCCCAATTCATTATATTGACAAAAAATCAATTTGTTTGAAGACTTCTGCTGTTGTGGCACGAATTCTCCGTTATTAAAGAACCTTTTACTTAAGAAATGAAAACAATTACATGCTTAATGTTAATTATCAATTATTTCCATTGCATATTTTCAGAAACTTGGATTACCAGGATCTTCCTTTAAAAAATCATATGTTGAAAGTTTTTGCAAATTACATATGTAAGTATAAATAACGATAAATTTACTCCAAATACCGCACACTGTGATAGCAATGCGAATAATTGAAGTAGTCGCAACAACTTTGCCAAACAACTTTGCCACTATTGACCTTCGTTAATAGTTGTGTATAATGGGTATTTTTTTTTTATCCACCCAGTTTCCAGTCTAGACTTAAAACAGACGCACCTCCTGCCTTACCATTGAGCGCAATGGCGCAATGGCGGTCGTCGTACAATTTCCCTTAACCTCATTAGAAACAAACAGCAGTCAGCCAGTCCGCCGTCTACCCCTTCACTTCTCTACCCCCGATTTCAGTGCAAAAAGTATTGTTTTCCAACTTATTTGAAAATAATTTCCATATTTGTTTTTAGTTTGCAATGGGATGATGGTGAGGGGATGGGATAGGTAGAAATGAAATCCCAGCCTAAAGCAGCAAATAACCAACCCTTACCCACACACTGTGTGTGTGTCTGTGTGTGTGTTGTACATAGAACATCGCGGCGTTCGAATTACAACAATAAAAGGGAGGTGGGGGGAAACAAAAAAACCGACTCTTCTTCGGTGGGTTTATGTAAAAATCGGTCCTCTGGACCTGCGCATATTGGTTGTGCACACAATGACTCCTATTCCTTCTATAGCGCCGTCTCGGTCGCACTCGGTCACATCAACCACGAACAACACTTTGAAAAGGACATCTCTTGTGTTGTTGTTGTACATGAAGCATCATTATGTCCGGACCACGAGCCGGACGAAACAACAAACGGGCGGACTGTGCGTCTGTGGGAGTCCTGAGCCTTGAGAGCTTAGTCAGCATTGGGGTATAGGAATATACATATACAACATTTCAATTAAGCTCAATATGGAGGTACGTAGTAGTACATAAACGTGGCAAGGCACATGCAACAATTGTGTGCAGCCGGCGTACACCAAAAAAGCGAACAAAAAAAAGGGAGAAGCAATTTATATATACTTATACTCCCCCCTTCCAACCACTTTCCACATGGATGCAAGCAGGGATGGCGTCTGATGCTGGGCTCTATGCCTGTCATCGACGGCGCCCAGAACTCAGTTTGACTTACTAGCTACATAGGCATCGATGTTCGCTTTTGTCAACGCAGTTTTCTCATGTTGGTTTCGTGTTTTTGTCCTTCATCTCAACAATTGCGGTAAAGTCATCCGGGCACCGACTCCTAAAAGCGGATTTTCAAGTGAGAAACAACCTGTCAAGGCTTTTGTTTATTATTTGTGAATGTGTCACCTACTTTATATCTGAAGAGTTCCTATCTTCGTAATTTTCATGCATGCGATATTCCATATGCTGCTAGAAGGGGAACATGAGGGTAATTATTGTATTGTGTGTGCATTGCCAGACAGCCTGCGGCATTCAATTCATCATATCACGCTACACTTACCTGTCAATCATGCCCCGAACTAGGAAAACAGAATTTATCCTTCGAAGCGTAAGAACAAAAAAATATCATAATAATAAAATGATTCGATCATCATCTGCTGGTGCTCCTTCTGCTTCTGTCGATTGTTTGTCGAATGCATTCAGAAGGGCAAACAAAAGAAATCGCTTAATTGTATTTTTACGAATTATGAAATATAATTTCCGCTGCAAATGCTTCATACAAAGCCAATATTTCGATATTATTTCAGGAGAATTGGGTACAAATTGCAAGGACTAAACGTAAATTAATGTTAAGCAGAATTCTTGTCGTGATTGTATTCAGAAGATTGTTTCTTGAAACGTATCTTGGAATAATTAGTCGTGTTTACTAACTGTAGAAAGCGGATAATATGGTTTGGTTTTAGTATATGTATAGTATATAGCCAAAAACTGTGTGTTTCTAGTCAAATTGCAATAATCAGACTAATGTTAGCAGTGAGTGAGAATGATCGATCGAAATATAGGTTTCTTTAAAACCTAAAGAAGATTATACAATGCTTAAAAAAGGACTAAGCTCTAGTTAATCATAGAAATTATGATTTACCTGAGTGGCATATTCTTTAAAAGTTTCGTTGTTTTAGCTTGTCTTTAAAAGTTTCGTTGTTTTAGCTTGTCAATTATCTAAATAGGTGATCTTTAACTGCGACCTAAATATGCATAAATCGTAAATTACACACTATCTTCCTAATTACGTTGTACTTCACATACACACATGGTACTTATATTCGATTTGCTGTTTAATAGTTGAATCCTGGCTTAGTCCTTTTTGCAACGTTTAGAAAATAAGCATCGCCGTCCGATCTTCTTCAAAAATTTAGTAGCTGAGAAATTTTATTGCGCTAAAATTCAAATAATCTTCGTTTTATTGCTCGTAGTGTATATCCCTGATTTATCAGGGTCGAACGGCTATATCATATAGAGATTAGAGTTTTTGATCAATACCTTCTTAATTTCTTAAATGTTTATCATGAAGTTTGATACCTATTTAGCTTCACATAGGTTCCATAGGGAAGGTTCCAAAAAAATACAATAAAACAAATGTTTCCAATAAACCTGAACTTCTAACTCAGTCAATTTGTAAAAGGTTTGTCTCTGTTTACTTCTTCAAATGATATCGTTTTATTCGAATTGAATCCAGAAAACTAATTTCTGAGAGTATTTCCGAATATTTCATATATTCGATATTGATAACCGTTCAAATTTGGAAAAATCGCATATTGGTTTAAGATTTAAAGTTATAGATGGCATTCGAGACTATGCAAATTAACGATAAAGTTAAGATAGAAATTTTTAAAATACGAAAAACACAGTTTTAGAACAAGAAAGTTGAGTTTTTAAGAAGAGCTGGCTCTTTTGATTTTTCTCTAGAAGATATTTATCCCTATATGTCAGTCGAGCTATTGGGTGATTCAGTAAACCATATCTATATAAGGTTCTATTACTATACAGAAAAAATTGTAAGCGGGTATATACAATGATTCGGCATGCATATAGAATAACATAAGGTTTTTAGGCAGAAAAATGTTGTCTTATATAAAATCGTATTGATTTATTAATGGGGAAACTATATTGAGTTGAAAAAAAGGATGGAAAAGCATTTCAGTGCTTCTACTTTCACATTATTAGATATCTAATACATATATTTTATTATATATTAGATATTATAAATTAGATATCTAAAAGTCATATTCTTTATCCTAAAAAATTCGTACCCATATGAAATGTGAGCTTTTTCACCTAGATTCTAATCTACGAGCCGTCGTTTTCTTACATCATCAACCATAACCCCGCAAGTCTAGTGCCTGACTTAATTATTTATTTTGTTGCTCTTCTTTTTGAAAGCTTATTTATTAAGAAAGAAAGTGCTGTGTTTCTTAAATTAATTCCCTTGAAAATGCAAAGATTATGATGTAATTATTGTTAAGTTCGCTGTCTTACTTTTGGCTTTACTGGCACTTCGATGTCCTGAAGGATTGTTCCTCAAAATTACCTTGCATTTCTTTCTCCCTCTATGAGCTTTATGTATGACTTGTTGTTTGGCCAACACTCTGCACCCGCAATCTGCACATTGAGAAGCTTGCAGCAATTATGCCCATTAAAAATTGTGTCGGATCTTTGATGTTGTTGCTGGCGCTTCCCTAACACATACATATACATGGTATGTATGTATATAGTAGGAGCACTTTTGTATTATCTCAAAGATGCGCCACATTTTGTTGGCGTGGGAGAACAACTTGGTGGACGTCAAGTGGCCACAGCGTGTCCTTCTTCAGTCATGCTTCTAGCGGCATCTCGTTCTGGACTGGATGGATGGATGGTTGGTTGGTTCCCTTTTGGATGTTCCCTTTTGCTGTGCATCGAGCATTTTAATTGTGCCTTTCTTTGTTCTTTTGCCTGTAATGGAGTGCTATGCAAATGGCGTTTTTGATGAGTTTCCTTGGCTCTGGCGTTCGGCTCTTTTTGTTGCTGCCACAGCGGCAGCAGGATGTTCATCCCCCTATATGCGTGTGTATGTGTCTCTCTCTCTCTCTATGTGTGTGTTTGTGTGTCTGTGTGTTGGTGAATCATCTCTGGCAGGGCTTTTGCTGCTGTACTTTGACTTTGCTTTGTCGTCCATCTGATACCCTGCATTCTATATAAGTCTTACCCATATAAAAAGTCATTTCCGTCTATATAAGATTTTTATATTCTTGATCATCAGATTTGAACCTAGACGAGTTCCTAGTTACTCCGCTGCGTACCTTAAGTTTGCCATGACGCTTTGAAACCGTAAGAGGCGAGAAATTCAATTCCATTGCAAGATTTTGTTGCTTTATTTATTTTCATGACATATTGTAGTAAAACATTTTAATTATCTTTAGGAAATTCTTCAATCCCAAATATTTGTATACATATCCGTGTAGGAGAATTTTTTCAAGGCCCATTAAAAAAATCTAATAACTCGGAATTTTTCGAAATAATAAGCACTATTTTGGTAGTGCTACAAAATGTGTACGAATTTGCTTTTACAAAATGAAAACAAAATCTAAATAAAGCGACTTGCTTCTCAGTTACATTTAAATATAAGATTAAATATCATAAAGCTTAACAGAACTTAGATTAAAAGTTTCTTATACTTAGTGTTTCCACCGATTTCCTTGAAATTTAGACACAATATTCTCAAAACGTAGCAAATTTGCATTAAAAAAATTCGTGTTCCAAATAGATCCAAGAACTCTCAAGGATCACTTGAAAGTATATTAGTTGTTAGTTGACAAAATGGATCTACTGACAGGGTATTTCGCAGTCGGATATCATGAATTTTCAAAGGACTTTTTTGTGCTTTGTTGTTGCCCTGTTCGTTCTGTTGTTGGCGTGGTGGCGTTTTCGTTGTTCGTTTTTTCTATGTGTAGTTGTAGTTGTCGCTCGCTGCTGCTTTGACTATGGCAACAACAACAACAACAAGAAAAAGGGAAAAGAACAAAAAGAAGAAAGAACAAAATTTTTGTTGATTTACCAAAAGCGCGCTGCTTGCTTTTCAGTTTTTAGTTGCTTTTTTTCGCTTGTTTTCCTGCGCGTCAGACAGAATCTGAATCAGGACCTAGAGCCACCACCATCTCACCATCATCATCCACTTTGAATCTCCTCATGTGTGTGTGTTTGTGTGTGCGTTTGTGTGTGCGTTTGTGTGTGCGTGTTTTCAAATTTTGTATATAATGGATTATTGTCCCTTCGTTGCTTTGCCTGCCTTTCCTGGCCTTAGAGCCATGTGCCCGGAATATTGTATTGGTCGATATCGTCAACCAATCAAAAACGCTCTCAAAATGGCCGTCGTTGTTCAATTACTTTTTTTCTTCCTTTATTGTATGTGTATATATCAGTTTCATGCAGTTCCTTGAATTTCCATTGATAAAAGCAATAAGTCGTAATTGCAGCTTTTCATGTAATCCTTAAGAGGATTATAATGTTTGAATGAATGCTTCTTGGGCAATCTAAACGGCATATTCAATTTGCAAGTGCAATTTGACTTAAACTGGTCTTACAAAACCTTTAAGAGTTAAGCATTAAATGTTTTAGATGAGTCTATTGGCGCCCTTTGGGATACTGAATTATTTTGAAACTGAAACTAAGTTAAAGATAATATTCTTTATGACTATGTTATATACTGTGTCAAAGAAGATAGGACTTTCCATAGGATCATTTTTTATACATATCCGTAGTATATATTCTTTTGCTCTTTGTCCCAACAAATAGAGTTACAACTGACATATATAAGTATACATATATCAAAAAGTTTTTTTAAACAACATTTTTTTCAGGGACCACCAGTTTTTGCATAATTATGTTTATAGGAAGTTGCAAACTTTTATTTTCAATTTTCTTGTCAGTGTTCTACTTAAACTTGGATCAAAACTTCAAAATCCTTTTCTTTAATAAAAAAAAAAGACCTCTAAGAGACGATTATTAAAATAAAATTATAGTATATTAAATTCTTTATGAAAAACTCTTAACATTAAACATTGAATTTATATATTTTTTGCAGGCCTTGTCTAATTGCCTTCCAAATTCGCCTACAAAAAAATATACCAAGCGCATCTTCCATATGTCCCTAATATTTGTAAAATAACGGGCGTTTGTGATTAGATAAAAACGAAACAAAAGAAAACACACAAAAAACAAAAACGAATTAATTAAACGTAACAAGTTAAAGTGGGAAGAAAAACCAGAACGTTCGTTAACCTTTTTACCTTAAGCCTAAAATAAAAACATAGAGAAAATTTATATTCAAACGAAATTCGGCAACTTTTGTTGGCAAACACAAAAGCGAAAGCGAATTTAGAGACGAGTGGCATGAGCGGCCATCCATTGGGACACCGGAAACATGATGATAATGAGTGTAGTGGGCCAAGACCACCAGTACCCGGAGAAGAGAGCCGTGTTAAAAAGGTAAGAGGTGTAGAAACGCGAGTGTTATTCTATTCACATTCTAATATCCCGAATCAATTAACACTTAATCGAAAACTTAGATGACCGAAGGGGTTATAATAGATACCTCAAAAAACTCACCTCCATCTTATCTGAATTGGGCTCGCACACTAAATCATCTGTTGGAAGATCGCGATGGTGTCGAGCTATTCAAGAAATATGTTGAGGAGGAGGCGCCCGCCTACAATGATCATCTTAATTTCTATTTCGCCTGCGAAGGACTGAAACAACAGACCGATCCAGAGAAAGTAAAACAAATAATTGGAGCCATATACAGGTAGGGTATCCTCGCAATCAAGCGCATCGATTTGGGTCTAATTTAATTCTCATTTACTTACAGATTTTTGCGAAAAAGCCAATTATCCATATCGGATGACTTACGGGCCCAGATCAAGGCCATTAAATCCAATCCAGAGATTCCGCTCAGTCCCCATATCTACGATCCCATGCAGCATCATGTGGAGGCCACCATTCGTGCTAACATTTATCCCAGTTTCCTTTGCTCGGAAATGTACATTCTGTACATTCAGCAAATGTCGGCGATGCAAGAGCGTTTCAGCAGTAGCGGCGGTCCAGCCACCGGTTCGGGTAGTGCGGGTAGCAGTGGCAGCGGTAGCAGTACCACGGGCGGAGCTTGTGCCCTGCCGACAGCTTCTGCCAAACACATAGGAGGCGGCGGAGGAGGAGGCATTGGAGCTGCTGCTGTTGCTGGTGCCCCTCCGCCAAGTGCTTTCCTTAATTTGCCCGTAAGCAGCGCGACTGGACCGCCAGCTGGCACATGCAGTGCCAGCGGCAGTGTGTACGGTCCATCGACATCGGCCAGTTCCAGTGGCTCTATCAGTGCCACCGACACACTGCCGCGCAGCTCCACTTTACCCACGTTGCACGAGGATTCCGAATTATCGCTGTGTGATGACTTTGAAAAGGTTCAAGTCGATGGCGGCAATCGGGCGCCCATCGATTATCCCATGCGTCTGACACGAGATTTACTGATAGCAACACAGAAAAGAAGACTGGAAATTCGACCTCCTGGGTATGTAACTATGTACATATATGGCAATTCAATAGATACACAGATATATTGTAGCACTTTATCGGTAGATCACCTGATATGATTGATATAGCTTAGTAGGATTGTTTAACGAGAAATATTATAGGTTGCATTAGATTATTGAGGAGCCCTTTTATCGGATTAATTGTTAAGTGAAAAACTAAAGCTCTTAGCAGTATGAACCGCTTCAATTCTTCAAATATAAATGGGATACAATAATTTTGTATAACCCAAATTTAAATTTGAGCAATTTACACACAATATTGAGCTTAAAATTGTATAAATATTTTTGAAAATATTAATGAAAATTAGAAGTCTATTAACGTAAGAGAAACCATGGAAGTTTACATGATTTCTTTAAAATTTAGCAGATACATACACTTACATATATCAATATTATTTTGGAAGATGTTTTTGTTTTTATGTAAATACTCGTATATACCTTATTTAATCAACAATATTTTATTTTAATTGAAGTAAATAACGTATTTTTTTAATATTATTTTTTGTTCTTAATTTCTGTTTATTTGCATATTTTGTACCAAATCTTACACACACACAAACCCCACCACATACACGCACGCCCGAAACGAACCCGTTAAAAAAACAACTATTAAAATTGCATAAAACACGATATTGCCAAATCTTCTTTCACCGTAACCCAAAATCCCACGATATATCTCTATACATATGTACATACATATATAATTATTATTGTTATGTTAATTTTCATTCTCGATTTCATTTTTTTTCTGTCGATTTGGTTTATATCATTTATATTATTTGTGTGTGTGTGTGTGTGGAACACTTGATGATTTTGTGTCTGTATATAAAAACCAAATATTCCAAATTTGGGCGACACTGCATGGACAATATTGATAATTGAACCCACATCCTGAACTGATCTGCATGTTGAATGCGAGTAGAGCTCACGGTTATGTGTACACAGCGAGCACCAACACTTCCTATGTACCGAATTCGCGCGTTGATTCAGAGCGGGCAAGCGTTAGCTCCGGCGGACGCACTGATTCCGATACCATGTCGTTATCCAGTTGTTCAATGTAAGTAGAGCAAACTGGGCAAAGAAAACACAACGGAGAAGTAGAGGATCACTGCCTCTCTTCACATTCCTGCAAACAGTGCTCTTCACTTCACCCTTCTTGGTTGATTAAAATTAAGAAATGTGGACCGTTTTCTTTTCTGAATTACAGGGATGGTCGACCATATATACAACGCAGACATAGCTCAACCGAAAGTAAGGCCATCCGTCAAAGTGCCATGGCTAATCGGGAGACCAATACGTTTCAGGTGAGACTAAGGGTGAAGAGAGTAATGCCAAGTTATTGGACTAACCGTGAGAGTGTGATGTTGATTTTTATTCAGGTAATACCTCGCACACAACGATTACATTCGAATGAGCATCGACCGCTGAAGGAGGACGAACTGTTGGCGCAGTTAATTCCCAAACTAGAGGAAGTTAAACGGAAACAAGATTTGGAAGAACGAGCCCGCTTTGAGGTACTCAATTTGAATAAAATATTTCAATTATGAAGTAAATACAAATCTCTGATACTTTTTACAGAGAAATCCTGGAAATGCCGATCGTGCATTTGCCGAGGCTATAAGAGAGAAATTTGCTCTGGATGATGACAACGACCAAGATATTTTGGACCAGCATGTGTCTCGTGTGTGGAAGGATCAAACTCCACATCGCTCACCTGGCACAATGTCACCCTACCCTCCCGCCTTAACGTCAAGAAGACGCACAGCCACCCACGATTCGGGCATGGTCAGCGATGGGGCCATGAGCTTGAGTATGAATCTTTACTGCTGTGCTTTTGAACAATTTTATTGATTAACAAGTTCTTTCCTAGGTGGTCACTCTATGAAGCACTCGAAATCCATGCCCGATCACAGTTCCTGTTCGAGGAAGCTCACAAATAAATGGCCTTCAATGAACACAGATAGTGGGATCAGCATGTTCTCCGCCGATACTGTTATGAAGTACAAAGAAACAAGGTACTTTGGATGAATCTATTCCATTTTGCTCACTATTAAATCAAATTAATTGCAGCTCTCGCTCTGGTTCAAGTACGGCCTCAAAACTGGAGGAAGCGAAACGAAGACTGGAAGACGAGCCCCGTCGCTCTCGTCGATATGCCCAACCACCGCAGAATGTCTCATCGTTCAGTAGCAGCAGCAGCGGTAGCAGCGCTGGTCCACCTCTACATCACACTTCGTTAGCAACAACGGTGGCACCGCCACTGCCGGCCAAGCCGCCAGAGACAGTTGTAGTTTTCTCATTTTGCGAAGAGCAATTTCCGTATAGAATAAAAATACCCGGTACTCAGCCAACCCTGCGTCAATTTAAGGGCTTTTTACCCAGAAAAGGCGACTTCAGGTACGTATGGACTATAAAATGTGCAAACAAATCTCTAACGTTATATATTTCTATTTTTTAGATTCTTTTTTAAGACGCATTGCGATGATCCGGACAATCCAGTGATTCAGGAAGAGATTGTTAACGACTCCGACATACTGCCCATATACGGAGACAAAGCGATGGGTCTTGTCAAGCCATCCGATTAATGTTTAAGCCTTAACTATAGGATTTTGTATTAAGTGATTAAGTGGAACAGCGGTGTCGGGGGAAACAAAAAAAATTAGGAATAATAACTCCAGAAGCTATATCCAGAAATCAAAAAAATTAAACCAAGCAACAACAAACAGAAAACCCTAAAAATAGAACTAACATCTGTATATTGAGAAAATGGGCATTACAATTGGATTTTTAGTCGAAATTGAAGATAGTTTATGCATATATTGATTAATTCAAATCTATCTGAATACTTTGGTATATATTTTCATACTAACGACAAACAAAACAAACAAAAAATAAGTAAACACTCAAAAAACAAAATGAAAACAAGGGGGAAAAACAATTTCATTATGTGAATATCCGCCCGCTCTCTTTCAGTGGGGATTATCATATAAAACAGCAACCTACAGCAAAAAGAACCATTAATTTTTGTAATTAATTGAATTAATTAATTGGTCTTAATCCCTCAAAAATCATTGGATTTGTTTGTTTGTTACTTTTTAATACTAACTACGGACTGCCTGCAATAAATTTTGTTAATATTTTTATAATGAGCATTTTTTTGTAATATTAATGATGAAATATAATGATATTAACAAAGTTCTATTCAACTCGACAACAAAATCAAAAGATAATCTGTTTTATTTTTGTATAATCTAATCAAAAAAAAAACCAAGTACACACACATTTACATTTAAAAATTCATGTATTTATAATTTAAAGAAAACAAAATTTGTAATTACATACATCAATTGTAGTTTATTTTCTATTTTATTTTTTCCACTTTCCTTTGTTCATCATTCTTCTTAGTTTGTGTTTAATTTAGTTTAGTTGATTGCTCCTATAGAAGTTGCTTGAAATTAATTTAAATATGTTTAAGTTGAAATGCATACACGATATTTTTTTAAGAAACAAAACTGAGAAAATAACCGCAGACAAAAATATGCAAAGAAAATAACGGATAAAAATTTATCATAGACAAACATATTTTATTTGTGAGCAAAATGCATATAGATTTAATAAAAAAAATAAGAAAACAAAAGAAAAATTACACGGATAGAACTAAAAAACGAATGAGTGTGTGGAAAGAGTTTTTAAAAACGATTTATTCTATATTTATATATATTGAAATTATTGCTCTAAATGTAAATTCATCGACGATTTGGTTTTGGGCTACACAGGAGTGCAGTCATCCCGCTGCACATGAGCCACATAGTTCTGTTCGTTGATAAAGGTGTGCGTGCATTTAGGGCAATGGAAACGTCTATGTCGATTCGTGCCAGGACTCTCGTGCTCCCGAAGATGGGCTTTCATGTTGTACATTTGCGAGAATCGTTTACTGCACACCGGGCAGGCGAAGGGCTTGTCGCCGGTATGGGAGCGGGAGTGACGCACCAAATGGGCCTTGGTTCTCGTTTTGAAGCCGCACACTTGACACTCCAAGCGTTTCGTTTCATTGTCATGGATCATTTTGTGCTTATATAGGGCCACCTTGTGGACAAAGCGCTTGGAGCAAACCTCACACTGATAGGGCGTTTCGCCCGTATGCCAGGCCATGTGATGTTTCAGTCGGAACTTGCGGCTAAAGCGTTCGCCGCACTCGGGACATTCGAATTGCTTGACAGGCTCATGATTCTGCAGGTGGCCAATGAAGCCGGAATAAGATTGCAATGTTTTGCCACACTGATCACAGACATAGCCAGGGAAATGTTCGCGTTTTGTATGGGCATTGTAGCCACGACGACTCGTGAATTTCTCTGGACAGCTGGGGCATTGAATATTAACTGTATAGTCGCCGGAACTATCCTGCTCAATATCCTGGTCCTCTGTATCGGACATAATGTATTCGATGGTGCCATCCAGTTGATCTTCGAAATCACTCATGTCTTCCTTGTAGAACTCGACATCATCGGAAATTGGCTTGACAATTACTTCCTCGCCATCGACATTGTTATCCATTTGTTCCTCCTCTTCATTTATAATGATTTCGTTCTCGATATCCAATTCTAAATCGGCTGCCTGAAACTCTTCCTCCTGTCCCTCTTCCCCTGCTTCTATTTCATCTACACCCTCCGCATCTTTAATAGTGAATACTGTGTGCTCCTCATCCACTGGCGGAACCATGGTAGAGGGATCCATTACTGTGACTGTATGTACATCATGCTGCAAGTGGTCAACGATCACAGTGTGTTCATCTATATCATCATCATCTGCATCTCCAATTATATCCGCTTCGACCTCGGCCTCGGCCTCAGAAACGTCCGCCACCATAATATTCCCATCGAATTTGTCAATATGTTCCACCTTCACCTTTATGTCGTCCTTTGGTATGACTGCCTTCATGTCCTTTAAGACATAGGGACTGCGTATCAGTTCGAGAATCTCCTGCCTCAACTTTCTTGCTATCTGTAAGGACTTGTAATAACGAGACAGCTTTTCGCTGCACTTCTTGCAAATCGAAGAGTTCTCCTCGGTCAGGACATAGTTGGTGCCCCTTGTGCATTGGAGAACCAAATCACTGATCAGCATAGGTGGCTGTCCAATTGTCTCTGCATGTATATTTCTTGAAACCCGCACATTGAATTGGCAGATGCAACAATTCATGTTGAAGCGATTCTCTAGCAATTTTTTATTATTTACAACAAACTCCCAGGGCTGCGTCGATACATACCAATAGATTGCCTGGGGCCTATCGAACCAGTGATTTCAGGTTCACTCGATGAATCAACTAGTTCCATGGACATCAAAAGGCTTTTTTTTAAATTTTCTTATTTGCGATCTTTAATTAAAATTTTTAATCAATTCCATTTACTAACTATGTGGCAAAAAGCGCCAAGTCGTCATCTACTCCCTAATTTTAACTGTATAGCCCCTGAACTCAGACCACGACTCAAGGATTTCTCTAGTTCTACCATGGTCGGCTTTTCCATGTACCTATGTAGGTATTTTCATAGAAAAAATTAAATATCCAAAAACGTTGATATTATTTTCAATTGAATTAAATATTAATGCATACCGAACATTCTCCATAGATTTGAATAGCCTTTTTGCCTCCATCATTGTTTATATAGCCTCCGCCATGCGATTTTATACAAAGGCCCAATTTCTCCATATCGGCCCGAACCTTCTTAAAAATTAAGTCTAAGGATTTACAAAAAACAAATTGGAAACTACTTTCTTTGCCCGATAATGTTAGTTTTTCAATAACTGACCATGTTCTTTTACATTCCATCCACGTACAATAGTTCTTCCATACTTTGTCTGGCCATGAATATAAACAGTCAGCAATAAATAAGGACTCTCACCATCTTTGATTGAAACCTTGGGTAGTCTCAGCAAGCTTTCGGCGGCCATTGACAGACCCCTTACTAAAGCTGTGAATGCACAAGAAAGTGAAGTTTGGATCTACGTCGTTAAAATCCCGCGGCTTACTTTTAGGAGCCTGGCACATGGATGTCAGTAGTCGCATGGACTGCATTTTCATTACCTACAAATTTTGATAAACTTCCGAAAAATATAAATAATTTCCAGTACTGTTTGGTACACAGTTACAGATCGACTGAGAAAACTGAAGGCAAACGAATTAGACAATTCCCTTACAAAAACCAAGGCTTCCTTAGATCATGAACATTTGTTGTTTATTGAAAATATAAAATATTAGAGAATTCAATAGCCCTCATCTGTGGTTTCAATCTCGTAATCCTTGTATTTGGTTAACAAAATTCTTTTAGATTCCAAATGATCCGCTTTGCCATAGCCCTGTGAAACATTATAAATAAGTAGAATAAATATCAGGTATAAAGGCATATGCTTACCTGAGAATATCCATAAATCTTGATGTACTTCTTGTCCGGATTATGTTCAATGCGACCCCCACCCAGGCACTCAGTATCCAAGTCAGTTCCTTTGCATGACTCCTGCGTGCGCTCATAAATATCGGCTAGGCAAAGATTTATACATATATTTCTCAGATCTTAACACAGATTTTAAATATATAAGGGCCTTACCGTGCCACTGACAGTCGGCATAGCCCCGTACAATATTCTTGCTGGGCTCTGTGCCATCGGCAGTCTCATTTCCAGTAACCTTAATTAGAACATATTTAAAGATGCCGCTACTATCTATATCCACAGAAGAAATAGCCTTAAGATTTTGCTCAGACATTTTGTGTAACAGTCGACGTCCTTGACACATAAATAAGAAGAAATATAAACAATTTGTATAAACTTTTATGGAAAAAATTTATTTACTTACCGGTACTTTGTCTATATAACGCAGTTGCAGCTGTTTTGATCATATTTTTTATATCAACCAGACAAAAGTGTCAAAAGTGATGAGTCCTTAGTAAATAGAACCAGTCTTTATCATATCTCCTATGCTCACTCTTAATTACCTTATAAAAAATTGGAATTGATATATATATATATAGATTTTATTTATTCTATTATATTTTGGAACGAACTAATTATATTAGAATAATAATAACACAAATACTATATATTTAAAACGAACTAGTTTGCTTGCCGACAACAACACTGGTGACGGCAAAACACTTTTCTGCAGTTTGACAACACTATATACATATAAGGTATCTAAGCATTTTACAACAAAAAAAAAGAATCTACACAAATTGCTTAATTTAAATTAATTCCAGATAGTTGTCGAATTCCAAAATGAGTTCGGCTCGAACGCATTGCTTTGTGTGCGGTAAAGTGAAAACGGTGGGCGTTTTCCAACTTATCGAAGGTGAGACGATGGCGAGACACCAAAATATTCCCATTCCAATTTCCTGGCACCCAGATGAAAATGAAGCTCCCTCTGAATGTTTCTTAATTTGCAGGATGTATTGTGCCGGGCACATTCAAGCCGATCAAGGATATTCTGAAATATTTCGAGAAAATCATCAATCATCGTTTGGATCTAACTCCAAATTCCACCGCATGCCGAGACTGCTTGGAGTATTTGTTCAACTATGATCGTCTGGTAAGGAATCTAAGTCAAGTTCAGCGCCAAATTGCTGATGCATTGCTTAGCTGTCGTAAAAGGAAACCTGGTGGTCAAGTTGCCGGCGGTAATAAAGAAACAGCTAGGAGGGAGGTGGTCAAAGCCAAAGTTCCGTCATCCGTTTCACCGTGCAAAACTATAAGCAACACGAATGCCATTAAAAAACGAAAGATACAACCCGAACCAGTGAAAGAGCCAACACAAGAGATACCACTACAAATTAAGGACGAATTCCAGGAAGAATTCCAAACTATTATGATGGAAGACGAATCATTACAGGTTATGGATCAAGATCAGGAAGATCAGGAATTCCAATTCAGTGATCTGGAAGAAAGCGTAGCTGGCGAATCATCGGAATCGGAGCTCGTGGAGACCCTTGATATTCCCTGTCATATTTGTGGAGAGGTATTCACCTCACAGGACAATCTCGAACGGCACATTAAGTCGGATAACTGCCAGAAGAATGAATATGCCACCTGTAACATCTGCGGCCTAAAAGTCAAGGACGATGAAGTTCTCGACTTGCACATGAATTTGCATGAAGGCAAAACGGAACTGGAATGTCGCTATTGCTCCAAAAAGTTCTCTCACAAACGGAACGTACTGCGCCACATGGAGGTCCATTGGGATAAAAAGAAATACCAGTGTGACAAATGTGGTGAACGCTTCTCCTTGTCCTGGTTGATGTACAATCATCTAATGCGACACGATGCCGAGGAGAATGCCCTCATTTGTGAGACATGCCATCAGCAGTTCAAAACAAAACGAACCTATAAGCATCATCTACGCACCCACCAGACGGATCGTCCACGCTATCAATGCACCGACTGTGACAAATCATTTGTCGATAAGTATACACTGAAAGTCCATAAGCGCGTACATATGCCAACCGAACAGGACTCCCAAGTCATTATGGAAGTCGAGGTGAAAGAATTCCATATGAATGAGACCATGTAAGCGGTTTATTTATATATCTTTAACTATGTGTAGGATTTGAATTAAATAAAAGATAAATCTAACAAATTACATAAAATTAGCTATCTTTATTCAAACTAACAAGGCAAAGTCAACAAGTTATTTACAAAAATTAATTATAAGTCATTATTCCTTTTCAGTCTACAGTGTGGATACGTCTATGAATCTTGAGGGTATACTTTTCGGTGAAAGTCTTTTCGCAGAAATCGCAACTGTATCTGGGTCTATCAACACGATGGGTGACAAGATGATGTTTGTATGTTCTTTTTGTCTTAAAGACACTCTGGCATATGCTACACTGGAGGGGATTCTCTTCGGCATCGTGTTGCAATTTGTGATTGTAGAGAACGGTTGATTGGGAGAAGCACATGCCACATTTGTGGCACTGATGGCGTTTATTCTGAAGATGTGATTCCATATGACGTATTGTATTCATTTTGGTGGTAAACTGTTTGTGGCACACAAGGCAGGTAGCCTCACTGCGTCCCTCATGGATGTTCATATGCAGCTTGACATAATCCTCATTGCGATGGGCATACTCACATAGCTTGCATTCAAACTTCTTTTTCAGCTCCACAACATTTGAACGCTTCCGATTGTTGGCTTCCATCATCTCCAACTCGATTTCCATGAATTCCTTTTCCATTTCATCTTCATCCTCCGTACCGAATTCCACTGCTACTTCGGATTCATCTGATTCATGAATTGGAATGATTTCCTCGAATCGTTTCAATAGCTTAAGTTGTTTTTGAAGCACTCTACACAGGGCAGCGTCGTAGTCCATCATATCATTGTAGCATTTCACACATAGGACTCCATTGGCTGGTGGTGCCTCCAGATTCAAGTTCAAACTGTTCCCTCGGCTTATTAGGTATTTCAATGCTTCGCCTAGCGGTTTGTTCGATGCAGAACAAAGTGTGGCATCAATTGGCTTTGCATCCACAAGATATCGCTCGTGGCACATAAAACAATGTTGACTTAATTCAAGCTTAATCGAATTAAATATGCACTTTTCTTGCATTTTAAGCGAATTGTTATTGTCGATGCAAGTCAATCGTGGGAAATAAACAAACGGAAGTTGGCTGCGCTTTGGCAACAGTGGTCTGTAGGTAATGAAAAACATTTTTTTTTAAATCATTGAACCGAAAATCATATAAACTAACAGAATTTCCTAGTGCTACATATACTCATTCTTAATCGTGCCTTTGTACTGTATTTTATTACCTGAGTTAGCAAAAAGAATTTCTTTAAGGCATTACATTGGGAAAACCCGAAAAAGAGCGAATCCACAGTCATAAAATCGGCAGATGTCTCCTTAAAAATATATTTTCCAGGTATCAAATCCTTGGTAATATAATGATCCGCTCTACCTGCTGTTTGTATATAAGATGAATTCTCGTCAACGCAATGTTTAGTTTACAATTTTGATAATCGGGAACACAACTACAAATATACATTAAGAATTATGGATAAATTATTGTTTCAACTGAACATTTGCAATGAGTTAATAGATGCCAAGGGCGATAAGGGAAATATAGATTGGTTGAATAGATTTTGTGCAACATTTCTGAAATTCGCCAGTGACTTCAAGATCCAACTACCGGAAGTTGCCCCAAAGTATACTATGGACAGCAGCATCGATGTACACGTGGAGACGATATTCCTATGCCTTACTCAAGTGGTAACCTGCATTAGCCACTTGGAGCGGATTATTAATATTGAGGAAGCGGCACCTGATTCAACTTCGTATATAATGACACGGCAACATTTCGTTGATCGCATCAATTGGTGTATACGACGGCTAAATGTCTCTCTCAACCAGTTAATGGAAGATGAGATCAAATTGGAGTTGGAAGATCAGACATTTGTTGAATTGATGGATCTGGCCTTAGATCAGTTGGAGAGCCATAAGGAGAAGAAACTGAATGGTACATATAGTATTCTTCCCGTCTCAGAAGTCGAGGAGAGTTACGAATTGAGTACAGTGGCAAATCATATAGTCCGACATGCTTTAGCATTTGCCAATGTTGCCCTGGACCCAGATAAAAGGGCTCTAACGACACTCTGTGAAACGCTTTTATGTGAGTGTATGGCATTTAAAGAAAATGTTGAGGAACAAACTCCCGAAGAACGTAAATTGGAGGCTCTGAGCTTGGAGCGTGCGCTTTTTAGCCTGGAAAGTCTTATTAATGAGGCTCTGTTACGATTGATTTTTGTTTGCCTCCTCGATGTCGAAGAAACTTCAGTAAAAAGGCTAAAGCAAGTCCTGGCTGGTGATCGGGATGATGCGTCTACGGTGGACCAACTAATATGCGATTTCGATGTCGAAATGGATCGTATCCAACAAATTGGTGTTTTTGCCATAGCCTTCTCCCAAGATGTCAAGACAAAAACCATAGTTCGGAGTTGCTTGGCTTCCCTGGAGTCACTGGATGCCTGCATTGTACCAGCATTTCAGCTACAGAGAACAGCCACACCCACAGCCTTACATCATGCCAACATTTTGGAGCACCACTTGAACGAGGAACTCCAAATATTTCGCAATGTGATACATGAAATAATTGACAGTCAGTCATTGGTCAGTAATTATTTGGATATGCTGGTGCGGAAAATTCACGGAGCCACAACTGAAGAGCATAAGGAGGTCGTTCAGAGGGCTCACGTGTTGCTCGAACATTTTGGACTTGCTGTCAATTACGAGGAGCTCGACGAATATGGCAAGCGTTTGCATAAGGATTTTAAACTGATATTGCGAGAATGCCAAGCTATACTTAAGCAGCGCGTACCTGTCGATCCAAAACGCATTCTTAAACGTTTAAAGATTCTATACTCGATTTTGGCCAAATTGCGGGATGCCCTAGGCAATTCAAAGGATACTAAAGGGGCCAACGGAAGTTCCTTTTTCAAACCCCACAGGATCAGAGGCCAGAATATAACGATGACATTAAATTCCTTGAACAATGACAGCGACTTGATAAGTTTTCAACTAACTGAAATTCTTAGAATAAGTTAAATAAACAACAACTCAAATTGTATTTACCTCGCAAAATAAACTGTAAGCTTAAACTTGAAATATTCTGAAGCACTGTCCTGGTTATCGCTTAAAATTTCGATAAGTGCTATCGATATTTGACAGCTAGGCCCAGGGTTGCGTTTTGCGCATTTTTTCTTTGGCATGGCTTCCGATGCCAACTGTATTTTCACAAAATTTGTACAATTTGAGGAATAGTTGCGTACCATCCCTAAAACACGTTCATCGCTAGACCAAAAGCCAAAAAACTAAAGAAAACAATAGCGCCACAGACTGTAAACAATTTTCCGGATAGTGAAATTGATTTAGTGTCCTAATATAATGGATACGTGCTTCTTTTGCGGCGCTGTCGAGGTAAATGGCTCGGCAAGCTACGAAAAACTTGGGGCCAAGGTGCCCTCATCCCAGAAGACAGTCTCGGTGGTGCTCACCCATTTGGCGAACTGCATCCACACAACGTTGAGTCTTAAGCCGGAGACGAAAGTGTGCCAACGCTGTTTCTATGAGTTGTCCGAATACGACAGTATAATGGTGAACTTAATGACGACACAAAAGAAACTAACAAATCAATTGAAAGCGGCCATGAAGTCGGAATTCGAAAATGCAGAATTTACCGAAGATCTGGTGGTTGAGGATCATGTTTCTCAAGTCGATGGGGATGGGGAGGACGAAGAAGAAGGCGATACAGAGGCTGATGCCTGGTTCATGGAATTGGTCAAAGGCGACGACGAGGATACCGAAATGTCCATTAAGCGCGAATATGAAAAGGATGAGGACAGCGAAAATGAAGATGAGGAGTTCATTGGCGAAGATGAGGTCATCGACTCCCAGAGTCCTACAGACTCGAAGAGAGCTCTTGCCGACGATCTGGACGATGAAAGGCCTCGCAAACGAATGAAGCAGTCGTGCAGCACCTGCAACAAAGTCTTCTTTTCGCGCTACCAAATGCAGAAGCACATTAGCGAGGAGCACTCCAAGCAAAGTAGTCATGTCTGCCCCATCTGCGGGATTATACGTCGCGACGAGGAGTATCTGGAATTGCATATGAATTTGCACGAGGGCAAAACCGAGAAGCAATGCCGCTACTGTCCCAAGAGCTTCTCTCGTCCCGTCAATACGTTGCGGCACATGCGCATGCATTGGGATAAGAAGAAATATCAGTGTGAAAAGTGTGGTCTTCGCTTCTCGCAAGATAATTTACTCTACAATCATCGCCTGCGCCACGAAGCCGAAGAGAATCCAATTATTTGCAGCATTTGCAATGTGTCCTTCAAGTCGCGCAAGACCTTCAATCATCACACGCTGATCCACAAGGAAAATCGCCCTAGGCACTATTGCACTGTCTGCCCCAAATCCTTCACGGAACGCTACACCCTTAAGATGCACATGAAGACCCATGAAGCGGACGTTGTCTATGGCGTTCCCGAAGAAGCGGCCACCGATGAACAACAGGTTGTCGAGGAGCTGCATGTCGATGTGGATGAGTCCGAACAAGCTGTTACGGTCATCATCTCCGACAATGATAATAGCACCCTATGTCTTATATGTAATACGAATTTCGAGAACAAAAAGGAACTCGAGCACCATTTGGAATTCGACCATGATGTTGTCTTGAAATAAAACTTTCACTTAAATTCACGCACTTATAATTACATAACTGATAGTAATAACCGACAGTTACGATGACAAAGAATTAATCAATATACTTTTAAGAATTATTTCCTACTATATCACACAACAGAAAATACACAAGAAATATTCGAGTTAATTCATTTGTGTAAGGTAATACTTGGGGCTGGTGGGGGAGTTCTGTTTAGAGATGGGCTGCAGAAAGTCGATTCCCATTTCCACTCATCTCTATATCTCAGTGGTTCCATGACAAGACCCCATCTCCCAAGATACCGATGTGAGCGCCGGTTTTGGGGACATTTGTTTATCGGTTCTATACCACACCACCGGGAATAAACCGCATATTTTTAAGTATCCGAATCGGAATACTCCATTATAATATGGTTGAGGAGCAAGATTTAACATTTTTATGAGATGCTTTATAGGAACTGATCAAAAGAGTGGGGACTCACTACCCCTCTGTTTTTAGGACTCGGCAGTAGCCATTCTTAGAATATCGTGTATATACTAGCTACTTCCGCGGTTGAACTTATTTTTTCCATATGATAGTTACAATTGAATCCAGTTTCGCTTAAATATACCATTTATTTAACTAAACAGTACATATGCTTAGTTAGAAATAAAACACAGAATCTTCGTGTAATAAATTTTCACTTTTAACGTTTTTCTGTTATTCCGATGACGTTACAATAAAAAACCCGAAGACAAAAGACGCCACAATGCGAATTTTTCTCCATTTTGCTTTTGCTATCCTAAGCTTATTCGTTCTCCTGAGAACGCAGACGACCATTGGGATTTGTCAGGCGAACGGCCAGTTGCTTGGCGCGCTCAACAATCTCCTTGCGCTTCTTGGAGGAGACACCGTGCGCAATTTCGGCACAGTATACACGATTCTGCATCAACAGGACCTCCAGTTCACGAACATTGTGGACCAGGAACTTCTTGAAGCCTGTGGGCAGCATGTGGAGGGTGCGCTTGTTTGAACCATAACCGATGTTTGGCATCAGATATTGGCCCTTGAAGCGACGACGTACTCTGTTGTCAATACCCTTGGGTTTGCGCCATTTGTGCTGTAAGAAACAAGGAGGGATATAAGATTAAATTTCCATTGCCTTCATACCTTTGCATAAATAACTTACCGACAACTTAGCATAACGATCCGACTGATGGCGGATGAAGTGCTTAGTGCGCTTCTTAACGATCTTGGGCCTGTAGGCTGGTCGAATGGTCATTTTGGAGCTGAAAGACGAATAACATGTCCAGATTAGTACACATTTTGTTTTTGTTTGAGGCCGAGTGGGGCGAAATGTCAACAAAGTTTCTCTGAAATTTATTGCCGATCTAAATCACAGTTCTTAAGAAATTATGTTTTTAATCACTTGTTCATTGATTTGACCACTGAATTTCATTGTAATTTGTTAACATTTTGCAATGATGCCGTATAAATATGAAGATTTGGTACACAATACGAACCGCTAATTTGCAAAGAGCACGTCAAAAAGAGAGAAAAAAGACGTGAAGTTGGCCGCGCTTGGCGTTGACAGCTGCTGACAGTTGAGCACAGGGTTGCCATCAGATTTGTAGACCCATATGTTTGATTAATGTTTTAGACTAATTTTTAATTCATTATCAAAAACCCAATATTTGGCAATATAAAATGTAAATTAATTATTTTCTAAAGCAATATTTCAAATTCTAAATAAAAATTCTTATGATTATGGTAAAGAAATTTAGAGCTGCCACCTCATAAACGTGGAGTCGCGTAAAAGGACCAGTTCTTTTAGTTAACTACTCAACACTATTGGGCTAACTCGCTGTAATACCGTGGTTCTTCGTTATTATATAATTTAATTGACAAAGTTCAATGTGAATCTACAACCCAAACAAACAAGGCAACAACCCAAAGTGTGAGTGTGCGGCCTGCCGACAAAAACAATGATAAAAAGATAGCAGATGGGCATATTTTCGCATCATAAACAAAAGAAGAAACACCATGAAAGACGATGATGATGGCCCGGTGGAGCATCTTGACTCGTTTATTGCCACTTCAGAGGACAGTACGAGAATAAAAGAAACAACAGCAATAGCGATACCAAAGTCTAACCGTGCTATCATATTTTCCGACCGCTTCTTTGGGGCCTTCCAATGGGAGGAATTTGCCTGCGGATGTGGATCAGCCTTTGTCAACATCTCTGTAACATATCCCATTTATAAGATCATATTCCGGCAAATGTTACATGGCGTTGCAATTACATCCGCTTTTGGGCAACTACGCCACGAGGGTCTTGGTTTCTTGTATCGCGGAATGCTGCCACCATTGGCTCAAAAAACCATATCCTTATCGATTATGTTTGGCGTTTTTGATGGCACCCGCAGATATATGGTCGAGGATTATCGTCTAAACGACTATGGAGCCAAAGTGATGGCCGGCTTAGTGGCTGGCAGTGTGGAATCGATCTTATTACCGTTTGAACGTATTCAAACGCTACTGGCTGACTCGAAATTCCATCAATACTTCTCTAATACATCAAGTGCGTTTAGGTAAGAGATCAGGGCTGTTCTTGACGGAGTTTATTTGTATATTTAATGAACATTTCAGATATGTGGTGACAACTCATGGTTTTCGGGAACTATATAGAGGCATTGAACCAGTATTTTGGCGTAATGGATTATCAAATGCATTGTTCTTTATGCTCAGGGAGGAGGCTAGCGTCCGACTGCCAAAGAGAGTGAGTATCTTAGATTTAGATAGACTTAACCAAGTTTACTCATTCACTTAGTCCTTTTCTTAGTCATCCTTCCACCATGAAATGTTTTCAATCTCTTGAGCTTCTAAAAACTATTCTGAACTATGTAATAATTTTCTTCTCATTTCTTTAGCAATCGGTATCCAGCAGAACAGCACAAGAATTTTTTGCCGGCGCCGTCATTGGGGCTAGCATTAGCACATTATTTTATCCCTTGAATGTGATCAAAGTGTCGCTACAAAGCGATATGGGTCATCTAACAGAGGGCAGTTGGCAGGCCTGCAAGAGAATTTATAGGGAACGTGATAGTCGAATTGGACATTTCTATCGCGGATGTGCCTTTAATACGGGACGATCGTTTATCAGTTGGGGAATAATGAATACCGCCTACGAGAATTTAAAGAAACTGATGCATCAGACGCCGCAGAGACCACGAAAAGCACCCAATTGATTGTATTAGCTATACAAATAAGTCATCAAACTAAGCTGAATGTATAGTCTGTCCACACACACACAGACATGTACACTATAAGAATGATTCCTTCTGCCTCTTTAGTTAGCAAATTATTATTTTTTTGGTTTTAAGTCTCATTCATTGTACATACATAAAAAAAAAACATATATAGACATCGTGTAAGGAAAACTGATATGTATAACTAAACTACTATGTGTCATCAATGGAACCGCAATGCAATGTCAATGCTAATGCCAATGCCAATGTTTGGTGGTTTTTCGCGTGACTTTGGCCCAAGTACAATACTAAAGAATGTGAGCATTTAAACAAACAGAAATCGAACCTAAAATGTTTAGTAAATTTGTATAATACTATTTAGTTAATAGTAGTATATATACATACAAATATATATATTAAAATTGTGTTGTACTAGTGATTTTTTGTGATGCAACGAAATTGGAAACCAATTGCATGTTCTTAAATAATAAAACAATAATGTTAATGGTTATTCGAGTATGTATTGTAATTTATTAAGTTTAGGTTTATAATTTATTCGTAGTTCAGCATAGAAGCCTTAGATACTAATGTCACATATATCACAAAATAGTTCGCAATGTTAAGCAGATACGAGGACTCTAACGTTTCTTTAGCGAACTGCGATATCTTTGATAGAAATCCTCCATGGCTCTATATTGGGGCTCCAATATATCAGGTATTTCCTTATCGAGCGATGCAAAATATATCATTTCCACTGAGCAGTTGCCATTTAATTGTCGCTCATAGCAACGCAATTGCTGAAAGAAACCCGAATTGGGTCGCACTTGTGGACGAATGGCTTGAACATGATGGTAAGCCTCACGCATACTCAGGCCCCCGTACTTAATCAGATAGGCCAAACATAGGGAGGCCGAGCGACTAACTCCGGCCACACAATGCACCAAGGTGGCACCACCATTTAGACGCACTTCTTCTATTAAATCGGCCACCTCATCGAAATGTTGAGACAAATCCACTTCCGAACGATCCTGGGCATTTATCCGTAAATATAGGGGATTACTAATGCTGGATAGTGGTGTATCTGGTAGCTCTGGGGCCACATTAATTACGCAACTGATGCCCAATTTGTCCATTGAACTGGGCACCACAGCAGCCGCTCCGCATAGGTACAGCGTGGGCGTGAGACGTGAAATGCCCGGATAGGGTGTGTGGTTGTCGTCATCATCATCGTTCTCCGCCTTCGTAATACTGCAAGCAAATAAATAAGTACAAAACAAAAATACAGAATTAGCATGGGGTACATACAATATACATAGGTAAATAAACCGATAAAAAGAAAATATTTCGCGCTCTATTTTAAACAATAACAAGAAAGTAAAAAAAAACTCGAATACCTTTCGGTTTTGCGTATTATTTGAAAACGTCTTGGAAATGAATAAACAAAAAAGTAAATTTTGTGAATGGCCCATCGCCTACGTTGTTTTTCATACGGATCAAATGTATTTATCTTCTACATATACCGTACACGACGTCATTATATTTTGGGCCGCCACTGACAAGACATTAAACATATGTTTTAAACAAATCTATCCATCTACATATCTATCTATGTATATATACGAGAATACTGTTTATAATTAGTTTTGTTTGAGTGTATATTAAATAGACGATGAAATAAAAATAGAATTGATTAAAAACGATATTTGTTCAAGAGGTAAACACAAAGATAAAAGAGTATTTGGTATGGTTTTTGTTTGTTTCAATATTTGCAATATTCGCATATTACGCATTTGGCATTTAAAATTTATACTAAAATTTAAGCATAACAAAAATTTTAATAGACAACGTTTAAGAGTTAGCGTACGCCCACGCTCGTTGGATAAAAAGTATTTAAATTTTGAATTTTATTGATATTTTAAATGCAAATCGGCTTAGATCTGAATAAATTAGGCTCTTGACAACTGTCGAAAATTTTTTTAGGATGGAAAAATATGCTAGAATGCTACTTAATATTAACTTAACTTCATATGTCATTGAAATTTTAAAAAAATAACGTTTTTGGGCCTGAATAATGATTGGAACTGGTTCTTAGTAAACTTATCTTGCCGATATTATGATTTTAGTAATATTTGAGCCGTATCCCGATATTTGTGATTCTAAACTTGTACTAGGATACGTGTAAACGCTTAAGGGAACTGACGTTTGACTTTTCCACTGTCATTATTGAGATTTTTCTCGAAAGAAAAGGTGAAACGGAAGCTAATTAATTTTTCTATACGAAAAAGGACAAATTCTAAGATAAAACAGATACAAAAAATTAAATGTCTGCAGTAAAAGAAGTGAGTAAACTATTACTAAAATAATTAAAATGGAATAAATTTTGCGATAAAAAGTAGTGTATTGTTATAAGAAACTCCATTTTCTATGTTCCTGCATCCAAGACACATATGCAGATATCCCATAAATACAATATAAAAATACTTTTTTATCCAAAACTTATGCAAGTTAAGCAACTATACATATATCGTCCCTTTGAAATCTTTCCCAAACCGACACACACCCCTCTCGCTGTCCCCCCTCTGCCCTAGTGCCGTTTCTGTTGACAGCTCACATCAAACGCAAAGTGCTCAATTTTCCTTGACACCTTCCAATTTCCATCAACAACAACAAACCGACCACGACCACCGAAAGGAATGTAAATGTAAAATCAAACATATTTATTTATAAAATTCAATATATTTTTGTGGTGCTGCGAGATGTATGTACATATGTATATATCTGTGGTCAGACACGGCGACTTTTCGTCGTCATTAAATAATAATCATGAATTCCTCTGGCATTATGCCAATATTAATCATCGGGCACTTTCACTAGACCAAGCCAGCAAAACAGGGGAGGGAGCTGCCGGAGGGCAGGAGAAGGGGCTAAATATTTAAATATATATATTGAAATTTGACAAATACAAACAACAACAAAACACAAATGGAAATACAAGAAATTAAAATATTTCGCACAGTGTTCGTTGAGCATACATATGACAAAATGATTTTGTTTTTGTATTTATATTCGAACAATTTGTGATTTCTCGTTGGACATCTCATAATTTATGTTGCCTGAATATCCATTTGTTTTTAAGAATAGAAAAAAAGAAAACAGGATAAGACATTGCATTTCTACATAGATACATACATATCACATGATGGACGAAGAAGGGAATTGGGTTAATGATGTTCTGTAAACAATATATATACCTATGATCAAGATATATGTATATATGTATGTACGCCAATTTTCCTAGGCATTTTGATTTGGCTTATTTAACTCAAGGTTAAATATTTCAGGTTTATTCCTGTTGCCAAAAAACAACATTTATTTATTCATTTCTTCATTTTCTTTCAATTTTTTTCGGCACAAAATTTTGACAGTCGCCATAGACAGATAGACGAGGCTCTCTGTCTTCCTAATGATAAATAACTTTTGTAGTATTTTTTAGTTTTGCAATTATTCTGTCCTTGAATTCAATTGTCAGAGTCAGGGCTTTTCCGATATTGAATGCCGCCAACAAACTTAAATAAAATTCGAATACATATTTGTCTCGCACAATAAATGTTGTAGCCTTTTCAATTTAAATTCCTGTTTTTTTCATATTCCTAGATACATATATTCAAGTTGCCTCACTTGTTGTGAATTAAACAAAAGAAACTTGTAACTAGATTTAGTACACATATTTATCAGCTAGAACGAACTAAATATAAAGGCATTTGACATGGAATTTAGCTCGAAACAAAAAAACTTGAAGAAAAATGCATGTGCATTCCCATTTGGGAAATGGGATAATGTATTTATGGGCCATATGTTCCGCTATTTCCCTTAAAAGTTTTTTCTTTGTTTGTTATTAGAGACAATTTTTTGAATCTTTAACGCTAAACAAAGCTAATCTCATAAAGTATAAATTTGTCAAAAAATAAAAGAAAATTTCCTACGTAATTTCTCCACAAAGTCCTTCAAAACTTCAAAAGAGTGATGAAGTTAGAATGATCTTAATGAGGATTTGGCATTCACAAAACGTCTATATAAATATCAAAAATGCTTAAAATCTTATATATATTATTCAAGTTCTAAATAATATTCATATTCGAAATGTCATCTAAATAATTGTTAGATATTCCTTATATATACTTGCATATACATATATATAAAAAATTCCATGCTAAATACTATGATGTCACATAAAACATCAACCTAATTAAGGCATTGCGTGACATAAGCGCCACGACCTTGACTTGTGTTTGCCAATATGCAAATATATGTATAATTAGGTAAGAGGCATTTTAATATCGGACTTTAATTAATTGTTAATAGTTAATTGGAGGCTAGTGACAATGACTCACCTCTGTCGTTTTGCGGTCGCTGTATTCTCATCGGCCGCATTATTATCAAAGGAAGCCTTCTTCATGTTATTGCCCCTGCCAAGTAGTTGGATCTCTGCCGTTTTAACCATGTGGTTGCTGTGGCTATTGTTGATTTTGGCCAAAATGGGATCGGCTATTAAGTCTTGCATGTTTACGAGTTGGCGTTGTCGATTTCACGCTACACTTAATTACCACCGAAAAAATTTACTCGCAAAATATATAAAAATTCCACAAATTCCAGAGCGAAAATGAAAACTATTTTAATTTTTTTCACAATAAACAAACAAAAGTTCTTTTTTTGATTCTGGCAAAAATGAAAGCGTCTTGGCCAAACTGTCTCTCTGTTGGGAAAAAGACGACTGACCCGACAACGAAATTTTTTGAAAAAATGTTCACTTCATGTGGTGAATTGGCCACACGGCGCTGTGCGTAAAGGTGTTAGGTGTGGGTGTGAGGTGAAATGCTATGCATTTAATTGTTCTTTTTTGTATCTTGTGGTTTTTGGCAACCATTTCTAGTATTTCTACCTGTAACATCAAAGGGTGGCCTCTAAACTTTTGTCTAAGTACACTAAGGAATTGCTTTGGATTCAACACCCAACGATTTTTTAAAGCTTAAACGTGATTTTCAAGAAAAATAATATCTTTATATTTCAAAACGGCATATATGAACATTAAGACTACATAATTCAACGTTTCAGCGTTAACTATGTAGTTTCTCCATACATTAAAATTATAAGCCAGGGAAAAAGAATAGAAAACACTTTGATGTTGTATTTGCCACTTGGTTTATTGTGAAACATAACATTTGTAGCTTAGTGTTATTTTAATTTTAAATTTATTGTCATTATATTAATGTCTAAACACAATTGCGCTCATTAAACTAATTGTCTCAATTATTTAAGGTCAAGACAGGGTGTCGCCCCACCTACCAAATTCTGGCGACAAAAGGAAAGCAACAAAAGGTAAGAATTCTAAGCCCTTGTAATCTGAAACTCAATTGCCCAATTTATTATGCATGTAAGATTCTGAAATTCTTGTGTTATGTTATTCAAATTTTAAAAATATTGGCGCCTAGAACCATTGATATTCTGCGGATTTTCCGGCAGCACTTTGCGGCGATAATCGATTGACTTGGGCGCGCTTTGTCGAAATCGTATGGCAACGTTGTACTTCCACCATTATTCGCATATGGCAAAACGGTACAATCAGGCAACACTAACATTAATACCACAGACGCCGAATCAAAGAATTTCACACATTTTGCCCTCATCCTAACTCTAAATTAATTCGCGTCAGCATAATGGGTAAAGAAAAAACTGGCAAATCGTTTAAAATCGGCGATTTAGTGTTCGCCAAAGTCAAAGGCTATCCGGCTTGGCCGGCAAAGATCACAAAGTTCAACAACAAAAAGTATAATGTTTACTTTTATGGGACTGGCGAGACCGCCAATATTAAAGTGGAAGATTTGTTCACGTATGTGGGCAATAAGGACAAATTCGCAACCGATAAGAATATGAAGCGGGCAAAGTTTAGTGATGCTATTGATCAGATTGAAAGTGCGTTAGGCGGCGAGGACTCGGCGCCGATCGATTTACCAAATTCCGATAAAGTGAAATCCACTACTGCTGCTGTTGAGACCAACGCAACCCCCTCTACCCCTACCCCTAACCCTAACCCTACCGCTGCTTCCGCATCAACATCGACCCCATCGACGGCTTCGACATCTAACAATTCTGATGCTCCACAGAGTAATGAACAAAAACGACGGGCTACCAAAAAGAAGGCAGAGCCACAGCCCATTGACGATGAGATTCAACATGTTGTTAGCGATACGGAAGAGGAAAGTACGCTTGATGCTTCCGATATTTTACCGCCATATAAGAGACGCGTACCACCAGAGGGTATACAATCTTCGGACATTTCACTGTCATCGAGCACAATCAATACGACAACAGCTAGTTCTGCGTCCACAGTCAATAATAATGGCAAAAAATCGGCAAAGAAATCCAAACCGACCGCTGCTGTGACGCCCACCATGCAGAAACGTGTGCGTCCAGTGCCCGTAAGTGTGATTCCCATTTTTAGCAGTGTCAATAAAATCAGCTATTTTATATAAATAAGTTTATGTACATACATACATACGTTGTGGCATTAATTAAAAATGAAAACCTAGTTTAAGGATAGGCTCATTTATAGACAGTTAAGACTAGATCGGGCCATTATATATTTTTGTCACGATACACAAACGGGTAGCCTCTTACCCGATTCTTTGAATGATGTGATTTCTGTGTTTGTGTTTCGTCGAAAGTGAAGTCTTTGATCTAGTCGTGCCTATTTATGTGTGTTGCAATTTTGGTTATATACGTATATATAAAACTAGGTTTTTAGTTCTAATCGATGGCATAATTGTCTGATATTATCTACTTTTAGAACATCCAAAACAATTTGCTTATGGTGTATATGCCTTCGGCCCGCTGTTTGGGCATTGATATCAACTACAAAAAACCAGAGAAATTCGACAGTGCCGCTGCGGAACAAGCTTGGATGGATAAGTCACGCAAAGAGGCGATGGATTTGAAATTGAAACTCGAATCGGGACAAATTGAACCGGAATCTATGCCCGATCGAATTGTAATTGAGCCCATGCGTAGTGAGATACCCAAGCAGGAAGCTGTACGTTTCATTGAAGAGCTAATCGATCATGAAGACGCGTTGTTCATGGAAGGCGATTTCATTCAATTGTCACAACAATTGCGTGAATGTTTGGGTTTGCGTCGTGCCAATGTTGGCAAATGTCTGGAAATTCTCGAAGAATTCAATCATGTTGATTTGACTAAATTGATGCTATTGCGTAATCCGGAATGTGTGGACATAATGCGGCGACTCCGACGCTATGTGGGCAATCTGGAGTTATGGAAAATGGACTATAACGATGAAATCGAGTTCAAAGAGAAGGCTCAAATAATACGAAAAGTATCGTCAGAGATCTATGAGGGCTTTAAGAAGCTATTTAAGGGACCAGAGCCAGAAATTGAGGATAACTTTTGGATTGATTTTTGCGAGAAAGTAAAAATCTACAAGACCTACACAGAAAATATGAATGAAAACCTTCGGGTCACAATGAACGAGCATGGTTACAATAATCTTGTTTTCAACAAGGGGATTAGAGCAGAAGCAAAACAGAAATAGAAAAGAAATAAGATGGATCATTGGCTTATTTGGCCAAAGGTTCCATAGTTAAGACCATTAATGAGGTATAAGGATATTTTTTATCATGCGCCTCCCCCCCATGCAGAGGGTATCTGACAATTGTTTGTTAAGCTTTTGAAAGAAAGCATATATAAATGAATAAGCATATTCTTGATATAAATCAATAGCCATCACGTACGTCGTCCGTCTGTCTAACCTCTCAATCTTAGAGCTAAGTGTATGGAACTCTAGATATATGATGTTTGGGAACTAAATGTGTTCCCATAAGCTAAATATTGTCATTAAAACAATTTTAAAAAGAGAGACAGAGAGAGCAATCTGATTTGTGGCCTGATGAAAATGCCTTGCATCTTGCAGTAACACTAATAAAGCTTAAGCGAATCCGCTTTGAATTGAATGTTATCGAGTTCTCCAGCCCCATCCTCCTCCCGCCTCACTTAAAACCATTATCAGCAACCAATTCAGCTTTAGTGAATTATAATGGTGTTTGATTCATTAAGACTTAGAATAAAACTTTTTATGTGACTTCGATAGCAGTAGAGAAGGTTCCAGTTAAAATTCGTAATTTTTTTTTTTGATAGTTCTAGATTTTGTATTGGGATAAAAATCTTGTTTTCATTTATTCGTATAAACCACCACTTACCTACCTATATATATACTACATATATATATATATACAAAAAAATTCAAATTTAATATATGCATATATTATCACATTAGCTTAAATGCATTGAATTTGCATAAGACGACTTGGATTAACTCACTGAAATAAACTTTAGATGTTATGATAGAAAAACTAAAACCTATTGTTTTAATATCTTGATCTACATATGTTTACATATCTATATAATCCGAAAAGTCGGTTCTTTATTTCAAGGACCGACCTAGTGCATTTTTTGTAAACTGTTTCATTTCAAATTAGATACTATGTTTTAAGGGCGAAGTCCTATAGAGATCGGCAGTGGTTCGATTTAATAAAATTTTTGATGTTGGCATGAATCACAATATAAAAAACTTCTACACATGCAGAAGATGTTCGTTAATGTTGTCTCTTACAAATATATTTTAAAATTATAAACAATTTACCTATATATCTCTTTCCATCTTTAGAAAATAAAAAACGATTTGCTAATGATGATGATGTCGCCAGCGAAGTGTTTGGGCATTATTATCAATTATAAAAAACCAAAGAGTTTTGAAAGTAAAGATGCGGAGCAGGCTTGGATGAAGAAATCACGCAAAGAGGCACATGAACTAAAACTAAAACTTCAATCGGGACAAATTGAACAGAAATCGATTCGCGATCGGATTGTAATTAACCCCAAGCAGAAAGAAATTTCTCTAAAGGAGTCTAAGCGTTTTGCTGAAGAGGTAAAGGGCTCTGAAAATGCTCATTTAATGGAGCGACAGTTCTTACATTTGTGTACGGTATTGCACTCATGTTTGGGCTTGCGTCGTGCCAATATTGGCAAAGCTTTGGAAATGCTAAGATTATTAAAAAAGATTAAATTAACCAAACTGATGCTGTTGCGTAATCCGGAATGTGTGGACATAATCCGGCAACTTCGGCGTTATGTGGGCAATCTGGAATCATGGAATATGGACCCCACGGACGAAGTTGAGTTCAAAAAATACGCTGAACTGATACGTAAAAAATCGTCAGAGATCTACGAGGGCTTTAGGAAGATCTTCAGGGGACCAGAGCCAGAAATTGACGACAATTTTTGGAATGACTTCTGGGATGAAGTGGAAGACTTTGATGAATACACAAAAGATATGAGGAAATCCATGCGCTGCGCCCTCAACGAGAAGGCCTACAACCATCTTATCAAAAATCAATAAACTAACAATAAATAATGAAAGTAAATACTTAGCCAAAGATAAATAATCATATTTGTTAGTTTCATATTTACGATTTCAGAAACTCATCTTTCTTCCAGTTTAAGGGTTCTGTGCGAGTCAAGAGCATTTTATCATATGTTAATATGTATGGGTTTTATTGAAAGTAACTTATCAAGTAAATTCGATTTTGATTCTATAAGACTAACTAACTAATCCTTCTCTCGAGCATCTCCAATACCATCTCCTAGAATGGCAAATATGGCTTCCGATTCCGGCAAACAGGGTGAATCATAGATTTTACAAATGCGACAGTCTCCTTTGCCCTTACGCAAATATAATCTTGTAGTGGACGCATGTGCCATAATATTGCCACCAATGGGTTTTTTAGCATCAGCCACAAACATGCCCGCTCCGCCATCTACTGAGGCAGTTACCTGATTAGTGATAACAACAGCCACACCAAACTCATCGGCTAAACGTTGAAGCATCCGCAAAAATAGACCCAAATGATTCTGTCGTGCTGCCAACTCGCCGCGTCCGACATATTCCGAACGATACAAGGCCATGGCACTGTCCACAATCAGGATCGCATACCTGAAAGGGGTTAAATGGTTAATATTTTGTTATATTTTTGCATAGATATTGTAAATTTTGAAAGTGGTGGGAACCTTGATTCAAACATCATGCCGGCTGCCATGTGAAGCAGTTTCGTCTGTTGCTCAGAATTATAGGCTCGGGCGTAGGCCACATTGTCCAAAACATCAGGCTCCTCCATTTTATAGCGTTGGGCAATGGCAGACAGACGTTCTGGTCTAAACGTGCCCTCCGTGTCGATGTACAAGGCCTTACCCTCGCCGCCATTCTGACTGATAGGCAATTGACAGGTAACAGCCAATGTATGGCATAATTGGGTCTTGCCACAACGGAATTCTCCAAAGATCTCCGTAATTGAACCGGTTTCAATGCCTCCGCCAAGTAGCTTATCCAACTCCTTGGAGCCGGTGGTTAGCATTACAACTTCGGAACGCATTTGATGGTATGTACGGGCCGAAGTGAAGCCCATGGGAACTAATTTGCTGGCCTCAGTCATGATTTGATCCACCTTGGATTCGCCCAGCCCCTTGATATTCAGCAGCTGTTTGCGTGTTGCATAGGCCACAGATTCCACTGTATGGAGGCTAGCCTGCTGCAATAACTTGATCTCCCTCGCGCTGATGTTACCGCCCTAAGAAATTCATATGACTTAATGCTTAGGGATCCGATGTAAACTTGGATTTACCAATAGTTTGGAAACATCTAAGGGCCCACCTGATGCCTCCTGGTCTTCATCCATGGACTCATCTATTGTCACAGCTGCAGACACCTCTGCGTTTTTTTGAGCTTTACGTTGCTTTTGTTCCATTTTGTTTTTTCTATATTGGTAGGTACTGCTGTTATTTGTTTATCAAATTTATAGAAAATGACGAAATGACAAAATTGAAAAAAATGGCGCTTTAAAAAAAGACAGCTGATTTGTAATCGATAAACTTTGATTTCGTGGAACGTATTTTTAAGAAATTGCCAAATACCAGTCTCTACTTGTGTAGGTTTGTTTTTTTTTTTTTTGTTTTAATTCGAGTGAAAATTGTTATTTGTTTGTCAACAATATCAACTTTTCTTATCAAAAATATTCAAAATTGGCTGACAGCTGATTTGCTATCGATAAGTTCTTTTCTCGTCATCGTCCAAAACAGCTGAGCGACATCAACGGAATCGGAACAGTGTGAAAAGTATTGGTGACAACCGCAATTACATAAATATTTTTGGCAGCGACCGGCATTTAACTAACAAACGCAAGCTGTTGGACTAATTTACCCCGTGCGAAGGCAACGGGAAGGATTTCTGGTATTAACTGAAGTATGAGTGATTATCATTACTTCGACGTGCAATTGTAAGTAGAGAGAGAAACAAATGTCGGAATTGCCCAATCATTCCACACGTGCAAATGGAGTCAATAATGCATGTTCATCTATATACATAGGAAACTTCGAGATCCAGATTCTGTAGTACTGACGCCTGCATATTTTCGTGGCTGCATTTTGAACTCGCTGGAAAGCTTCTTTGGCGATATTGGCGGCAAAACCACCGTAGACATTGTCAAGTTTAGCGTGCAACAACGTCGCGTTATATTCCGGGTGCCTGAGGAGTTCTACGAGCGCACGCGTGTGGCTACTACTCTGATTGGCCATTATCAGGAGGTACCGTGCCATTTTCAGGTGCTCGAGTCGTCAAAGGGCCCTCTGGACTTTGATAAAGAATTGGGAGAAGTGCCAGAAGACTACACATCTACGAAGACGGATCATTAGAATAAACAATGTCATTTTGTAAAGTTTTTGGCAAGGACAAGGTGATCTTTGCCACCAAAGAAGATCATGCCACGCCCAGCAAAATTGAGCTTCCACCACCCGAACAGCCGCAAGGTCTGATCACAAAAGAAGGCGATATTAACTGGAGTTGTCCCTGTTTGGGTGGAATGCCAACAGGACCGTGTGGCGTTGATTTTCGTGAAGCCTTCTCCTGCTTCCACTATAGTGAGGCAGACCCTAAGGGGTCCGACTGCTATGAAGCATTCCGTAAGATGCAAGATTGCTTCCAGGAGTATCCAACGATCTACAACAAGAGCGCGGGCGATGACGATGATGACGATGCTTTGGGAAGTGTAATGAATGCTGAGAATGAGGCGAACGGTGACAGTGGAAAAGAGGCGGGTCAATTGGAGGTTTCCCCCAGTTCTGTCATTTCCAAAACAAATTAAAAGAGTACAACCAGTTCTAAGTGTTAAGAAAATGTCATGTGGATTTAGCGCAAGCCTTTGCCAATAAAGAAAAATCCTATAAATTGAAACACAGCTTTGTTGATTTCATCAGATTTTCAAATATGTTTCATTCCATTTTGTTCTGTGCCTGCTCAGTGGCGCCATATATTTAAAATTGGTAAAAAATTAGGTAACACTACAAAGAAACAACTGTGTGGTGGCACGGTGTGGCCAGATTGAACCAGCGTTGCCAGAATCAAAAGAAAAACGAATTAGCGAGAACGGAGAAAGAAACCAAAATTTACAAAACGCAGTGTAAAATATTGAAATATTTGTGTGTAGCAATTGTTTAAACCAACGTGCAATAATAATTAACAAGAACGGAGTGCCAAACACAAATAACAAATCACGACAAGGCGAAGTGCAACTTCATAAATGATATCAATAATAACAACAACAACAAATAACCTTGTGGCTGTCACCAAAAGAAATAATTGACGTAGAAGTAGGAGGAATAACAAAAGAGGAACAAGGAAAAGCAAGTAGAAAGTTCAGTTTAACAGCAGCAGCCGCCAGTGTAGTGAGTGTTGTGTTAAATCCCCTTGTAATTCAAAAAAGGGATAAGTGATTAAATAATAACAAATCAAACGGGAAAACGCTGAAATAAACGTGTGTGTGTGTGTGTCGGAGTAAGTGTAAGACCTATACAACGAAAACAGTTTCTACTGCATACGAAAAACAAGCGCAAAGGCAAATACGAGAATACAGAGCCCAAGTGAAAATTCCAATACTATTTTAGTTAGAAACAACACTAACAGCAACTACAACAACAAGCAACAAGCTAGCCCAGCTACAACAACAGCAACTTTCAGCCCATTTAACGATAAAAATTTGAATGCGGCTGCAGTTTTATCATTTCAAAGAAAATGGTTTCGTTAATTGATACAATCGATGCAGCAGCGGCAGCACAAAAGCAGCGTAATGGCGTGAGCGCTTCCTCCGCTCTTGCCAATGCATCCGCCGCAAATGACACGGCTGTTGCCGCCGCTGCTGCATCAACAAGCTCTGCCGCCAAAAATACTGGAGGAGCAGCAGCCTCTGGAGGATCAGGACTAACTGCCAGCGGCAAGCCTAAGGAGAAACGCAGGTGAGTTTCCCCAACCCATGAATGATCAATCTCTTTTAGTTGCTTAGCTGGATCGTTTTTCGTTAGGCTTATTGCATAAGCAAATTTTGCTTTCTTTTTTTTTTGTTGGTTTTCTTCAGTTGCTTGCGCTGACGCTGCCGCTGTTGCCGTCTCCGTTGCCATTGTTGTTGTTTTGGGCTTCTGTCGTTTCTCTACTCTTTACGCTGCGCACATTTTTTCTTGTGATTGGACTGCCTGGAGGGGGATGCAAAGGGTTGATAGAATTTTTTCTATAATTTTTCAACTGCGCGTCATATTTGGCTTGGTATTTTCGAATCAACAAAAAAAAAATAGAGAAATGGTTCCCCCGGCATTTGCCAGACTAGATATAGTCGAACCTCGACAATTGGTTGAAAACCTCATTAGTCTCTTCAAATCTCTAAACTTCTACACAATAGATCAGAAACCTTTGTAAATCTTAAAAAAAATAATTTCCATGCAATTTGGAATTATCGAAATCCTTCGTTGAACTTCTGTAAAAAATTTGCCTAAAAGTCCATCGAAATTTGAATCAGCTGACTTAAGGGATACTTAATGGATCCAGTTAAAGTCGTCCATTATACCAAGAAACTTTTTAAATTATTAAGAAGTTTGTATATTATATAAGATTATATATGTATTATATAACAACTAAATTATTATAAACGATGAATTATATAAACGTCCAACATCAGTTTTTAGAAGTCCAAATCTTCTAAATATTCGAATCTCACATTTTACAGGGACTTTTTCCATTTAAGGGTTATAATAGTTTAAGTGGGCTCCATAGTTTACCTATCCAAAGCAAATATAGATGACATTGCTAGACTGATATTTTTGGTTAATGTTTACTGCTGACGTCATGGTTTAAGTATAAAACCGATGATAATTTTTTCCAAATGACGTCTAATCCAATTTAAGTATGAAAGTCATGCAACAATCCACCTTTTTGATTGCTAATCTAAGATGCTATAGGTTCTATGAGGTGATTCTTGATTTTTGATCATCGAATTTTATTATGAGCAGTAAAAAGATACTTAATTAGTTTCTCACTAATCGTACTTAGAGCTTCATATCACAAACTAAACGTCATTCCATATCATTCCAACGACCTTTTATCTTAAAATCAAATTATATAATCAAATGAGATATATGTATAGACCTTGCATCTCACTTCGGTCTTATTGTATTTCAAGTCGTGTGATGCCCTCCAGTTCAGTCTGGCGAGCTACTCGACCGATCGACCAACGATATCTAACTTGTCTTTTGAGCGACATAATAAAAAATCTAAACGTAATCATTAATCACACGTTTTTAATACTTATTTTTGCATTTGCGATAATTATACAAGCTAAAGAAAAAGCTTTTTTGACGAAGACAATCGGAAAAGAGAACTCACAATGACCGAGACCCCTTACCTTGGAAATAAAAAGCAAAAGGCAAAAGTCGAAAACATGGATTGGAATCAGATTAGCTTCACAATTAGTTAAAATAAGTATATAAGAAATATCCACTGGAACTGGGAGTGGAGAAGTACTTGAATTGGGAGATTCCGTCACTCATCAATGTCTTAGAGATGCCTCTTACCTGATATGACAATAGTAAAGAAGTTTTAAACTAACAAAAGAACTTCAACATCCAATCTGAGTCCTGAAACCGTCAACATATTTAAGTATAAATATCCCATATAAACTATGGTTATAATATAGAGAGTAAAATTATCTATTAGATTGATGATTCCATTTTTCTAAATTTCATGAAATTCGCGAGATGGAGATGAGAGAAGTAGTCGGCGATCACAAGATCCACTCGCTTATCTCAGTGTTGAACACCAGAATCGCAGCATATAAGGCTAAATGTAAAGACTTGTTGAATGAGTTCTTGATAAAAAGACAAGCCCTTTTTTCCCTTTTGATCAATGTATTTTTAGCCACAATGCAATTTTCATCCATAATTGAGGAGTGCTTATTTTTAAAAAGCAAACAAAACAGGTTTTTTTGTCGATATGTTTAACCAGTTTTAACTTAAATGAATTCACATGTTTCATTGTTTTCTTTTTCTATATAGTTTGTAAAATGTATCTCATATGTATAATTAAACATCGTAAAAATGTTTATAGTACAAATGATTAAATTAAAAAATTTCTGTTTCTGGCCTACGTGACACGACGACGATTTGTTTTTGTAAAAGCGGTTCTTGCTGTAAACCAAAAAGAAAACCCAAAAATCTAGCAGTTTTGTAAAGATTTTCCACATTTATTTTAAACTGGTTTTTCACCTATCTACACACACGCACACACACAACGCAAATAAATGTCGTATATATATTATCTATTAAGCATATTTGAATTGGTATTTACATTCGATTTTATAGTTCAATATAAAATTGCTCATTGATTATGACAGTTGGTAATCGGTTTAAATGTTTGTTTTTGTTTTTTTTTTTTTTTATATTGATAATTTTTTTGCATTTAGGTTGTGTATTTGGCGTTTGGTCTTATGATCAATTCGTAGCTAAATAAGGTGTTTATTATATTAAAATGATTCATTAGGATGGGTGTAGAATAAAGAATTAGGTTTAATCATGTTTCTTATATAAAAGATTAGGAAAATGATTTGTTCATACGTTTGATATGCTCTCTCCTTTTTTTTTGTAATTAAGTTTTCTCCTTTTAATTTTTATAGACTAATTCTCAGACGTTTAAATGAGCCGATGAATCAGTTTTAGCATGGTGGAAGCTTTTGGTATTGTCTAGGGCTGCAAAAAAAAAACAACTTGACTGAATTAGGCTCGCATTTTTATGCCTTGAGAGCTACTAACTATAGTAAATTCAAATTCGATGCAATTTAGTTTGTTAGTCAAGCAATTGAGTCTGGCAAATAGTAGGTTTACTAATTTTGTAGGATTTACAACTGATCTCACCTGAAGATGTGAGTTGTTTCACTTAGAATTGTATATAAAAACTAGATTATATAACTGTTCCAATTCCACATTTCGAATGCCTAAAACTTTTTTGAAAAATCGAGATTGCACCAGAAATTTATTTATATCTGTTGTATTTTCATCTTGTAGAGCTGACCCACTTGAAGTTGGTAATCCTCTCATTCAATATATATTTAAAAATGAACTGAAACTCATGTTTAACTTGTTTCGAGTCAATTTTACTTGATTTATAACTTGCCTAGTTCGACCTTAATTAAATAAAATTATTACACTTTGGCTTGGTTTTCGGACAAAAAATTTACGTGTTTATATAAATATAGCGCTAAGTTAAATTAATTGCCCCTAAGAATTATATAATATAAAATGCGTATATACTTCTCTTTTTGAATTAAATTCAACAGTCCGACGAATGCCAAGGTGTTCCGTGTTGAAAATGAATACAAATTTTCATAGCGAAGTAGTTATGGTGATTTTAAGATACCTTATAATTATTAGAAGTAAGTAATTGCTTACGTTACTTAACTGTTAATGGGAGGCCAAGTACTTATTATAAATAGTTTTCATACTAAATATTATACTATATGAATATATGATTGGTAACTAGTGATTTGGCGAAGTACAGAAAAGTAATCTATAGAAGTTAAGGAACTAGGAACTTGGATGAGTTTAGGTTTAACATAACTCGTGATCCAAGGGTATAAACAGATTGGTTTTCTGACTTGCATCGATCTATATCTATAGACCGTCGGTTCTATGGTCAGTTTTGGGTTTTGGCCTTAACTTTTTCTTTGCTTTGTTAATCTATCTGCTGATCAAGAATAAATATAATTAATGGAATATTCTGATTGAAATATACCCTCTTATGTTTGTAGGGTATAAAAGCGAAAACAGATTGGAACTTTTTTTTTCGTTGTTATTTTGCTTTTTTAACAAAACAATAAATATATTTTCAATACCAACACATACAGCTTAATATGTGTGATACGCGCACACACACACACACAAACACATACATCTTTGATGTAAAATATTTAAATGATATGCAGTGTTGTTGTTGCTGCCCGAGGCAGCCTCTGTCTGGCCACGACGACCTACTTTTTGCGCAATCGAACTAAAAATGTGACGACACTGGGCAACCGCTGGTAGAGCGAGGGGGTTTGCGAGAGCAAAGGAAGAGGTAGAGGTAGAGGCAGAGCATGCCAGCCAGCAACAGCTGATGGTTGAGAGGGGATGGTGGGGGATTGGATTGTGCCGATTGTTTATGCCCCGCATTAGTCCACCATCTGAAGTTGTTGTTGTTATTGTTGTTTATTTCATTGTTGTTGTTGTTTATTTGTTTCTCGCCTTCCACTCGGCATCTGTTGTTGCCATGCAACCAATTTAACCCTGCACAAAGCCATGCACCAGCCTCACCGATCTACCGATTTAATATTAAATATAATTTATAATTCTCTTTGACATCATTTCTCAAAGGGAAAGTTGTAATTTGTAATATGCCATATTTTACTCTTGTCAGGGGCATAATTGTTGTAAATTTAACTTTATAAAAATTAACCTGATTTACTATACATATGTATAAAAATCTTTATATACCTTGATAAGTTCTTATATTATTAAGTACCCTTTCCTTGGTTATTTTAATTATGCCATGATGTTTGCAAAGACGAAACAAAGTGGTACCCCAAAAAGAAGTTTTTTAATTGTCGTATCGTATAAATATATTTCTTACATTTAATTTAAAAAGCACAAGAGAAAAGAAAAAAGTGTGCAATAAATCTAAACTTCGTGAGCCTTTAACGTATCCCACTTTTTAACATACATATTTTTAAAGTTATTTCGTTATTTTCGCCTTGGATTGTGATTTGGAAAACCAAACTTTATATATCCCATTTTCGGAAATTTCATTTATTCAGTTGAATTTCAAAGGAATATTTTGCTCAGTGTAGAAAACAAAAAACTATACATTAGACAAAATTTCAAGTGTTGAAGATTTAAGGGAATTACTTGGCTTTACCGCATGACAGAAAATTATAGTACGAGTATTTGGCAAATATTGGTTATCAGTTAACAGGGAAGATCAGGGCTCTTGACCCCTGACAGTTGGCGGCCAACAAGTTAGCGTTCTCTCTCTCTACCGTTCCCTCTCTAATTGTAGGTACTTCTCTCTCGTGTTGTTACTTCACTTGGCTTATCGCGTTTCACTTTCAGCTTTGGTTTGCTTAACTAAAAACTAATTCAAATATTTAACTATTATTATGGCATATGCATAGTGCGTTATCAAGCCAAATGAGCCGATGAAGTTTCGGTTTCAGTCAGTCAGTCATACTCAAAATGTTTAGCCCTTGTCTGGAGTGTTTTTTCGTTTGTTCCATTATTATTAATATTATTATTTTATTTTCATGTTATTCATTCTAATACTATTTGGTATGACTCATTTGCGTATTGCGTATGCAAATATTTATTATTATTCCATTTAAATTATAGTCGAAGGACTAGTTAGTTCATAGAAAATGATTTTTAGTTACGCTTGAAAGTATGTTAGACTTTTTCGAATCATTCACGATAATTACCGAAATCGTAATAAATAATTTCACCTCATTGGTATACCCTTTCCTAGTGCTCACTGACTAGCCTTATCTTTCCACGAATAATCCCCCCAAAAATAGCAATGCTTGACGAAGCTGTGTCTTTTCCTATTACAAATAAAGTAAGTAAGTCGCCGCGCCGACTTGGATATACCATGCATCAGAGGGAAAAAAACTACATCGAGTTTATAAAACTAAGTTCATATATTAAATTTCTTTCGTATGCGTGATTTTTAACATATGCTATCTCGCTCACTCTTATGTGTGTGCACTTTAGCGCCCCACCGGCCAAATTCGCCCTTGCACCTCTTTGAGTGCAAAACGTTTCAATGCAGAACTCGGCCATTTTTATTCCGATTTTTATGAAACTTGGTGGAATGATAGATGTCCATAACATAAATAAGTGTGCTGAATTAAATTCCGATACGATAAATATTGCGGGAGAAAATCACTTTTTATTAAATTCCGGAGGCGGAAGGGGGCGTGGCAAAAAAAATTTGGTGGAATGATAGATGTTCATAAGATCTATGAGTGTGCCAAATTAAATTACGATACAATAAATATTACGGGAGAAAATCACTTTTTATTAAATTCCGGAGGCGGAAGGGGGCGTGGCAAAAAAAAAAGATAAACTTGGTCTGCGCCAAGACTACACGAGTCTACATTCTAAATTTGGTAACTCTAACATTTGTAGTTGCTGAGATCTCTGCACTCTTACGGACGGACGGACAGACGGACAGACGGACGGACGGACAGACGGACGGACGGACAGACGGACATGGCTCTATCAATTTCTCTTCTCATGCTGATCAAGAATATATATACTTTATAGGGTCGGAAAAGCTTCCTTCTCCCTGTTACATACATTTTGGCGACTTTAATATACCATTTCATCCTATGGATGCATGGTATAAAAAGTCCCATTCGAGAAACGACAAATTTATCGGAATTCCATATACCTATTGTTGTCAATTGCCCACAAGCAGAGTTCAATCAGTTTTATAAAATTAAAACACGTTGCAGAATATTTCTAAAATACATTTTAGCTTTATAAATCTTAATATTTGGCTGTATTTTTGTAATATCCTATACGAAAAAGTAGGTGAAGTGTTGAAACCCCAGATTTATGTTTACATAAGTCATATTTCAAAGTTGAATTTTAGTAAATTTTCTTCTTAACCGATATCGAAACTTTGAAAACACATTTGCATGAACTTAATGGATCCTTGCAATTCGTGTGCGCCGATAAACGGGTATAAAAATAACCTAAACTTTGTTTTCTATTCGTCTTTTATCTTATCAGTCATCCGATAGCAAATTGTGATAACCGAGTGAGAGAGCGTTATAATGCCAAAGCGAGACGACAATAGATATTGCGATTTTGGTTCTTCTGCGCATACCATATAAATATTAATTTCGAAGTTATCAAACTTTTCGCTCATTTTATATTCCGACTTTCGCTTGATGTGTTCGTGGAAAAAAATAACTTAAATTTGTTATATTCTAACCTTATCGTGTGGCTACTAATTGAATGGGTTAAATTTTCTTTTTGGTGTTTTGACTATGTACAATTCGTGTAATGCCTGGGAAAATTGTGATTTTTCCTGTGGCGAAAATTCATTTTACGGCGATGATCCGAAACTATTTGAAATTGAATTGAAACCGCATCAAACGCAATTATCAAACAATGGTGTCCTCTATGGACGTGTGCCGATAAATGAGCCATCTGTGAATTTCAATATAAACAATAATAATGGCTTCTACAATGATACTTCATCGTTGTTGCAACACCAACAGCAACCCATCGAGGGTCCCATGTTTAATAGATCGGCGGGTTTGCTACGATATCATCCATACCAACAGCAACATCATGTGCCGCCTCAGTTTCTAAGACAGCAGCAGGCTCCCTTCTATCATCCTCCACAACAAACAAGAGGAGGAGGGAATATATTGAATTTGCCATTACCTTGCCATGTGGAGAATGTCCAGAAACCCTGGAGTTATGCCTATTGCTATGGCTATGCTCCAAGTAATCCGCAACCTTGCCAATTTTCCCAATTTGTGGATATTGAAGATTTTATGTAAGTGAATGACCTCTAGGAATCAGTGTCGACATTAGTATTATCTCAGTTCGATTTAGTAGCTATTGTTTAACTATATTTAAACCAGAACTACTCTCACTCCACTCACTCCATGTTTGCCAGACCAGACCGCCCAGCCCCGTCTGTCCGTAAAGTATAGTAAATGCCATAACAATGTCTCTTATCGCTCGCACACACACACACACACACTCACACACAGAATGGCAACGACACACATCTTATCTACGTTAACATTTTGTATTATTATAATAATAATCATCATCACATACATAGTCAAAGCTCGACACCCTGTATTCGTCTAGGCGAAACACTTACTAAAAGCAGACAAACTTTTTTGGTTTTACCCATTTTTGCTGTAAAATAATTTTGATAAGCATGCCAAGTCATATGAAAATTTCAACGATTTACTTTCACATATTCTTAACAATTCAATAGATAGTTCAGACAATTCTATAAAGTCATAAATTCAACGATTTTTAATGGGAACTAGATCTGTGTCAAAAGTAAAATATGAATTTTTGCATTGCTTTTTCACCTTTCAATTGATGAAATTAATATTGATAAAGCCGTAAATACAGAACCATATTACGAAAAATAAAAAATTATTACCTAATTAAGTTGTCCAGCAATTTCAACATTTCTTAATGAGCGAAAATATAGCCTAGGTTCTGTTCAACCTTTAAAAGAATGTGAATGAAAATCACATAAAAATTTCATTTTGCTATGCAAAAATATTTGTTTTAATTCTTATCAACAAATATCAAATAGTTAACAATAAGAATTGACGTCGCATGGCCTTTGTCTTAACTGTTCATCGAGTACCTTTGAGTCTTGAAGTGAATATATATTAGCTGGCTACGCAATTTTTGTTGTATTGATTATAAAATCGGCAACCAATAAACCTTCCCAAAGAGTTCCATATAATGACTGTTCAAAATAAGAAAAAGTAGAAGTAGAGAACCGAAAGCGTGTGTTTGGGTCGCAAAAAAATGACAAACAATTGATTATGGCTGTTTCTTAGTGCAACTGAAACTTATCTATTTATGTTTTTATGTTTTGGGTATTTCCCAAACGATGACGGGGAATCAAAGTCACATGGTTATCATTATTATTATACACTCCAAAGAGAGTTATCTGATTTAAGGTGGAAGTTTGCAACCTAAAAATAGATATAAAGTATACGCAGTGTGTGTCCCAGCTCTTTGTATTTCATCATATGAAAGAAAGGGCAGCTGTTCCTAAAAATATATATATATATTGAGAATATTCTAGTATTTATGGGTATAGCAAATCGACTGAAACTAATCGGTTGTGTATTTGCAAGGGTAGTGACACTTCCGCACAGTCCAAACTGGCGGCTCGATCCACTGATCATTTTCTATTTTTGTTGATTTGAGTTGATTTGCTTGTTTGCTGTAATGTCATCGATAAGTCTCAACGAATGCATCTAATTTGGATTGACGCAGATGTCCAGCATTGTACAGGATAGTAGATACACTTTATGCATATAAATTGCTTTCCGCAATTTGTTTACGTTCAGCCACACGCTCGAAAGTCCGCTTTCATTTGGTATACGCATATCTGCAGGTACATATATATTTCTTTACAATTAGCATTAACGTCATAGATTTGCTTTTTTCTACTTTTTGGTTTTTTTTTTTTGCGGCAACATTATCATCACACCTTTGGGGCTAAGCAAATTTATGTTGAACTTAAACACCAAACGAAACAACGAAATGCAGACAATAATTTCGCAATATTTATTCAACTCATAGATATTTATTGCTCCATGAACTTGATCCACATCCATGGTGTTGTATTTCTAGACCAATGTTGCCTTGTGGCATCCGACAAGGCAAATAGTTCAGATGCTTCAAGTGTATTTAAACATAACTTAATATTTTTGAAATTATTATTTCGAAAGCAGACACTAAACAAACTACTACTTGAGTGTTGGAAGGGAAGTTGACTAAGCCGTTTTCAAAATAAATAAAACATTATGACCAGGAAATATTATTGAATTATTATATACTTAGTCATACTTATTCAGTTCTTCAAGGTAGTGGTTCTACGATGAATTCGTTAGGTTCCTAATAAGCTGTTTGAACTAAGTACTTAGGTTTCTTTAGGTTTTCACAAATAACCGATAACGATTACCGATTAAAGTTTATTGAAACAACTATTTTACCAAACAAAACGGTGAACCGTTATAGTACTAATATTTTATTGTACCGTTACTTTATTGTAATAAATTTTAATTGCATTCGCTAAAAATCTAAAAACATAACGCATATAATTTGCTAATATACAATTAGTTATGTGTTTAATACTTTGTACTGATATTTAAACAATTTGCGGCACGTGCCCCAAAGCTACACTCAAAGCGGAAATGCTTAGCTATAATAACAACAAATAATAACAAATGGCAATTGTTGCTCCCCCTCTTCAAAGCCCTGAACAGAGTGCAGAAACAAAAAGCGAAAAATGTTTCAGCCACCGTGGCTATACAAATAGCAATTGGCTACTGTTCTAATGAACATTGAATGGCTGTGTGCCCCGCCCTTTATCCTCTCTCTCTCTCTCTCTCTGTCTATATGTCCATTCATTCACATTTAATCAGGCCATTAGCATGCAATCAAAGTCAGTTGGCTTTCTATATGGCTTGGCTTTTGTCTGTACATAAGCAGTATAGATAAATATACATTTGATTTTGATAAATATTTATTTATTTATTTAATATATTCCAAGTCCGTTTTGTTCTCTCGTTTTATTTAGATAAAGTAAAAGTTATAAATAAAATGCAAATCTATTTATTGTAGGTATATAATATTTTGACACTCTTCTAGGGATTTTCCATCAATCAATATGAATTTGTTGAAGTTTGCCGCAAACGAAATGGATTTAAGTTTGTCTCCACCATGGCGTATGAGTAATGTCATGATCTTGTCTGGCCTGCGGGCTTGTCCCATGGCCTTGTCTTTTATTGTGATTCGCCTTTGTCCGATATGGTCTAGCGGCATACATATGAAGAGATATAGAAAGCGTTGACAGCTGATAAAGATAAAAATTTATCATCAGATCTGTTGCCATGTGAATAAAAATTTAATATAAAAGTTTTTCAATTTCATTAATTTGTACGTGCAAAAATCAGCGTCGTACATTTCCCAATTAATGATTTCCCATCACGAGTTTTCACTTGTGGGGCAAAAATTGTCTCCCACAGGAAAATGGAATTTAGATGTTTTCTTAGAATTCGAATTTTGGCACCATTTCATTTAAATGTCTTATAGTTTGAGGTCATTGAACTTAAACTATAATTTATTTCTGCCATATGACATTTTCTTAAGTTTTTTTTTTTTTTTTTGATAAGAAATAGAATGATTCATATTGATCTTTGCAAACGTCATTTAAAATCAAGTTAATTAACATTTCATTCACCACAAATGAACTTTTTAAATTTGTTAATTATATTAAGGAAAAAGAGATGGAAAAATGAAATCCCAAAAATTTCCAAATTGGATTGGTGCCAAGGCAAAAAGTGACCACAACAATGGCAGTTTTTTGTTGTTGGTTTTTTTTATGGGGTCTTTTATCAACTGAACGTGTGATACGTTGCCATCGAGAATCTAACTCTATCTTAAGCCCCTTCTGGCAACATAGATATAGGAATCATATGGTCAACTATTTGCACGTGCCTGCCTAACGGGTAAACTTCAAATTAATATATGTAGGTCAGGGGATAGGAGACGGTTGATTTATTGTTCTATTACAAACAGCTTCAGAGTCCTAGATGAACAACTATCTGTCTGTCTGTTAGTTAAATTGAATGGTTTGAAAATTTATTGGTTGTAATTAAATCAAGCTTTTCTTTTCCATAAAATTCCAAGAACGAAGATAACTTTGAGATTTCCGAGTTTGGAATGCTTCTCAATAACTTTATCATAGGGCAAATGTTTTTGTTTCTTAACTTGATAATAATCATATAAATATTATAATAAATAAATCTGCGAAATAACACAAAAGGAAATAGTAGCACGAAGCGATTTTTGTCAAACTACATGTATGTTATCCTGATTTCTGTGTGTGGAATCCATTAATGTTATTGCCCCAAAGGAGAAAACATGTCAGATTTGAGAGTTTTGTTTTAAATAACATCTCATTAATATTCTTCGCTGTCGAATTAAAATTCGATTCATTTCACTTGCTTTTAATAATTTTGAGGATTGGGGGAGGGGAGAGGCGCTGCCATGAACTTTGGCCAGCAGCAAATATTTGCAAAATGTTTTGCTCAATTGAAAAATTGCCGCATCAATTGAATCAAATCAAATGTGAAAACGCAAGAAATCGCAACAATTGAAATGTACGCATTTTTATATACATATACTCCGCCCACCCTTTCTCCATCCCCTGCACCCTCTCATCCACCTCAACCCGATCTGATGTTTGGTCTGTTCTGTAATGGAAATTGCAATTTGACGTCTGTGCAAGTGGCCTACGTGATCAAGATGAGACGATGTTGTTTCCAGTGTCAAAGATTTCAATTTCATTTTCGTTCTTTTTTGCAGGAACAATGAGAAGCGCAAGGAAAAGTCCCGTGATGCGGCACGTTGTCGTCGCTCCAAGGAGACGGAAATATTTATGGAGCTGTCACAGGTGCTGCCCTTAAAAGTGGACGATGTATCCCAACTGGACAAGGCCTCTGTGATGCGGATTACGATTGCGTATCTCAAGATTCGTGAAATGTTGCAATTGGGTAAGAATAAATCAGCTTAACCTTATTTCGATTTTAACCATAATTAACGATTATGTTTTTTTTGTAGTGACCAAAGCGCCCGATTGCAATGGTTTGATCAAACAGGATATTGATTCTGGCAATGACGATGAGAAGATTAAACCCAAATTGGAAATCGATGATGAGGATTGGTTGAAATGCCCAGAGGCTAGCCATTTGCTAAAGCAGACCATTGATGGCTTTTTGCTGGTGTTATCCAACGAAGGTGATATCACCTATGTAACCGAAAATATTGTCGATTATTTGGGCATCACCAAGGTGAGTAGCTGAGGAAAAAGAAATTTATCGAAGTCAATTAAAAGAATGCTTTTGAGTCGGAAAATTATATATAGAGGATTTTTTGATAGGAATCAATTGAACAAGGCTTCAGGTGGTTTCAAACGGGTGTTATAATTCAAACTATTTTCTAAATTAGTGACTTTGCAGCACTTTGTTATGGAAATACAAACCATATTGGCTTATATTTTATTAGATTTTTAGTTGGGGTAGCTCAAAATTTTTTCGGCTCTATATGGATGATGTTTTAAGCTTAATTTAATTCATTTGGATAATTCTTTATGAATAATTCTTGAATAATTTGAGGAACTTATTTTATTGGAGATATGTTTTAACTCATTGCCGCACACTCATTTTCTTATAGATTGACGCTTTGGGGCAACAGATCTGGGAGTACTCGCATCAATGCGATCACGCTGAGATCAAGGAGGCACTCAATTTGAAGCGCAATGGCATCGCTGATAAGATCAAGGATGAGCATTTGCTTGAGTCTGGCATCACTACCCATCATCGTGACTTATTTGTGCGTATGAAGTGCACTTTGACAAGCCGTGGGCGTAGTATCAATATCAAGAGTGCCTCTTATAAGGTAAATTAACACACAAAATTTATGTTTAAATGATCTAATGTTCCAATATTTCGTACCTTCACAGGTTATACACATCACTGGCCACTTGACAGTAAATGCCAAAGGCGAACGCCTACTTGTTGCCATTGGGCGACCCATACCGCATCCCTCCAACATTGAGATACCATTGGGAACCAGCACTTTTCTAACTAAACATTCGCTGGATATGAAATTCACCTATGTGGATGATAAGTGAGAATGCCATTTTCATTGAATTTCTATTGCAAAACTAATAATTTCTTTCATTTGTTACAGAATGAATGGTCTGCTTGGCTACAAGCCTAACGATCTGCTTGACACTTCTTTGTTCGTCTGCCAACATGGCGCTGATTCTGAGCGTCTAATGGCCACCTTTAAGAGTGGTAAGTGTCTGACAAGGGAAATCTCTGCGCTAGATTCATTAAAACTAACTAACTTATCAGCTAGCACTAGCCAACTAATGTTAAACTAATTACTTTAATGTACAAATTAAAATGCGTCGCTCGTTAGTTTTGTGCGGCGTAGCATAAGCGACCAGGCGGAGTCCAACGATGGACTTCACATCTCAACGCAAAAAAAAAAAAAAGTGGAAGAAGTTGTCGCTGGTTTGCCGCCATTTCCTGTCTCCTGTCTCCCTTTTTCGGCATTCACGTCCAGCAGTTTCCCCCTTAGCTTATTGCATTTAATTAGTTGTAGCACACCGTCTGACTGATTCACTCAGCTCTCCCTAGATGCCAGTGTCAGAGCATAAAGTCCATTGTCGCCGTTGTTGTCGTTGCTCCTCCTGTTGTTCCTGCAGTTCCCTTCTGCTGGGGCTTTGCTTTAATTTCACTTTAGTTGCTAATTAGCTTTTGCAAAACTAAATGAATTGGTCAGGCAGCACCAAAATCACGGACCCAAAACCCTGTCATATCTTGCACCTCTCATCCGCTTCCCTTTCCGCTATGCGAAAAGTTTTATTATTACATTTTGGTATTGTATTAAGTTAGATGGATTCATTTATATGCATACAAACTGATTTTATTGAAGCTAATTAGCCATAACGTTTATCTGTTGGATGGTTTTATGATTGCTTCTGATTTGTGTTATATTCTGACAACTATTTTATCCAGAATAGCGCAACCTTCTGCTCAGCTAACTAAGGGTTTTCAAAACGAGACTCCTTTTCGCTACCAGATATTAATTTGCTTTGTTTCTTGAAATATTTTGTTAATTGATCTGTAAAGTGAATGAAAACCCTGTTCAAATGAGATTTTTAAAGTAAAAGATCAGTAAAATCTTTACAAATCTCTTTAAAGAATATTTTTAGCTTTTAAACACAATTGAATCTGCTAGTAAAAGGGATAACGCTTCGTAAAATCTTTTAGAATCTCAATCTGTAAACTTTATTTTGCTATATGGAAATAATCTCATTTCCATTTCGAAAGAAGTTATATTATTTGCGGTTCCAATTGTAATTTTCATTGTCTATATACAATTTTATTTCCTATGTTTGTTTGCCTTATCGTTTTCAGGTTTTTTTATGAGGGCAGTAATTATATTTAAAGGCTGTAAACTAACTAAACGAAACGGTTACTTCATTCGTATTTTAAACTATTATATCTTAAGATTAGGCTTTAAGGCTTTTGGTTTTGATATTTGTTTATTTCGGTACTTTGCGACAACTAATACAAAATATAATAACCAGATTAAAATGAATGATTGTCCCCTTCGAAAAATTAGTATATGTGTTATGTTATTTACGAATCTTTACGAATAATTTTTATTTTTATCTATTCGCTATCTGTTGTGAGTAAATTAGTCTTATTCGGCATTGCCAATTTCCAATTAAATTTGATATATCGACAAAATAAAATGCAGTGCAGATAGAGAAGTGTTACAAATTATTTCTTATCAGAGATACGTGTTCGCCCCATCGTTTATATACAATATTATGTATATTTACTTAAATCAATAGATAAAATAAACTTGCATGGTGATGTGAGAAATTACAATGTAGGTAGGTAGAGTAAATGTACAGTCTTAGTCTCTGTTTCTACAAACTTTATACTCATTTTTTCTTCTCGTTTCTTTGCGACATTATAGGGCATAGAGAAATGGTCGTTCATTAGACAGAGTATGTTTAGCACTCTGCACTATGATTTATTGCAGAAAGGAAGAGAGGAAGATGTGATATAATCATCCTTTCATTAAATTCATTCCGATTTTAGTCCTAAACACCACAATTAATTTATTTAATCTTTTTTATTTTGTTGCTTAAGGCAATGGTACTTTCGAGTCAATTAGCATCAGGAGCAAAAACCACTACTTGGGGAAAAATTGAAAATTTCTAGGGTGCAACATAGTTTTAGTTTTGTTAGATCTAGAACTCCTTCTAAGGGTGAAGATTCTGGATTCACGGTGCGTCATTTCAACATTATGATTAACACAAGCAAAAAATATTGTCTGATAAAATTGGTTGGTAATCGAGAAAGTCAGAATCAGAAAAAAATGAACCACCAGCATTGTATATATGTATACATATGTATGTATGTATTTATATATATGTAGGATACATACTTGTTTGCTATTGTTTGCTTATTTGTTGCTTTTAATGGCTGCCGCATCATGTCGTCTACATTGACCAAAATAATGTTCTCGGCTTCTCTACTCTGGCACTTAAAATGACAACGTTGGGCAATAAAAACTCTGCTCCTACTGATGCTCCTTGTGCTGACCATTGTTGGGTACATTGTACCCAAAAGTGCGGATTGTGTGCATCTTTTTTTTTTTTTTTTAACAGAGAGCAAGGAAAACGGAAAATTGTCACTGCACTACAATTGGAATTATTATTGGCTGCAATGACTTTGGCTTCTTGACTGGACAGTGGGTAGCCGGTTCTCACTTGCCGGTTCTCACCACCAACCAGACACGTTCTGTGCGAAATGACTTTCGGTTTTATGATGCGACATGCATTTTGACCATGCCGCGCTAACAGGACTTCAAATGCAGTCTGCTACGCTCCGCTCCGCTCCACTCTGCTCTCTCCTGTCCTGTCCTGTCCGGCTGCTTGTTTGCCTTCTGCCGCTGCATATCGCCGCATATCGTTAGCCAAAGTTGGTAGCAAGTTGTAAAAATGTCTTCGAAAGTCGTAAAAGTATTTCATACATTTTTTGTTTTTATTAAGTCGAAGTTGAAGTAGGAGTTGGCTTGGCTTTTAACGCGTCTCTTGCTTCTTTTTCTTTCTTACGTACGTACGTACGTACGTATATAGAAGTTTTTATTTTAGTTATGTTAGGTTTGAAAGCTTGCTTGGCAATATTATTGTTTATGAGAGCTGTCCGTTTTTATTTCCATTTGATTTTCATAAAGTTTACATGGTTATTACAAGAAATATATATATAGTATATCCTGTATGTTAAGAAAGAATATGACTAAGGGGATCAATTCTGTTTGCTTACCCTTTTTTCCAATCGCATATTACTTTAAGCTTACGAAATGATGATGATGGTTTTGTCTGCAGTACAGTGAAATATTGCATAAAAGAACTTACTTAATTGCGCAACCCTTAATAAAAATTTAATACTTAGAACAAGAGATTTGAAATTTATAGTTTTCGAATTATTAAAATGATAAAGTTGCCAATTTACTTTTTACTTTGTTATTTTTAACTTTTTAAAAATGGATTAAAAGAGTCAGTTTTTTTTTAGTTTTTCATTTATTAAAACAATAAATATTATTGTAATTATGCAGGAATTCTAGTATAGTAAATCTGAAATTCTTAGTTCTTATTTATTAAATTGTTGCAACATTTCCTTTTTTAAAATAGAACCATTTAACGTTAGAAGTTGGTTAACTGAGTCTTCAGATGTTGGCCCTTAAAGATTCTATTCACATTGCTATTCTTGTATTACTAACTTAAAGATTCCGACGTTTTTCTAACCAAAGATTTAGGTTTAAAATTGATTATTGTTAAAATCTTATAAAAAGTTTGCAATATAGAGAAGCGGACAGGGAGATATTGACCCAAAATGCTATTTCTTTCGTTGCCCGCATCAGTTGTAGTATTTCTCATTGCTAAAGAGTTATCACTGTATTCCAGCACATACACAACGTATACGCAGTGTGTTCACTTTTGCTTGCATCTAGAGAAAATATCAACGTCATGTGACAAACAGTTCAATAAAATACAAAATGTGCGGAAAATCGCAAATGTCATACGAGTGAAATCTTCAAAACGCGTAAACGTTTACCATTTGCCCCAACTGGATGCTGCTGGTGTGTGGGAGTGTATGTGTGTGTGTGTGTGTATTGAAATGGAAATGTCGGGGAAAATTGCGTTCAGAGCGTATTTCCATGTGCGATGGGCAAAAATAAAGACGACAATTTGGCCGCCAGGCGAAAAAGGGCACAAAAAGTGGAAAAAGAAAAATTATGAAAAGAATTTCTGTTACCAACAAGAAGTTTATTTGGTTTTCTTCTTTTTCTTTTCTTTATTTTTGTTTTTTTTTTTTTTTTCTTTTTTGGGTGTGAAGCAAAGTAAATTTAACGTGGCAGATAAATATCAAGCATACAGAGAATATAAGGAGAAGAATAATAGAGAAAGAGAACTAGAGATAAAAGAAAGACAGCAACAACAACAGGAACAACAAGAGAGAGAGAAGCAAACCAAAGGGAGAAAATGTTGCAATAAATTTGAAAAGCAAAAAAACAATACCGAAAAGTGGCTTTGGCAGATTTTGTGCTGCGTGTGAAAAGTTTTCCAATGTAAGCGGTTGGGTGGAAGTTAGGGAATTGCTTGTGGCATCCATCTAGTAGAGGGTGAGATGGAGGATAAATGCATTTTCACTGACTGCATTTTGGGGGCATTGCCGCGGCATTTGCCAGGCATTCAACTTTCAACTCTTGCGTGGCAGCAAAAGGAAGCAAACTTGTTTTGCTGCTGTTGCGTTTTGAGGGCAAAATGACAGTTGGCAAGCCACGGGGTAGGTGGTCGGACGGTGGTGGTGGGGGGGGAGTAGATTGTGTTTATTTTTAGACATTTTCGACACGAGAAACACGTACACCAAGCAGAGCAACAGTAAAGAAAAAAAACGTAACACCAAGTGTTGCATACTTTTTGGAGATATGTAGGCAAGTCCTTGCTTATCCTTAAACACGGTTCTTCTTGACTCGATTTTCAAGTGTAGATTTTTGGCGTTTTTTCACAGTTTATTTTCATTTGCTGACGCGAGTTGTGTAATCAACATAACAAGGCAACTGCCAGTTTACGAGTCTGTTAATGCCTCACACACACACACATACACACACATACAGACACACCCAGGGAAAGGGGCGGGAAGGCACCCGCCTAGACAAGCTTCCTGTCTGTCTCTGTGTGTGTGTGTGTGTGCATGCCCGAGCAAAACGCTTCCTGCCAAAAGTGTCGATGATGCTGACGCCGCTTAAAGAAGCCAAGTCGTTGCACTCATCAGGCTCCTACCACTCCCATTCCCATTCCCTCCTCCCTGCCGTGCTCCACCATCCATGCTCAAAGTTTATTTAGCTTAACTGCCCACCATGCACAGTGGTTCAGACTTATTTAATAAGTTAAAATGAAACCTTTTGAATTTAAATGTTTCTCTCATGATTTCCTAATTTCTATAAAAACTTTACTTCAAATTGAATTGGATCGATTTATTATCATTGTGATGGATCTTTCGGATTCCCTTTTAAATATTTCCACTTCCAACTAAATCCACTGTGCCATAGCCCAAAGGGAACGGCCCGCTGGCACTTTATGTTAATGCACTTAAATTTAGTATGCGACTAGAGTGGGCGTGGCATTACATGGCTTGTTGCAGTTGGTGTTGCTGCTGTTGTTGTTGGTGGTGCTTCTGTTGATGCGCCGCCGCCGCATTTTATTACATGCATAATTTCGCGATGCGATCGAGGCGGGGGGTGGGTGGTTAGGTAACCAACCAACGAGTCAACCAACCAACCAACCAACTAAGTCCAGTAGATAGTTTTCGTCTACTATTTATTTTGTGTGCAGCAGCGTCTGCATCGTGTGCTTGGGCCATGAAAGCGCCAAAAACTAATGCCGTCGAAACTAATGGTCCAATTCGAGTGGCTGGCTCCTTCGCTGGCTGATGACGATGCCGTTGCCGTTGCCGATGCCGATGCCGATGATGTGGCGGCTGCCTTCTCCTAATCCTTGAGCGTTTCCTACTCTCATAGATTGTAAAATTTTCCAGTTAATTTTAGCAGCTTCGCGTCGTCTTCTCGTCGCTTGCATTTGACAAATTAAAATTGCATGAGCGGAAATGTGGCTTAAAGTTACGCCGGATGTGGCAGTCCGCTTCAGTATGTATATGGAGGGCATTTCCTGTGAGGGTTTTTCTTGCAAATAAATTACCTTTGTCGCTGCGGTTAACAGGTGGGCGGCCGAACCTCACTTTGAGACTTTAATCTTAAACAGGAATTTTGTCTATAAATCTCTTCATCTATCTATATCTTATTCTCGTCTCTATGGCTTCTTCTCGTTCCTCGTCAAGTTCAAGGCTAATGTTGGCCATCCATCTGGAATTTATTAGCCATTTTTCATGACAGATTTTTTGTTTTCTCTCTCCCTGTCTCTCTCTCTCTCTCTTACTTTCGTTCTTGCTACCTTATAACTTTCACACAATTTGGCTAGTCGAACACACACACACACGAATTAACTTTGACAGGCTTCAATAGAACACACCCTCTGTTTGGTCAAAAAGATTCATGATGACAGCCAACTGGACACACCAACAACAACAATGACTTGCCATTTGTAGGGAGTGAAAAAAATGTCAGTTTTAATTTCATCAAATTAAATGTTCTTTTTTTTCTGGTTTCGTGTTGGCTTATGTACTTAATATGACCAATCAGAGGGTAACCAGTCGTAAAACGAAAAGATTTTCGATTGTGTTTAGTAGTCAGCAGTTTTATAGATATAGATAGATATATAGATAGAAGTTTATCAAATTTAAAAACATTTAATTCGATTTAAAGATTCCTAGAAAATATTTTATTTGATTGTGATATGTGAAAAATAAATTTATTTGCCCTTTGATAGTGATGGAATTTTTATGAGCTAGGAATAAAATGGATTTCAAATCATCTTTCGGTTCGAACAATATATAATATTTCGGTTCGTTTGGTTATAAATTTGTTGAATTTGTTAGCCATTCATGGAAATTTATGTTTCTTTAATAAGCAAACAGTTTATGCTTAATGTTAATTATGTGTTCTGTCTGCCACGATGTTGTTTTCTTAGAGGATACACAGAGCCGCATCTTAAGCAACTCCCTATTACCTGTTGATTTATGGTTTAGAGGGGGGAGAGGGGTGGGGACTATCAGTAGGGACTATGCTTAATTTGCCAGTGTTTATTAATATGCCGGCTGTTGGGGCTCTGGCATTTGCGTTAACGACTTGTGCAACGCTGCTACGTGAATGCACGCTCCCCATCAAGCCTCCTCCCCCCGCCCCCTGCCTAGTCACTCCTCCCGTTTTATTTTGTATTTCGGTTTGCATCCTTGGCATGACTGTTTATTTCATTAAGTTCATAAAATAAAATGTCTTGAAGGAAGATGGAAGACACGGAGCTGGCAGGGGGGGTGGATGGAAGTGGAAATTCTTGTATTTCGTTCACTTTACTTCGCTTCGCTTGGTGTTGGTATATTCCCAATGGCTGCTGCTTACAGCTTAATCCTTGGACGAGCTTCTTCGTCTTGGTGGCTGGCTCTTGGTTCCTGGCTCCTGCTGTTGCACCTTTTGGGCAAATATTTCATTTCATTTGTGCATTGTGTGGCCAGTGACTTATGATGATGAATGGAAATGGCAAATGCTGTTTGGCACAACAACCTTTGAAATCCTTGAGGCAAAGTTTCATTGCTTTAAGACACAGCCCTAGGATTACGTGTCCAATTCTATTGTCACGTCACAATTGTTCTCCAACAGCAGCTTCTTTGCCTTCTGGTTGCATCCATTGCATTTGCTAACAAATGTGGCAACATTTTTCTATCTCTTGCCCTCAACCCCATCTTGGGATCCTGCACTCGCCTCGTCCCCTCTCTATAAAATTAGATAACCGTTCTATTGAACTTCTTTAACAATAGCTTAAGCGTTAATAACATTTAATGTGCACATGCCACGCCCCATTCTCACCCTTCACAAATGTTCGCCCATTTAATGGCATTCGCACAAAAGTTAATTTCGATTCTTCAACACTTTTATGGTTAACTTGGCTTACTAATTGAGTTTATAAAAACCGTTCAATGGCCGCTCTATGCACTGTGGTACAAAAGTCAATCGAAATGGATTAAATGTTAATTACGGAGATTAATAAAGTATATTTTCAATTGAATTAACTCGAAAAAAGTAGAATTAATTACAATAATTTGATACATCATCTGAATAACCGAAACTACATATGTTAGTTATTTGATTGAGTCTTCGAAAACCACATTATTCAGATCTAAATTTTGAAAAGGGGTTTCGTTTTCCGGTTCTTTTTACGTTTCATCATGGAATTTCTAACAAGTTCTGCCCAGAGACATCAATCAATAGAATAATGATTAGTTAAATCTATTTTTATTTGATCTAGGAAAGAATTTCGACTTGTATTCGCTGACTTTAGGCCCATCGTTGCAGTTTAATGATCTCATTCCAATGTCTCTCTAAACTTTCTTTCTCTCTCTCGCTCATTTGACTCTCAGTGTCTCTTGTTGGAAAAGATTTGTCCTAGACGCCTTATCAGTTGACATTGCACAATGCATTTTGTGGAAAAGTTTTGCCTGCTTTGGCAAGTTTTTCGCAAGTCTTGCAGAAAATTATACAAAAGGCAACAGTTGAGTTGAGGGGTGAAGGGTGAAGGGGTGTGTAGTGGGTGTTGCATGCAAATATGCATTTGATTACACGCTCCAAACAAAGGCAAAATGGCAAAAGTTACGCGGCAGCAGCCGACGTTGCCGCCGCAGAATATGCAATGGAGTTTTCCTTTTGCCGGCATTTAAGACGAAAGTCGGCGGTGGGACTGCTCTGCTCTGCTCTGGCAAGTCAAAACAGCTAAGTAAATTTGTGTGTTTATTTGGCAAAAAAGGAAAAGCAACCGTAACTCCAGCAAAAGAACAGAGAGAAGGGCGAGAAGAGCGAGAACACAAAATGTCAATCGACCAAGTGGAAAATTTTCATTAAATTAAAAAAGCTCACACTTTTACCCATACAACCGAAAAATGGTTGGGGCAAAAAAAAAAAAGAAGCAAAAAGGAAAGAAAAAGCAGAGAAAAAGACAAACCCAATGAATGTGTAAAGTTTTATGTTTTTGTGGCTGCCGGGCGGAGATTTTCTTATTCATTTTTCCAACGATTCCTTTTTTCTTTTTCTGTATTTAGTTTTTTGGTTGAGTTTTTCGCTGTTTTTATACCATGCATCCATAGGATGAAATGGTATATTAAAGTCGCCAAAATGTATGTAACAGGGAGAAGGAAGCATTTCCGACCCTACAAAGTATATATATTCTTGATCAGCATGAGAAGAGAAATTGATATAGCCATGTCCGTCTGTCCGTCCGTCCGTCCGTCCGTCCGTCCGTCCGTCCGTCCGTCCGTCCGTAAGAGTGCAGAGATCTCAGCAACTACAAATGTTAGAGTTACCAAATTTAGAATGTAGACTCATGTAGTCTTGGCGCAGACCAAGTTTATGTTTTTTTTTGCCACGCCCCCTTCCGCCTCCGGAATTTAATAAAAAGTGATTTTCTCCCGAAATATTTATCGTATCGTAATTTAATTTGGCACACTCATAGATCTTATGAACATCTATCATTCCACCAAATTTTTTTTGCCACGCCCCCTTCCGCCTCCGGAATTTAATAAAAAGTGATTTTCTCCCGCAATATTTATCGTATCGAAATTTAATTCGGCACACTTATATATGTTATGGACATCTATCATTCCACCAAGTTTCATAAAAATCGGAATAAAAATGGTCGAGTTATGCATTGAAACGTTTTGCACTCAAAGCGGTGCAAGGGCGAATTTGGCCGGTGGAGCGCTAAAGTACACGCACATAAGAGTGAGCGAGATAGCATATGTTAGAAATCACGCATACGAAAGAAATTTAATATATGAAATAAGTTTTATAAACTCAAGGAAATTTGTTTTCCCCTGATGCATGGTATATCCAAGTCGGCCCGGCGACTTACTTACTTTATTTTTTTACATCTTCTTGTTTTTCCCTTTTTTTTTTGGTGTTTTTTTTTTTTTCATCATCAGACAAAAACCGTATAAAAAGTGCTTAGGCAAGCGAGAAAGCAGAAAAAGCGAAAATTGCATGCAAAATTTCTTATCGATCGGAATAGAATTAACAGGGAGACCTCTCCGATAAGTATGCAATAGTTTTTTATAGCCTCACAAGTACACGAAGAGCGACTTCAATTTGAAAATAAGCAAACAAAAACTTGATGTAAAAGTTGAGTAGAAGAATTTTTTTTACCATAGAACCCATGCCGAATTTTAACTAAAAGATTTAATCAATTGTTTGATTGATTGATTGAAAAGATAAACAGTTGGAAATTTAAGTTTTTAAAGGGAACAATCGCTTTACAAATATTCATTAATCATTTGATTTCAATAGAAATTGCTATAAAAGCGAAAAGTAGCCCAAGTGAAACGGACATTGAATTTTAAATCAAATATATCAATAGCCAAACTAAGTTAGGCAGATTCTAAAACATTTTCCTTGTAGAGAAGGATGCTTGAAAGTCCATTAAAATTAAAGCCATGTTTGTATTGCTCTAGAGTGGATAGATTTTACCAGGATAAGGCAAAAACCTAACTGAAATCAATGTTAATTAGGAGCAAACTAGATTTCGCGATCTGCATCTAACAATCACGTGATTCTATTGTCCAACTAAGTACTCTATGGAATTCAATTTAGTATGTCGTATATATCTCATTAGGACTGAGACGACGACGACCCCAATTGACCGTTAAGCTTTGTTCTTGTTCTTGCTCTTGTTTTTTTTTTTCGGTAGCTTAAATGAAAGTCCCTCCTTGGAAAATCCTTTACACAATCAAATACAAAACATGGTAATCTGTTGTGGCAAATAATAAAAATAATAATAGTATACAAAAAGGAAAACCTTTTGCTAGAGAGACACACACACACACACACACACAGGCACACACTCAATTTGTTTAACAAAAAGCCTTTTGACTTGAGCTTAGGCTGAGTTTGCCCTTTCCCACTTGGTTTGCGTATCCCTTAGGGCTACGCTGGCTGACTGACTGGCTGACTAACTGGTTGCTGGTGGGTGGTTAGTTGGGTGGGGTTTTCTTCTACAATCAATCAAAAGCGGCTTGTTACTTGCTCGTTGTTGGCCTTTATTTGATCCGCTGCTGGCGTTAAACAAGTTGTGTAAACTGGCAAAATATTTGCGGTCTGAATGGAGAAAAGAAGGAAAAGCAACCAAAAATGTTTGATTGTCCTAATGAAGTGGTGAGAAGAGAAACTCTCAATCTTTGACAAGTCAATGCAAACAAGTTATGACAAAATATTGTATTATTTTTTTTTTTTTTCTGATTTTGGCTCCATCAATATCAATTTCAATTTCAATTTTTGAAAGGACTCATCCTCTCTATTGTGGTGTCCTACATGAAAATGATTTTAAATTGTTAAATCTCGATCCTTGCTGCTGCTGCTGCTGCTGGTCTGTCATTGTCAATTATTTTATGCCTCGAGCTTTTGGCCTGTCCTCCTTTATCTTTATCTTCATCTCCATTACCTATCAGCAACCACCTTTCACACATATTCGTTGGCGCTTTGTTTTTTTTCCGCGTCATTTTCTGGAATTGGCATTTAGTGAGCGACACAAACGGGATTTACACAGACTAGATATAGGAGCTTGACTGTCTTGCTATGGTTTGGTTACACAATGGGTGCATTCACCTACGCGATATCCCACTGTTTATCGTCCCTGGGTTGTCTGCCGCACACTCATGTGTGTGTGTGTGTGTGCGTGTGTCTGTGTGAAAAGTGTTGCCAATATCTGTTACTGCATCGCTGCATCTCGTTCTCAGTTTTTCGCTTTCTCTCTTTCTCTTTGCCTCACATTTCGTTTATTAAATGACAGCACGATATCTGCAAATGAAATTTTCTTTCAACGCATTTAGCCACTGTCGACGCCATCGTTGCGGCGGCGGCTGCTGCTACTGTTGCTGCTGCTGCTGCTGCTTCTTCAGTGGCTCCTTCTTCAATTGCTGAAATTGACAGTCAGACAGACAGGCAGCGAGACAGCAGCAGATAGATTGACATTTAAGCAACACTTTTGCATGGTAGCGCATTTAGACGGATCATAAAATTTTGTTGCTCCCAGCAGCTGATGTTTCTTTATGTGCCTCGGTACTTTTGTCTCAAATATAGCATAGTTTTTGGCTTTCTGACGGTTGTTAAATTACTTGCGATTGGAAAACTATCCTCATTTTGGGAAACGAATTGATTGTAGACACTTAAATAACTATACATAAGTGTGGATCAAAATCGAATACTAATAATTATTAGTGGCATGAAAATTTTATACTTTTTTTTTCTGAGTTTAACTATGCATAAAAGTTGTACTAGGTCGAAAAAAGAACTTAATATTTCATTTTACTCAAACCAATATACAGGAATATTATTTTGACCCTTTATTTCTTAGCCAAACTTTATTAATTTCTTGTGAAAATCATCTTAAGTTCTTTTCTACTTATGGAAACAAAAGCTTGATTATTTTCATTGTGAAGATATTGAAAAAAATCAATATTTCGGACCCAACTCCTCCTCCTCCTCCTCCCCAGCCACACACAGAATGAAAGCCAAGTCACACAGCTGCCCCATTATTAAGCCTAATTGAGTTATACAAAAAGGGCTGCCCTTTTGCGTGCTATTGAAAAATTCATAAAAACCACACAAGTGAAGGCTATTTTGAGTGGTGGCAGGGAAAAACTCCAATCCCAATCCCAAACCCTCAAACCCAAAACACAATGTGAATTATTAGCAACAATTTGGTTAAAGAGAGAAAAAACGAATCATCAAGAGAAACTTGCTTGTGAAATCTCTGTAGAAATCTTTAGCAAGTCCAATTAGACGTTTGGCAAATGGACAAATAAAAGCAAAGTCCAGCCCAGAGCCAAACCCAGAAGCTGAATTAGGGCCAGGCCCGGAGTAGACAACATGGCTTATAGTAGACCAGCGAAACTAATTGTAACAACATGAAGCGGCGAAAATGGAGAGAAACAACCAAGCGAAGAATATTGCACCAAAAGTTTGTAAAGTATATTTTTTTTGTTTTTGCAACAATTGTTGCAAGTCAGTTGGCGGCGTTAATGAAAAACGGGCAGGAGCAAAGAGTACGACCAAAAAGATAGAGAGAGAGAGAGAAAGGGGAAGGCAGAGAACAGAATGTTAGAAGCAACCACCATTAAATTTGGCTTAATAAAGTTGCAGCTGGTGTTTGACTGACGAAACTCAACAAAAAATAAAGAAAAAATTGCTAAACATCAACACTTAATTGTTTTTTCCCCAAAAGTCTCGAGAAACGTGATTGGAAAAATGTGATGCGGAAAATGACTGGGAAAAACGAGATATTTAGCCCATATCTAGAGAATGCTTGAATAGATTTCACACAGATTTGTATCAGCTAATTCTAATCCAAGAAATCTAAAGTTTAATTTCGGTTCCATACAAGATTTTCTACTTAGGGGTTTTCCAATTAAAATTGACTAGAATTACCTCAAAAATGTATGGTTTAACTAGATAATCACTTTATATTTTTCACTCTCAAAGCTTTAAGTATAAATAGTCTACCTGCCCTCACGTTGGGCGCCTAAAATATTAAAAGATTGCAGTCTAGTAGCCCTCACGTTGGGCGCCTAAAATATTAAAAGAGTTCAAATATTATCTATAGGTTTAATGGTGCATTTAAAATGTTAATGTATTTTTTTGACTTTTCTCAAATTACGTATACGTCACGTTGGGCGCCTAAAATATTGAAAGAGTACAGTGTTGAAATAATATTTATAGGATTAATGGTGCATTTAAAATGTAAATATATTTTTTTTTGACTTTTCTTAAATTACGCATACGTCACGTTGGGCGCCTAAAATGGTTTCACTTAATAGATGAAAGTCTTTGATAACTGCAACATTGATTGACGACATACGCGTCTGGTATCTGGTATCGTGTGTATCCTGTCGCAGAGCAATTTGTCTCTTTTGCTACAGGTGAACAGAGAAAGAAAATCTCTATATTAGCCAGCTGTTGCTTCCATTTCCATGACTTTAAAATTCTGAATGTCTTTTCACGCTTAAATTGAGTTAATTAACTAAAGCAAAGGTAGATCTCTGGCTGTCTCTCTCTCTCTCTCTCTCTCTCACGCTGTCTCTCTGTCTTCGCATCTCCCCGCTTGACAAATGGAATTAATGAGCATAATAGAGGGCTGACTGTTGTGTGGTACGGGGAGGAGCGGGGGAATTCCAATGAGAATAAATATAATGAAATTTAAATAGCTATAGCAAGGAAAGTCGAGAAGTCTGGCACTCCACCCTCCGAACTCTGCTTTCCGCGCTCCGCTCTCCGTCCTCCTCTCCATTTGCCAAATGATTAAGTCGCTGATTTCAGCGAGAAAAAGTTTTCAATTACCCGGCATTTATTTTTGTTAAATTTTAATTAGTGCAGCCAAGAGGAGCTCCAAAAGGAGGCTGATGAGAGAGGGGGCAGTGTGTTGATAAGGGGGAGTTTTTAGTTGCAATTTTATGTTGTTGATTTAATTTCGGTTTTTTTTGTTGTTGTCTTTCGTTGCCTTTGCATTTAAATGATTTAAATTTGCCTAACGCATAAATAAATATTTACTGTGGCACGTTGTGCGGCAAAGCCAAACACAACAACAACAAAAAAAAATATGCAAAATCTTTGACTTTTGTTTTCAATTAACTTTTCTTTTCATATTCTTACTTCGCTCCATTTTTGGGGCGACAAAAGTTGTCTTGAAATTTTCCATTTTCCATTTTCCTCGTTTTATTTGTATGTCTCTCTTGTTGTTGGTTAGCAAATTAAACAAATTTGTTATATATACGACTATTTTGGGGTCTGTCGGCGAATTGAAGTAACCTCAACCCATTTGCGGCTTTTCGGCCGCCGCCCAGCTGACATGTTGAGTAGTTTTTAATGGGACAAAACTTACTTGTCGACTTTCATCGCCTCGGGCGGTCGGTTGGTCGGTTGGTTAGGTCCGTCTAACACAAAAAGGAGGAAAATGTCCTTGTTAGTTTTTCTCGGTGGGTCAAACATAACTTTGGCCAAAGTTACCACAGAACACAACTCGTATATGCCTAGAGTTGGGAATTCAGAGTTCCTGTACTGGACCTACTGCTGGGCGGGGAGTCATTCATTTCCCCAACCTCGTTCAAGGAGGTCATAAAATATGCTACTCAAGCCACAAAATGCTGTTAGCCACAGGCAGCGGCCGGGGGCCGGTGGCTGATTGTTCCAAACGGGCTCCCAGTCCCACGCAAAAGAAAAAATAACGTCAAAGAAAAGATGGGGGCGGAAAAAGCCATAAAATTCTATACGATGAATGCGAATTTTGAATACTCTTTGTGATAAAAAATACATGGAAAATACAATGCAAGTGTAGTGAAACTATTTTTGATTCGTATTACTTATTTTTCCATTTCAGTTTGATTTCTCAAATTTGTGAGGCTTTTTATACAATATTCAAAATGACTGCCATTAATATTTAAACTAAAATATGCGAATATATAATTGATATTTTACTCTTTCACGTAGGATCGATATTGTTTTGTCATATGAGAATCGTTTACTTATTCCAAATAACTTTTATTTCGGTATCTATTTTGATTTAGCTTTGGGCTTCTTGTTTTGGGAAATATTTCTTTCATTTCTTTTGCAAACTGTTTCCACAAATGAATGTACCAGCACTTTTTGTGTCGCTTGCTTTTGAGGGTAAAAAGGCAATACTAAAAATAAATTTCCTAAAATATTCATTATAACATTTATGGGCATTATGTTGCTTGCCTGTGTATTGACAGCATTTTGAATTATTATGACTAGAGAGAGGGGAAGCTGGGTAGAGGGAAATGTATGAGCAACTGACTAAGCTGCGATTTCGTCGTCTTTGTTGGTGAAAAAAACCCTTTCATGTCGTTGGGCACTGACAACTAAGCTAAGCTCAGCTTGAATTTGAGCTGTTGGGGATTTGTACACACACACTCAGACTTCTTGGGGCCTTTGCCTTTTGATAGCGCCAAAAGGTAGCAAGCAAATGCAATTTTCCACACGACTGAGCGGTTAGAGACAAGAGCATGGGATATTTCTTTTGCCTCTCCTCTCCCACACTCGCATTTTCAATAAGCTGCAATTGCGTTTGCATAACATAAAAAACATATTGAGTTGAAAATGCGTTTTCCAGTTTTAGAGACGTCACTATGGAGGAGGATAATGCCGCGGCTTAATTCAATTAAAAAAGATTACGCATACGCCACGTGGTCGAGAAGCCAAAAGGTCAATGCTACACGCAAAACAAGCACCCAACCACCCACACACAGAGAGAGAGAGAGAAAGAGAGAGAGGGAATAACAAGAAGAATGTCTAAATTTCGAATCGTTGGAATGGGTCAACTACCTTTGGTTTGTTTGGAAACAATCCTCAAACAAATCCTTGATTTATGCTCACATCCTTGCACAAGGCAAACATTTATTTCCTTATCCACTTGTGCCAATGTGATTTGATCCCCCAATCCGACTCCGACTTCAACTTCCACTCTCCGCCTCAGTCTTGGACTTATTTGGACTCTGGTCAGTAGTAAAAGTCATGGCAGATACCAAGAAATGCAATCAAAATGAAAGGAAACCAAGCTAACGCCTGGCATTGAGCATTGTCAGTTTTTCTTCCTTCTGGTTTTCGGTCAGTGTACCACCTGTACAGTAAACTTGTGATAAAATGGTCACCAATAAACCGCTTGAATGTTCATTTCCACATATACGATTCTGTGAGGTTTCACTGTAGCTGCTTTTGCTATGCGTTGATGATGATATACTGTTATGTTGCATCAAGGATTTAGTCGTGTAGTCGACCGTGTCTGCTGTGCGTGTGTGTGTGTGTGTGCGTGCATCTGGTTTATCCTTCAGATGGCTAACCGTTTCAGTTGCTGCTATTTATATTTGTTCAACTTTGATACATAACCTTGAATGCGGTTTTGATGTTTGTTTTCCATTGATGCTGCCCTCCTCCTGGCCCTCCTCCTGTCCTTACCTCATCTTGGTTATTTGTACAAATGGCCGACGTCTTCTATCTAACTGTCTGTGCGTCTCTCCATCTTGGCGAAGGAGTGAAGGAGAGTCTCATGGAATGCCATTGGCATTGCTATGCCAAAAGCGGATTGTATTCGTGTTCATAAATTTTAACAGCAACTGCAACAAGCAGGAGCCGGGCATCAGCAGCAGCAGCACCAGCAACAGTCAAGGAATGTTGCTAAAAAATTGCTGATAAATGATCTTTGGCTGCCACGCGTAGATATTTTCATATTTTCACTCTAAAGCTCTCTGCCCATCCACCCACCCACACACTCACACACACACTGAAAGAGTCATATATATGTGCAGACAAACTGGCAGGCAGTCTGCTGTAGGACTGCAGGCAACCAGGAAAAGTCCTTGACTGAGGGCAAATCAAGTTCATGGCAAAGTGCAGCTGTATGCAGCAAGAGCAAGAGCTGGAGACGACAGAGAGTAGAGAAGTCTGCACTTTGTTAATTCCATATAAACACTGTGGCAGACGTCGCGTGCTTTGAATACTTTTTGCTATATGTAGCATACTTTTCAGAGCTCTTAATCCATACCACTTCCTGCCACATTTCTCTTCCACTATAACAGCTTATTTGCACATATGGCTGGCATCAATCTCCCGGCACAAGACGACTGACTGTCAACAGAGATCTCTCCTCGGTGTTTAGGCTGCCATTGGGCATTCGTTCTCTATTAATGACCCAACAAAATCCAAAAAAAAAAAAAAAAAAACCTAAGCAAGGAAGCAAAAAGATTTCGTTCTGTTATCCACTGAAATTAATACATAAACACTAAAAGCCACGGGCAGAAAGAGAGAGAGAGAGAGAGAGAGAGAGAGAGAGAGCTAGCCACGAGCCAAGAAAGAAAAACTAATTTTCTGCTGCTGATTTCAAATTAACTAAATGAATGACTGAGTGAATCTGAGAGACCGAAGAGGATGTTATTTTGCTTTGGCGCTTGTGTGCGGTTGAGTTATAATGATGATCCATCGACTACACCTCACTCCGCCCCCACAACTTAATTATTCTAGCCAAGATAACAGTTTAATGCTCAAATTTCACTTGGTATTTAGCATTTGGCGTTGTTTCCTAATTTCAATTAAATGGCAAATGTGATTTATTTTTGGCATGCACAAGTATCAGGTGGCATAATTCTAAAAAGCTAAATATAGATAATTTGGCTAATCAAAAAGATCATTCACATTTTCAAATTTACTTAAAACGTTTAGAGACTGTTTATAGACATTTTTCACTTAATCAACTATTTGAAAATGCATTTCTAGCTGTTTTTTTGTATGAATTTGATATAAAATTGGTTTATTAAATTAATTAATAAGGATAGTTCAGATTTTAAGACAATTTAACGAGAATCTATCTGTTTTAGAAGTTGTTAAGAGAATATAAAACCTAACCTATATGGGACCTAATTTTACCGTGTAAGATGGGTTAATTTCTTAAATTTTTAATTAAAAATTCACATTTTTCAATTTTTTCCCAATTTTAACGATCAATAAAGTTGCCAAAAATTGCCTACAAAGATGCCGTTCAATTGTTACGTAATGTAAGATTATTGACACTCGCTCTCCCCTCTTTAAAACCCTAAAAAAAAGTATAGCCGTTTCTTTTCGAAATGATCCAAAGTTTAATTGGAGTCTCGCCAAGTTGAGGGTCAAAAGTTTAGTCAGACTACTTGGAACTATGTAGGTTATCATCATATATCAAGAGGCTAATGATTTTCGATTCCAACCGCATCGTGCATAAACAGAAGATATAATTTATTCGCTTAATAACTTGAAACTTTTAATGCAAAGTACTCTTGGATTATAATTTATATTTTTGTCGGTCTACCCGAAGTTTGTGCTTCTCTTTATGTATATACTAATAATTTTTCTTTAACATAAAACGAAATCATAAATTTGTCTAAACACACACACCCACACCGAGACACACCGACACACACACACCTGTGACCCTGCAATTAAGCTGACCCATTACAGATTTGCATAACTTTGGCTTTGGTGGTTTGGGTGGATGATGGTTCTGCCAGGGCAATCCAATGAATTTCAATGGTTGAGTTTCTTATGAATTTTCATTAGAATGCTGTGTATAAAAGGACACGTGCGTTTTTATATCCTGACCGACTGAGTGACTCTGTGACGACCATTAAATTTTATTGAAATGATTACGGCAAAAGTGAGTTTGTCAGCAGAAAGACACACACACACACACACACACACACACACACACACACACACACACACACACACACAAGCACAACCATAAGCCTAGCTATACCTACTTATATTTATTTGATTTTTTTATTTCGCTGTTTTTTTTCTACTTCTGCTGCTGTTGTTGTTGTTGTTGTTGCTGGCGGTTTTAATTAAAATCGAGTTTATGTTTCGACCTTGTTGAGGCAAATTACTTGGCAACGTTGCTGTTGTCGTCTTGGCTTCCACTCATACTTAGTCACACTTACTTATATACATAGGTAGTGTGCGTGTGTGTGTGTGTTTGTGTGTGTATATTTCCATATAATTTAGATCAGGTCTCTGGGCCTTCTCTTCGTTAACCCCAAGCCAGCCAACAGCTTTTGGTGGCTTGCTATTATTTAATTTTTATGCCTGAACGCTTTTGGCGCCGTAATTTGAAACTTGACAATTTGCCAAAGAGAACGCCAACAACAACAACAACAGTAGCAGCAGAAGCAACAACCAGGGATGGGGGCAACACGAAAATTCTTAATGAACCAAAAGCAAGCAATTTATGCACATTTGAACATTTCGGCTGCTGCTTGTTCAAAATATGAACAGATTTTTGCACAAAAAATTTACGATTAAGTCATAAAATTTCTTATTACACATTGAGGATAGCAAAAAAAAAAAAACATCCACCCACCCACAGCCCTGGCATACACTCAAAAAAGTGAAGAACAAGATGTGGATTTTAATTTTAATAAAGTAAGTAAGTCGCCGGGCCGACTTGGATATACCATGCATTAGGTGAAGAGATATATATTAAATTTCTTTCAAATGTTATCTCTCTTTTGTGGAAACGAGCACTTTAGCGCCCCCCGACCAAATCGGTGATTTGCAGCATATGCTATCTCGCTCTTTTTCGCGTGCATCTGCCTTGCACCGCTATGAGTGAAAAACGTTTCTATGTATAACTCGGCCATTTTTATTCCGATTCTTTTGATATTTGGTGGGATGATAGATATACGTAACATGTATTAGTGTGCCAAATTTAATTTCGATACGATAAATATTTCGGCTGAAAATCGAATTTTTCGAATTTCGGGGGCGGAAGGGGGCGTGGCCAAAATTTGAAACAAACTTGGTCTGCGTGCACACTGCACGCATCTAATGTCCAAATCCGAAAGCTCTATCTATTATAGTTCCCGAGATATGGAGGCTCAAAATATTGTTTTTCAAATAGCGGGGGCGGAAGGGGGCGGGGCGAAAAAAAAAAATAAACTCGATCTGCCTGCAGAGCAAACGGGTCTACATGCCAAGTTTGGTAGCTCTAGCTCTTATAGTCTCCGAGATCTCGATGATTCTTCAGACGGACAGACGGACAGACAGACGGACATGTCTCAATCGACTCGGCTATTGATACTGATCAAGAATAAATATACTTTATAGGGTCGGAGAAGCTTCCTTCTCCCTGTTACATACATTTTGGCGACTTTAATATACCATTTCATTCTACGAATGCATGGTATAAAAACTTAGCTATCAGATATTGTAGATATTATATTTAAACATTCTTCTATATAAATATATTCAATATTAAAAGTTAACTTTCTTTTGGTAGTGACTCAGAAATAGGCTAACTAATTTACATTCGTATAACTTATTTTGTGCCAATGCCAAGTTATTATCTTCTTTATTTCTCATGACTTCTAATTGGGCAAAAATAAACTCGGAAATGAAAACAGTATAGTAAACAGTCTCAACTAGATCGAACTGGAAACAGTTCTCGTGTGTGAATAAATATTTAAAGTGTACAAATTAATATTATTAAATATAAACCGCAAATTAGAACCGCAAAAACGGTTTTTGTTGTTGTTTCTGCTGCTGTTATTATTACAATTGTTCTTTATTTTTGTGCCTTTTTACCGCAGATGTAATTTGATTTGTTTGTCAAGTTGAATTCAAGAACTTGACTTAGATTTTGGTTAGACAAAAATATTTATTTCGAACATTTTTCATCATTCTCTTTTCAGTTCTAAGCAAGGGCCAGGGTGAGACCTGTCGCTATCGTTTCCTGGGCAAATATGGTGGCTACTGTTGGATTGTTACCCAGGCCACAGTGGTTCTTGACAAGCTGAAGCCTCAAAGTGTTGTGTGTGTGAATTACGTAATAAGGTGAGTCAGACAAGTTTTCCTTTTTCGCTATAAACTAACTAATAGATAGAATATTAACGAGTCCGAATTGAGCCGCATAGGAGAAAGAAAACACAGAAAAAGATCTGATTAAAAATAAAATAAAATGCCAAATATTTGCTTATTACATACCATAATAATCACTTTTTATCTTTTAATTAAATTGTGCGAACAATTTAATTTCCCGTTTTTAAAGAATCCAGAAACAAGGCAACCTTAATCTAGTGAAAACTCCCTCCTCCGCCCCCCCATTCCCCATTCACCTAGCCAAAGCAATCGGAAAAACGCTGTGAACGACATTTGCATAAAAGACTTCTCTTGCTTTTACAAATCATGGAGGACTGACAACTGCCTGGACTGGCAGACTGTCACTCAAACAGTCACTCACTCACTCACTCCGAGAGTTGTCAATCGTTTTCAGAATTGATTTGGTTTTCTAATCTGTCAGATCTGCTGGCCTACATTTGTATGTAGAAATGTATGTACATATAGCAAATTATAATCGAAATTAGCATGACGTGCATTCATTCTAATAAAATTTTTGCTTGCAATTAATATTGGGTATATTGATTGTATGTTGAAGTTGGCCATATTAAGACTAGAAATTTAATTGTTACCCATTTCAAACAAATTTCCAAGCTGAATCAAAATTGGGTGACCGTATCACCCTTGGTCGAATTGTTTAATTGCCATCAAACTTGAAATTTTGTTAGTTTAATGCCCTAAGATTATTAGTGATTTCCATTAAAATCCTTTCTCGAATATATCAAAGTTTTCTCTAAGAGTAAAGACACTTCGTCACGACCTTTTCTCCTTGTTGGGTGCTTTAAATATATTCGTATGAATTCATCCCTATATTTAGTTAAATTGTTGTCTTTGACATCAAAATGAATTATTTCAAGAAGAAAAGGGGGCCATATTGGGGGCATTGTCACCCTGTTAACAGCTATTCCTTTTCCCCATTCCATTTTGGGGTTGCCTTGTTTCTTCCTGCATTTCTCACTCTTTTCAGGCTACAGCGCGTAAGTACCCTCAATAAAATGTTTTGTGTATATCATCAAGCAAATATTTGTGCATTAATTTTTTGTGTTTTGTTATTTATTTGTTCTTCTTCTTCTTGATTGTATAACAAATTTTACACTTGCCTGGTTTTTGTGTTGTATACAAAAGGCAAAAATTTCATATATGGTTTGTCAAAAAAAAAAAAGAAGAGTTTTTTGGGGGGGAAAAAGTGGAAATTCATTTTTAATTGTCATGTCGTCAGGCTTAGTTAGTAGAAGGCGGGGTAGAAGGTGGGATGCAGATGGCCACGTGCCTTTTATTGCTCCATTGTTGTGGATTGTTGTTGTTGTTGTTACTGTTTTGTTAAACAATTTAATTAAATTTTGTGCGCTAAGCAAAGTTGTCGTCATCATTAGCATCATCATCAGCAGCGTGGGGCAGCAGTAGCAACACTTTCACTTTAGGCAAGCCCCTCCCCCTCCCCCCCATTTCGCCCACGGCCAATAATTCATTGTAGAACGTCAAAGAAATTTGCATTTAATTCACATAACATGTGATCAACATCTCGCTCTCTCTCGCTCCCTCTTGTCGCAATCAAATAAATTCAATTGTTCAATTTTTCGAAATAATTTCTTACAAATCGATTGTGTAATCGTTCAATACAAATTGCGTACACACAGTCCTAGGTACACACACACACACACTCATCCCCCACACCTCCACGGAACACAGAATGTGTAAGAGAACGAAAAAGGGACAGCGCGAAAAATGGAGATGGGGAGCGCAAAAAATCTGAAGAGTGTGGGAGAATTAAGCGACATTTTCACTACAAAACAGCGCAATTTTGTTCTTCTTATTTTATTTTGCTCATTTCAACAACAAATTCCCTATAAACGAACAAGGTCCAAGGGTTTTTCTGTTAATTTCAAGTTGAAACTGTCTTAAGATACCAAATACCAATTTCCTAAGTCATAAAGCGTGTTCAAAACAAATATACCCTTCAAGGGCAGGGTATAATTAAGGGAAATTAAATCTTTTTCTTTCTTTTAATCAGATCAGAAATGATTGTATCAAATATCAAACAATTGGTGGATGGAAACGTTTTCTCTCTATAGAATCGAATCGCTAAATCATCTTTCTGTTGTAAAGGGTATACAATAGTCTATGTTTGTGGTCTAGCTTGTTCCTGCGGTACGTTTCCACTCGTGTGCATTTAAATGACAATAAATTTATCGAGAGACGCGTTTTGTTGTTGCTGCTGTTATTGTAATTGTTGTTTGCTTAATTGAAAAATAAAATTAAACAAGAGAAAAAGAGCAGAGAAAAGTAAAGGAGAATAGAGAGAGAGAATTGGGGAAACTGAGAGAATTTGGCGACGCATTTTGCTTTTGTTTGTGGCCTTTCTGCGGGTTAAGTGATTCTTACATTTTGCTCTGATTTTGTGCGATGTTTTTGTTTTCCTATTTGCTTTGTTTTTCATTTTCTTGCATATTTCAATAGAAATATTTGAAATATTTTTCGATAAATGTTTATTTGTTTTGTTATTATTGTTGCATATATCAAAAGGTTTTGCAGCTCATTATGGCAATTATTTTAACGAGGTGATCATTACTTCTTCTTTTGGCAAGGAAATCAAGGTCGTTGTATTGGGGGGAGGAGTTCGGTCTAGTCACAATTATTTAGGCGAATTCCTTTAGCCTGATTAATACAGATTTTTATTAATTGAGATCAATAAAATTGACTACAATGTTGATTATATGCGAATATTTTATTTTATCTTCTCTCCTCTTTTATTTACAAATTAAATAAGGGGTGGAAATTAGGATACAAATTGAAAATTATAAAAAAAGGGAGTGAAAAATCTTGCAGGATTTCCAATTAACATTGATTAGTTAGTTAGATGATTTTGTTGTATGGTTAGCAAAATTTGCATTTTTATAGCCTTGGCATTGCATAATTTTAAGGCGCTCAAGCGTTGCTTTTAATTACAGCCGTTAATTGTTGTTGTTGTCGTGTTTGTTGTTGCTGATGTTCGTTGTTGGTTGTTGTTGTTGTTGATTTATTGTCCCCACTTTTGTTATAAGCCCTTTTTTGCCATTGCCATCGCCGCCTGGCAAACTTTTTAGCATTAATGGAATTTACACGAGTTCTTAACACTTTGGCCAAAGTTTTCTCCCTCTCTCTCTGTGTGTGTGTGTGTGTATATGTGGTGTGCGTGTGTGTGTCTGTGCTGGTAGACTTTGTGGAGTGGTAGGCCATTTGCGGCCATAGAGAAAGACTAAAAATTAAAAACAATAAATTAAGCCCAACAGGAAAAAAAAGGTACAAACTACATAAATGTTTTCTTTAAAACAAATTTTTGAAGAATTTTATACAATTTGTGAATAGAGAATAAAGTGTATAGACTGGCAGAAGGGAAAAACTCACCAATCCTCTTTGTTGTTTTGATCAAAAACTTTTGCTACAGACTTTTCATAAATATTTCATATACCTACCAGACATACATATGCTGGTTTAACTGACCAACTGACTGGCTGACTGGCTAACCTATTGGCTATCCTAATCGGCTTCTATAGCGGCAAGTTATCCTTTATTGCTTCATTGAACAGCTAAAAGTTTTTCTCCGTTTCCTTTTCAATTTGAATTTTTTTATCGAGTTCTTTCTGTTTGTGATTCCCCCTTTGAAGCGATAACTTTTCCGGGTCGATTTTACTTTTTGTTTGGCACAAATTGAAAAAGTTTCGTTTTGGAAAAAGAGTGACTTGACCTGACCTTAATTGCCTAATTCAATCGATTTTTGGTTTATAAACACCTGACAGTACACACACACACACTCGCCCACACTCTCACACCGACTTGAATGTTCGTGCTGTCTACTTAAATTGATACATACCTAACATTCAGACAGGCGTTAAATTGTTGTGCCTGCTCGGCAGGGATCATTGCAGCAATAAGCCAATAGATACATACAGAGTTAAGATTTATGGCCATACAATTACCTAAAGGCGGTTTTCTTCTCCTGAAATCCATATGAGGAGAGGGTGGGCAACTATTTAGTCATGGCAAAAAGGAGAGCAATCCTCAACGCCTTTAGAGTTTGGTTTTTGTTATCTGGTCACGTAGCGCGATACATAAGTATATATACATATAATATATAATGCTTAGTCAGATTCCCCGATAGAGAGCGCACAGGAAGAGAATTTCGGTTTTTTTTATTCTCCTTTTGCTTATCGAAATCGTTATTAAAGCTGCGTTATTAATGTGGTTAAGCAATAAAGTTATTCGCCTCTGTTTTTTCGAACAACAGGCTGTGAGCCAATTTATTATGTTAATGCCCAAGTGCTTCGAATCCAATTGGGTGCTCTTTTCAGTAAGGGAAGTGTTTGCTCTTGTTTCCGGTTCTAACTAACAAGCTGGCCAACAAGCTGCCCAACAAGCATCAAAGGTCAACTACATGGCCAGTCCAAAACTCATCCCAATCATCCTCATTTGACGTCAGTATAATTAACTGTAAATGTTGCAACTCTTTAAATGAAATTATTGGTGTGAAGACAGCGAGGGTTGCCGAATAAGTTTACAAAAAGGATAACATTCTGACTTGTATGAAACGTTTGATCAGATGATCATTTTGTGGCGTTAACCAACACTTATTTCATTGGGTGGCAACATCGTAAGCAGCTGGCTTGGATTGTTTTAATGTCAAAAACAGTTTATTGATTGTTTTTTTCTTCTTTGATTTGATTTTCATTCTAAATGTCTGAACTTTTGCGCAAACCTCATGCCTTTTGGAGCGTTTGGTTGCGGGTTTATTTACTCTGACGAAAACATTTTACACACGTGTAAGCCTGATTAGGACAGTCAGAATGAGTGGGTAAAAATAAAAGCAGGAAGAAAACTTTCTGATGTAGAACATTTTAGAGAGGCTTTCTCTTTGCTTCGTTGCCTTTTTCTCTCACTACCTTCCGCTCATTCGCAGTGTTTTGGTCTCTCTCTCTCTCTGTGTTTTGCTTTCTCTCTCTTTTAATACGCACAACACGCACAGCCTAAAACTGAAATCTAGAAAGTTGTGTGTTCTGACATTTCATTTTCGTAGAATTTAATTTGTGCCACGTGTTCTCTGGGTTAAAACGAAAGCCAAGAAAGAAGGTAAGAGAAGAGAAGTAAAGCGCAGAAGGAGAATGAAAAGCAAAGCAAGGTGGCAATCTACATTCCATCCATAATATATGTGTGGCAGCCTTTTAGGCGACATTGTCCTTTCTTATCGCAAGGCAATGGCGCAGCTGATGATTCCATTTTGATGAAGTTGTTGTTGTTGTTGATGTTGCTGCTTCAACATTGCGTATACGTCATGTTTACTTGTAATTTGTTTAGCTATTATTATTATTATTTTGATAAAATGACAAATTCATAGTCACAGCTGAGTGTGGAGCTCAACTCGAAATCAACTTGTTTCTGCATAAGACACGGGCCCAACATGATGATGATGGTGATGATGACGATGATGATAATGACGCTGATGATCCATTTTTCATATCAACCTTATTCCCTTGACGAACGACGAACATGTGTCGTAAAAATGAGTGGAAATTGCAATTTGATTGGCTTGTTGCTGCTGCTGATAAAACACAGAATTCATTCACTTGCTCCGTGTGAGTTTTCCTCTTTCGTTTTGTTGGATTTTGCTGTCGAATTGCACATGAACACATTTTTCTCTCTTTTATGTGTAACACATAAAATTTCGTCTCGTCTCTTTTCGTTTTGTTGGCTTAGAATTTGATGGAATGCAAAATAAACATGTCGAGGACTTGAAGCGATTTTAAATTGGAATGCTTCAGCTTTCGTCACTAGCCTAAGACGGTTCATAATTTGATTAGACGATTTTCATGTAAATGCTGCAGGTATCAAAAAGTTTATGAACAAGAAACTTGGGGAATGAGTGAGGGGGTTGGGGTTGGTTGGGTTGGGTTGGGGACTGTATATATTAACATATATCTGCGGTAAATGCCAAGGCTCTTATTTATGTTTAAGTATGTGTGTGTGTGTAAGTGTGTGGGGTTTGTGAGTGTGTGTGTTGCTACGCACAATAAAACCCGATAAATCCTTACCCAAAATCACAATGTTCGAAAGTTGAAGACTTTTTCACACGCAAAGCGACAGCTTGACAAAGTGAATGCTGCTGCTCCTGCTCCTGCCGCTGAAGTGGTTAAAGTTCGGCACGGGACACGCACAGGGTGATTCTTTCATATGAGAGAAAAATGCCGACTACTTAAATGTTGAAATATCCTGGCAACCAGGATAGCAGCCGTGCGATGCATATTTAAATAAACGTCAATGTAATTGACACTTAAAAAAATAATAAATACGATTAAAGAGCAAGAGCAGAGAAAGAGAGAGAAAGAGAAAGTCATGACGAAAGAAACCTGAAAAAAAAGGACAAAGGTAAGCTCGAAAGCAGTTAAATTGTGAAGCAAATGGGAGAAGGAGGAGCAAAAGTCGACAAGGCAGACAAGGCCAGGAAGTCACTGAATGCGTGTGTCGTTTGTATTTCCGACCCTGCAGCTCCTTCTCCTCTACTCCTGTTTGTGTGTATAGGTGTGTGTGGCTGTGTGTGTACCTGTTTATTTCCGCTCTACGTTACTGTGCGTCCAATTACGTCTAAATATGGCGTAATTTTTTTTTTTTTTATGTTGTCTCTAAATTTATTTTCTCAGTTTTTTCTCTCTTTGTTGTATTTTTCATATTTTTCCTACTTTGCCACTTTATTTTTTTCAATTTTCTTTTCTGAGAGCGCAAAGCATAAACATTAGCATTATTTATGCGTCGTCTTTTATCACTCAATCCGTTGAGATTTTCCGGAAAAGCAAAGAAAACACACACACACACGCAGAGTGTGTGTGCCTACTATCTGCTTTAGGCTAAGCGTACACGTGTTGGCATATTCCCCGCAATCCTCGAAAGAGCTTGTAGGCAAGTGACAATTACCTTGCCTACTTTTTGGGGCGAGTCCCTAACATTTGTTCATTCTTTGGGGCCATAAAAATCTGTACAAAAAGCCAAATCAATGTGTTACCTCTTCTGTCTGCCCTGCCCTCTGTTTTGCTTTATTGTCACGTTGGCCGCCCCCAAACTAGGCCTATTACAAAATTTATTTGTTTGTTTTTTTGTTTCTATTTTACGACATCCTAGAGTAGAGTGTGGATCATATGGTTTTCCCTACTTTCCCGTTTTTCTTCTTTTCGCCAAATATTACGTCGCATTTTTTCTGTACAACAAGCGAAAATGTTCTCTCTCTTTATGTGTGTGTGTGTGTTGCGTGTGTCTTTGTTAATGTCTCTTCCTTTTTGCTCATGCTCTGGCCGCCGAGTCGTTGACTGTTGTGAAAGTGAAAGTTTTCTTTTTTTCTTCTCTCTCTCTCTCACTCTCTACTCATTTTTCCATGCCATTGCACGAGCCTAAATGCTGGCGCTCTCCTCTGAGGATTACATAACGAAAGTGAAAGCATAAAAAAAAGAACAATTTCGAGTTCAAGGTCCCGCCTAGGCCGCATGCTCAAGAGAAAACTGCTAACTCTCACATCATTCTCATTCTCTTTAGAAAATTTCTCTTTAAATATACCAACCGAACGAGCCTAAAAGTAGGCAGCATTTTTGAGTGAAATTATAATATTTTCTCCGAGTTATCCTTCCCCCGCAGAGTTCTTTTGGTATTTTTTCTTTCCTGCCCGGGGTCCTGGGTAACAAATTTTTTGTTTGCACCCACAAAAACAGCTGAGCGTTGATTGGGAGTGGGGGTGGGCGGGGCGGTGCGGGTGGTATCAGGTGGTATTTGGGCTGTTTATGGCCAAAGTTTCGTTAGGCAAGAAAAATTGTTGGGCGGGGGGACACGTGTATGCCTTCATTTTATGGTTAAGTGTGAGCGATTGCATTTATCTTTTGGCCGACAACTTCCTGCACAATTACCCAGCCATTTTGTGAGAAATGAAGCCCTTGTTCCAACTGGGTTGATTCTTTATGTTTAGCTTGTCCTTTAATTTCCAACTGGGCTTCTTCTTTTTCTACTGTTTTTCTTATTGTACAAGCAAATATGTTTTCATAATAATTGAGAGAGCAGAGTTGTCTTTCGGTTGTCTTTTATATCAAGTTATTGAATTGAAAAGCAAATGTTATATGCCGACTGTGATATACCCTGTGTATATAAAGTGCGGCTGTCACTTCATATTTATTAAATTAAATCAATCAATCCAAGTCATATAACTTTTATACACCTTAGGTGCCTCTTACTTACCTTTTCGGCAAGACTAATATACCCTTTTGATCTTGTGGTTATAGGGTACAAAGGGCAGGCACGCAATTTATTCATAAAACTAAAGTACTTCGACGTTGACATAAGACAATAAATAAAGACAAATATCGAAAAATACATAGATATTGAGATGGCCACCGAGTCTAGTTGTAACTGGTAAACAAGTCGAACTAACGATGGGACGAGAAGAACAAATAAAAAAACCATAAAAAAACGAAAAACTTACAAAATATTTCCATGGCCATTATTATTATTATCAATTTCATTTTTCATCCCCTGCCTGCCTGCCTACGTGAGCTGGATCAATGCCAAGGCCTTAACAAAACCAAAAAACATGAAAAAAATACAACACACAAAATACATACATAAATAATTTACAAAAAACCATTCCGCAAAAAAAAAGCAGAAAAGAAAAAACCAAAATAAATAGATTTTCATATGTATCACGAAATTCCGAATACGATTAAAGCTATTTATATTATTAATGATAATTTGCCGCTTAGCAGCATCGGGCGACTCTGGCCATATAAAAGTGTATCGCATAAATCTTGCGACAATATCCGATTCACCCCTCACCAATCTCCCCCCGTTCTACGCATTATGCTGAATTTTGTTGTGTGTTATTCCATTTGCTTGCAACATCATGTCACGAGGCAAAACGAGCCCACGCGATTTTTCCATTGATATATAATAATTTCTATTTTTTATTCTCATTTTTTGTTTTATTCAATATGTATTTCTTTTTAATTTTATATTTTTGTTATTTTATTTTTCATGGTTCACTTGCTAAAATGAGTAGTTATCTATTCAATTTGTATGTTTGTTTTTTCGTTTCGTTTTTTTCTGTCCAATTCAATAAAACTTGTTTACACAAAGCTCTCCAAAGAAACCAATTTTTTGTCTCTGGTTGGTTTTTAAATTGAAAAGGGGTGGAAAAATGTGTTGGGAAGCGTTTAAAATACAATATTCTATTAATTCATAGAGAAAAAAAAACCCGTTGAACCCTCATTTTGATTCTATATCGTTGTTGAAATGATCCAACGTTAGATATGATTAGAACTAAATTATGTTTAGTCACTGTGCTTGATGTATAGCTATTGTTTTTGGCTTCTTCATACTTGAAATTTTGTTTTAAATTAAGTTCTTAAAACAAAAGTTCTTCTTAAGTTTATTAGATTATTTTCAAGAGAATGATTTTTAAAAGTTGACTAAAACTAAAATAGTTAGTCACCTAGCGAATTTGTGCAAACTTCATCGTCAATTCTATAAATCAATAACCCATAAATTAACGCCAATAATCTGCTGTCTTATTTCTATATCTTTTGATAGTCGATTGGACTATATACTCAATTGTTTTGTTCGTTCATTTTGGCTGCTGTCGCTCTTCTCTAAGTTTTGCTGCTGCTGCTGGTTCATGTGGTCGGCGGCGACGGCAAGTCACATGAATTTTGTCACAGTATGCAGATTGATTTTAATATTATGGTGTTCGTTCGTGTTGTTGATGATGTTGAAATATAGGTTCTCTAAGTGTGTATCTCTGTGTGTGTGTGTGTGTGTGTGCTTTTCGAAAGAATCAGTAGCGCGTGGCATGAACATTTCCAGCAAAATCCGAAAATAAACTCACACATAGTCAACAAAATTTTTAGTCACATGCAACCAGAGAGCACGTGGGCTAATTTAATATTAGCCGTGTGGGATTTAACTAAAAAAAAAAAAGTGAAGGAAAAATACGAATTTTTCAAACTACACAACAAACCTCTATCCCCCTGCTCCCTCTCTCTCTCTCTGCCTCTCTGTCTCCCCAGCCATTATATAGTTGAGCTCAAGATGATGTTTCCCCCTCATAATTCGAGAGACAGAAGTATCTTAAGAATTTGATTAGAAGATGCGACACAACCTCCCTCATTTGCGTGTGAGTGTGTGTGTAATTGTGTGTGACACATGTTTTTGAGTGACTTGTGATATATGTGCCACGCCTATAGAAATTTATGTGTATGTTTGTTTGTATGTATAAGTGTAGTTATTGCCATTTACAGGACATGCCCAGTTTTTCCTTTTTTTGCTTGGCCTTTTTCTTTTCTTTTTTTGTTTTGTAATATTTGATCTCCCGGCCTTACGCCAGACCGTATCGTCTGTCCTTCTCATTTTAATATTTTAGTCCTTGTTGTTTTTGTTATTGTTATTGTTGTTGCTGGCTGTCTTACTTTGGTTCATCATTTTATCAATTTGTGAGCAAGTTTATTAATTTTTCCGGGTCCAAAGTTGTGTTTTTGTTTTTTTTTTTGTTTGGTTTTTGCTTGATTCGCTTCATTCGCATAAATCAAATGGGTTTCTGGCATATCCAGGCACGTGTCCTGTTTTCTACTTGAACGATTAAAAAGAAAGCATGGGAAAATGTTGGGTTTTTTGAGCTTTTAACTTTTTATTTATTTGTAGGCATTAAATTTTTATGCTCATTGGCCGAGAGACACTTAAATTGCGTGCCAATTCTACAATTGCTAGAAAAATGATGCCAAAAAGGACGAAAACGAAAGTCCATCAAGAGCCCGAAGAGATGGGTATTAAATGATAAAGAAATATATGGCAAATCGATGCTTTAAAGGCGTGCTCTGTGAATTTAAAAGCGAGAGGAGAAAACATTTCCATGAGAATATATACATACTTGATTTGCTTGAGAATCGAAAGCTAAAGCTAGTTAAAACAATTAAGAATACAATATCTGGACTTTAACTAACTTTTGTGTAACTATCCTCACGATGCCATCTCTAGATGCTATGACCTGGTGATTTTCTGTTCGACCATTGCGTGTCTTTTGGTCATTATTTGTGCTAAGAAAGACTCCAATGCCAATGTTTCCTTTTCCTTTCAAATAACACAAAATTTAATATTAATTCATGCTTACTTCTTGCTACATACCTTCTAAACAAATAACAATCAATAGACCAAGTCCCTGACTAGTTGGCTTAACCGAAATACGTAATCCAACTAGCAAATGGCCTTTCGACTTTGATGACTTTGTTTCACTTCAATAGTTTTCGGTTTTGTTTTTCTTGTTGTCTTCTATTTCAATAGTGCTACACTTTCGGTTAATTCAATTTTCCGTTTTTATTCGTTTTCTTTATTATTTCTATTTGTTAATAATTCAGTGGCTACAGTGTCATTATCATCATCAATCATAAGCCGGCTTCAAAATTGTTTAGAATAAATGTTATTGTTATTAATGTTTCGTTTCTTACCCCCCCACTCTCCCTCTCTCTTTTGTTTTGTTGCGTGTCAGTTGTCAGCTGGTTTTTTATTCGTTGTTTTTCGTATTGTTGTTGCGGAGCTGGGCTTGTTATTTTAATTAAGCGTTTCATTATGACGCTAATTTGTTGAAATTAAACAACATAAAGAGACAAAACAAAAATTTGTTCAAGTCAAATTTACATGAGGGGAGTGACAATGTCACATCATCCACTGGACCAGCAACTTTACAAATTTCTGATATCAATCATCTTATTCGGTTGGGTTTTGCTAAAAAAAAAAATATTATTTTTGTTTAATTGTTTTAAAAATATCAAATTCCATACGTTCAGTGCCCCGAACTCCGGTTCGAAGTAGGAGATTAAAGATACTTCAAGTGTCATCAGATTACGAGTTCATCTAGTTAATCTTAAACCCGAAACCTTTAAGAAATCAGCTTCTGCTTCAGGTGTGTGAAGTCGCCAAAAAGTAGGCAACACTTTGGCAAAACTTTATCCTTTAAAGTTTAATAGCTAAACATACTTTTCTTAAGAAATTCAGCTCGAAAATTTTTATTAAATAAGAAAAGTATATTTTCTAAATAGAATCTTTACCGATATGCCTTGTCCTCTTCAGATTCACATTCACATTTCTTTACCTTTTCCTTCGAAATGTGTTATGGGTAAAGAAAGCCATCTAACTAACTGATAATGTGTGTGTATTATATAAATCATTACCATTCTCTGATTTTGTTCTTCTTCTCCCCTTTATGTTGATTGTGAATATGTTTTAGCCTTGCGCCAGGCAAATAAAAATGTTTATTTGCCTTTGCCACCTTTTTTTTTCTCTGGGCGCTTCTCGTTGCCTTAGGCAAACACCAACGGAGGCTAAAGTTACACACAGATACAACAGGCACACACATATACACACACTCATGATAGCTGTCGAGTAAACGCCAGCTGGCTTCCTTTTGACCGACCCACCAATCGACCGTCTGCCTGCCAAAGTCCTACCCTTTTGTCCTCGTCCTTGTCCCATGTTCGGCTCTCAGTTTGTTGTCGTCGAGTATTCTTGTCAACATTTTTTTGTTTAGAAATATCACTTTTAAGCACAAGAAAAAAAAAGAGAAAAGGCCCGAATCAAATCTTAGATAAATATTTGCTAATATTGGGTTTCATTTAAAGATTTGCGTTAGCCAAAGGAATAACATTTTTTAAGCACTTTATACCATGAAATGTAATTGTATTAGATATTAGAAATCTCTTAAAGTAACATCAATTCGGAGAGAGAAACAAACTTTCAGATACTTTTAGTCCTTGAAGCCAAATTGAGATAAATATGGCCATAGAAATGTCAACATGTTTTAATGGAAATATGTATCTTTTCGCCTATTTCTCACTTGTTTGAGTTTGTTTGTTTTCACACACAAGCAAACACTGATGGGCACACACACTCGCACACACACATTCACTCATTGGTCGTTGGCAACAAACGAGATAGTAAACACCTGTTTAGGCTAAATACTTTGAGCTATTTTCAATATTCATTTATCATTTATGGTGTCAAATTAAGTGATGAGCTCCCAGCCGAGTCAGCCTCATGCTGTGATAAATATATATTTATATTTATGTATATGTATGTATGTATGTATATGCCCCCTTTTGCCATCATCCTGTTTGTTAGCAAAATGAATCGGTTTTGGCATCTCACAATCAGCTCCTGTATACGCAAAGAGAATGACGAATTTACAAAGCGAATATGAAGTATCTTTTCATACACGTTTATATACATATGTGTGTGAGTGTGTGTGTGTTGTGCTTGTGTGTGAGTGTTTGTATGCCTACCATATGTGCCAACAATATAACCCAATACCTTTTGAGTGTTTTCTTTTACAATACTCTTCACAAAAGGGGTATATTCTTTTATATCCAAGGTAAATACTGTAGTTGAAACATATACCTCATTATATATAAGTCATATCCGAACGGATCGGAGGGCTATATCATAAAATTTGATAGTTAAACTAAAGAAAAACTTTATGGTTCCTAAGATTAATGCTTTCAAAGTAGATTTTTAAAGGAATAGTTTAACAACCTTTTATAAAAATGCGTTTATCTTACGAATTGAAATATCAGCTGTTTCTTATTTGCACTTTCATTTATAGGGCATAGAAACTTCGCTACTTTCAGCCCGCTCTGATTTTGTTGTCTTTCGCTAATGTTTGTTTGTGTTTGCCGTTTGTATATAGAAACTCGATTTTTTCTTTCCGTTTTTGGTGCTTGTCTGCTGATGTCTGCCTGACGCGTCCGTCTGTGGTTCGCTTATCATTTCTTGTTCCATTGCTATGCATTGCCAAATCTTTCATGTTCGCGCTGTTTCTTTTTTCTTCTTTTTAATTTTTCGCAAAGTGCGCGACGTCGGTTTTTGGAAAACCAGTTCCACCAGATGCCGGCCGGCACACATTTGTGTGTGATTCAGGTCTGTCAGTCTCGTCTCGACTCGCCCCGTCGTGTGCACCCAACCCCATTCCCCCGGCGGCGCTCTAGCGATCTCTCAAATGATCGAAAGCTACTCTTAAATTTATTTGCAGCTTTTGAGCTGTTTTATTTTTACTTCTACTCTTCTTTCTTCGGTGTCTTACGCTCTTCGATTGGAGTAAGATACTCTCTTTGGGTTTTTTAATTGAAGTGTTTTTATATGTTGGGGTGAACTGGTTAATGCTCACGTAGACCCAAAGACTTTCTGTGAAATTCCAAATGCGTTTACACACCTGCCGAGAAACACACACACACACACACAGTCGTGAGATTTGTTTTACTAAGCCTTTTCGACAAAAAAAAAAACATATGATTTGATGACGTGATTTCGTCTACGTTTCATATCGTTTCGTTTCTCTCCGCCCAGGGCACCACAAGTTTCGCAAATTATTTGGAAAATTACGTGGCGAGTACGCTGGGAATGCCGGTGCACCGCAACCGCGAGCGGAACTTATGAAATTTTTTATATTGACTGAGAGACAATTGCTCGATTTGTAAACTGCGCAAATTATTTGCAAATTTCTCATTGCATTCAGAGCCAACTGTCTGAAATGTATGTGGGCAGCGCAATATATATCGGATCAAAATGCATGCTTATATCATGCATATGTATGTATATGGATTTACGAGTTGAACTCGTAAAAGGCAACAGTAAAAATAAAACCTGCTATTGTTAGATGATGTCAAAGTTGATTTATTTCAAACTTTAACTAATCGCAAATATTATCTCAGACTAATTCTAAAAACAGAAACTGATAAACCAAATTTTAACCATTTTGATTTCCACTATATTACTGTTAAATTTGTAAAGCAATATTTGAGATTGCTTGCAAATTCTTTTACCATAATACATATGTACATATGTATGTATTAATCTTTGAGTCATGTTGAGTTTGGACTATTATTATGTTACCATTCACAGCTGAGTAACTATATAAATACATATGTGCGAGTCATATTGGGGGCTCGTCACACTGTGACGACAACTTTGCATGATTTAGCACTTTTGACAGCCATTTAGGGGTTCCATTTACTGATAATTGAAATGCACATATCAAGTCGTACATTACGTATATATAGACTGGTTTATCTTGACGCCGCAGACGACTGATGGGAAATTTACTACAATCATCACAAAGCTGATTTATTTGGATCATACCTATATATCTGGAAATCTTTGTCCATTTTTTGTCTTTCGGCATATGATTGAAAGGGAACCAGACAACCAATCAGACTGAAATTCTCGATGCACTTTTCCAAAAATATCCACGGAATGTGAATCTCCTGTGAGGGGATGGGAATGGATTTTTCCCATTTTTTCCAGACGTCTTCTTCACTTAAAGAATTTTGTTATTTTTCAATTTGACTGTACTTCGGCTTTTCTGTTTTTTGGCACACTTTTGTGTTTATTTTTAAAAACGTTTCTCACATTTTTGCCATATGTTGCCTGTTCGCCTAGTTGCGATTCGCGCGATATCTCCATAAAACCTATGGAAAAAATGACAAGGTGTTAACTGCCAAGTGATGATTGTTGCAAGCGGTTAAAAAAAGAATATATGTATGTATATCTGTTAATGGCCCTATCAATTTCCATTATGATAATCAAATTTAAAAAGAGTTTAAATCAATTAGAGTTCTTAAAATGCTTCTGGGACTAATAAACGAATTTGAATTCCAAATTAAAACAGAATACCACTCCAACAAAATCTAAAATATATATTTTTAAAGAATATATTTTTAAAAGTTAATGATTCATCTGTCATTTGTGAAGTTGACTTGTATTTCGAGACATTCTTTAAGAGTTTTTGGACATTCTCTGATTGACTCGCAACGTACAGGAGCTAAAAGCCAAGCCAAGTGTACAAATTTCATCAGCAAAATTATGTAAAATGTTCTTGTGAAATTGCAGTCGAAAGTGAAACCTGCTCACACAGTTCCACTCACGCCTAAAGAAACAAGCTATACAGACAGAGATGCCCAGCCTACACGGTGTTATAACATTTTCAAGGCAGCAGTCATAAAAACGCTTCAGAATGCTTTCTCGTGTGTCTTGTCACTGGTGTGTCAATATAAAAGAGAGTGTGTGTGTGGGCTATTTACACGTCCTTGTAAGACAGATGCCTACCCATGTCCATGTTTGTTTTCATCCATCTCTCTGACTTTTATCCTCACGCAATAGCTTTAGTTTTATGGCGAAATTAGCGCAGAAGGCCTGCTGGAAAATCCTCAACATTTAGCAATTTCAGGTCATATTTGTGAAATATTTCGTTTACAGTATCTGCCCCATGAAGTTTGCATCTCTTTCAATGGACAGAATTATTGATTTGCATGGTTCGTTTTACTTGGTGTTCACTGTAGGTATCACGAAGTATTTTTGTTGCTTTTTATAGTTGATTTTTGTGCGTCGTATTTGGTATCCCTTCCATCGATTTCCTTTTTTATGACATTTGCGTGGCATAATTTTAGGCGCCGTCACTATGACGCAACACCTGAAATTCTGCTCTGCTAGTGCAAATTCCTCTTTTCGCCTTATCGCCTTATCAGGCTTTCAATTTTTAGTTGTTGTTGCTATTTCCTTTAGCCGTATAGAGAGTTCAACGATTACAATTTGATTAGTAGTGGGCCTACATTCTCTTTAGTGGCCTTTTCCGGGACTTTGATCTGGGTAAAAGGTGCGGGGGGGTCGATCGTTTTGTGGTAGCGATAGCAATGGCCTCTCAATGGAGCATGCTAATGAGAATTGGGCTAAAAGAGAACCAAACAAACAACATAAAACAATAAATACCTTGCTAATACTTTTGAAAGCAAACATTTGTTCTCAATGAAGGGAAAAAAGCACTCAACGGAGCACTTGACAATGATGACGCCGGGATGACTCAAACTGATACCGCACAGCAGTAGCAGTTCCACACATAGTTAGTACATGGAAAACCACTCAAACTGAATGCGCCGACGCCGCCGCTGTTCCGTTCCGTTCTGTGCTGTGCTGTTCTCCCGCACAATAAACAGAATGCTGCTGCTGCCACTCTCTGTGTCTACTCGCTCTTTTTCTCTTCGATGTTGTCGTCGTCGTTGTCGTCGTCGATGTTGCTGTCGTCGGACACGTACATATTTCACGTAGAGTGTTGTATACTACAAGCCTTCAGCTGCTCTAGCTTTCCACTCATTCGTCTCTGGTACGTCGACGTCTGTGCAAGGCAAGCAGCGCTAGCCAAAAAACGCACCCGAGTTTTTCGTGCACACATACAACAATTAGATTAATGAAGAAGAGAAACACTAGAAGAAACACCAATAAAAACACTGGACGCTGACTGACGCCTTTAACTTACTATATTTTATTTTTTTTCCGTCGCCGTCGTTGTTGTTATATTCAAAATACTATTAGCAAAACTTTTTGCAGTGCTGCTATCTATCTACACCTATCTGCCTGCGCCCAACTATCTATCTATCTATACTCTCGTCGTAGTAGCCCCCATCGTCGTTGTGTCGTGCTTTAAAAACAAACGCCGTTTGCCGTTTTTATTTTAATTCGTCAGCTAGCGTCGAGTCGCAAAGCCAAAAAAAATAAGAAAGAAATGCGAAATATCATAAAAGCAAAAAAGTAATAAATAAAAGTCAACAACAATACACAAAAAAACCTGTAAATATTGCAAAAAAAAAAAAGAAGGAAAGAGTAAATAACCAAAAACAAAAAGTGCTTAAGAAATGTTGCAAATTTAGAAAATAAAGAAAAACCGAAACCAAACAAAAGGTAAAGATCCCCAACGAAATCTAAAATCAAAAATTACATAAAAATCTGCGTGAAATTTTAAAATGTTTTTCAAAAACAAAAAGAAAATTATAAAAAAAAACGAATCATACACAAAATTAAATATTAAAAATATACTAAACGCTTGACGAAAATAAACTTTATTATGCGTGGAATGACAACGACCAGCAAATCTCTATATACACACTTAAACATGTATATAAATGTATATTCCAAATGAATATATGTTTATATACTGATTAACTAAAAACAAAAAAACTGGTCCATCATTATTATCATTAGAAAAGTGTGCAAACGTTTGTTATACGCGCCAGCAATCAAAGCCCAAGCATCATAATTAGTAAACAATTACACAAAAAGCCAAAAATAATAGGAGAAAAACAAAAAAATGTTGCAAAAAAAAAAAAGACAGAATACAGTCTCCTTTTTAGGGCGATTTCGCGATACCCTGTTCCGGTTATTAACGACATATTGGTAGGTAGATCTCATAAAACATAAAGATAGAAAAGCATTTCCTATGACTAGACATACTAGTCGACGAGCCTTCGCAAGAAATCTGATTGCACTAATGCCATGGGATTGCACCTTACTTCGTGTGATTATTTATTATTATCGTATTTATGTAGTTCCTCTTTGTCCTAAATCTACATACATATGTAGGTATTCATAACAAATGAACTCTAAAATGAGACAAGATAGAGACCGCTTTTGATGATGATTTATATCAGTTCGCCGATCATATTGACAACTTACATTCAGAGAGTAAATTGGGATAAAAATCGGGAATATGCATTTTTTGAAAAAGAACAAACTTTTACACAACACTCGATCCTAACCTGCAAACGTGCTGCTTTGGCTGCTGCGTCTCTTTTCGCTTCTTTCAGGTCCTCTCCCGACAAATTGCAATATAAATTGTGCAGTGTGTTTGCATTTTGCATGCGTTTCACTCTTTGCTCTTTCTTCTGCTTCTTCTTCCTTTTCTTCTTTCGGCTTCGCTTCGTTGCTCTCCCACAGAGTAGGCCTTTTGGGGGGCTCTCTTGCTTTCTCTCTCTCTCTCTGTGTCTCTTCCTTTCTCTTTGTTTCATGCTCGTTTTTGCGTGTTGCATTTTGGCAAAATTTAAATGCATTACATAAAAATTTGCATTGTATTTTATAAGTTTCAAAGTTAATTGGACATTTAATTAGAATTGTTTGGAGGAACTGTGTGAGAAGTAGGCGGAAAGTCAGTTAGAGGGGATGGGTGGTAGATCGTTATTTTTATTAATTCGTTTAAAACTTTTGGAGTCGATTACACAACTCTCTCTCTCTCTCTCTCTATCCCTCTCTGTCTTTGTCTCTTTTTGTATCTCTGTTGTGATCTGCTTAAAACTAATATGATCTATTATCTGCTTCTTCTTTTTCTCTGGTTTTTTATTGTTGTTCATTCAATTTAATACACATTCTGTTGCACATACACGCGCAGATTATCAAATACACACACACACACAACAGAGAGTTTTTGCCTTTACTTTTTTCTTTTGTATTTTTTGTTTTTGTCAAAAGCAATTACTGCTATTTTACGTTGCTTTTGGGGTCGTATGTGGTGATAAAATAGGGGATGCCGGTGGGGGGAACAGGGCCCACATATACAGCATGCCAGGCGAGGGAGAGACCTTTAGCCATACCCCGTTATTGCTCTGCAATTGAAATGAACGGCAGCAACAACAACGAGTTCGCGGTAGAGAGCAGCACAGCATCATCTCAAGTCATTTGATTTGTGTTGTTGTTGTCGTCCTCTTCCCAATCTTTTTTGTTGTTTCTTTTATTTTTCTGGTTCGATTTGCCTCTCTTCTTTTTATGAGCCTGCCGCTGCTCATTTCCTCGACGCAGTTCTTTTTGTTGTCTGTTACACAATAAAAAATTATGTTGCAGCTTTTCAAGTATCATCTTTATACATATATGTAGAAATAGGCAGGCAGGATTGGAGAGGACTTCTTAGGTATGACACATCGTATGAGTGATTTTCATATGTTCGATATAGCTTTAAACGGTATCGTTATTTACTTCTATCGTATCAATACAATATCTTGGGTATCTCTATCAAGAGCAGGAAAATAAGCAACTAACACTTGAAATTAACACAGAAATAGCTTATCGATATTTTGTTTAATACAAGAGTAATAGATACATAATTGTAACTGACAGATTGTTGTTTCGTAATTCCAGACTTGTCGTCTTGCCCATTGCTAATATGCTTTTAAGTGCTTAACTCGCATTTGTTTTTGTTTTTAGGCCTTATTTGCTTTAACCCAACTTTCCGGTATTTTCTCTTTGGGGAATATACAATACTCGACCTCTAGAATATAATTAATTTGTGCAAAAAGTACAAAAGCGTGCCGGGCTGAGTGTGTTGTCTGTGTACACCTGAGAGTAAGTCTGGGTGTATGCGTGTGTGTGTGTGTATCTGTGTTTGAGCGTATGTGAAAGAGAGTCTCAACTTACATATATACGCCATATATCACGCGATCGTAATACAATTTGCTGACTCCGCGTACTTCACTCGAAAGCACTGAAAAAAAAGGGGTAAGGGAAGAGTATCGATGCCATAAGCGTTTATCAGCTAGTATGGAGTTCTTGAATAGTTACTCTAGAGAAGAGGCATAGAATAAGGTTATATCATAATATTGCATATTTTCAAGTATTAAAAATTTTCAATGGGCTCTTAAAAGATACTTTTCTAGTTAGTTTCAGTTTAATTAAAATGATGTAAGCTTTTTTCGGGGGTTTTCGTGTGGTTTTAACTGGCTATAACTGGCGAAAGACAAAAAAGAAAAAAACAATTGTCATAGATGTAGCAATTATTTGGATCTATTGTAGTTACCGCTTTGAGTACAGTCTTTGTAAATTAACGTAATATATGATATATGTACATATATATTGATCTTCCGGCAGTATTTAAATTGGTATAGATCGTTTTTCTGTTTTGTTATATCTGTTACCTTTTAGATAAGTGGGCGTGTTTGGCGTCTTTCCATAAACTTCCATTAAGCACTCGATATTCTATTGAATTTCACAATCACCTGGAAATTATCTGATCAATATACTCCCCTTTTTTTCTGAGGTTCTGGCCTTCTTTTCTTTGTTGGGCTCAATGGTGGGAATTGCGTAACAACCTCAATTTAACCTTGGCTCTGTGGTGGGCTGGTCACCTTTTGAAGAGTCTATTAAACTTCAAGTAGATCATCAATTGTCATCAATATACAAAAAAAACCCTACACGTCAATGTCGGTCTCGGAACCATTATATAGAATACCTCCTCAGTAGACGCCTTCTTTTCTACTATTTCACCAGAGGGACGAGCCCCCAAAAATTGTTGTTTGTGAAATTATAAATAATATTTAAGTGCTTCCAGCACTTGACGGCCATGTACAAATAGAGCAATCGTGTGATGAGGGCCGTCATCAGGCCATTATCACGATCAGTCGTTAGCGGCGCTGGCGTCCTACGCATCAGTTAGGGCATTCCACGGGGGTTTCACGGGGGCCTCACGGGCTTTTCACGCATTTAACTGTTGATTCTCAGCCATTGGATGCATGCACAGTTCACACACACACACACACATGCACGCACGCTCATAAAGCAGGCTGTGAGCTAGCCAAGTCGGCCGATCGCTTAACGTAGTCTAACTATATCTTATCAGCTGACGAAAAAAGGAAAAAAAAAAAACGACGAACTCGATGACAACAACTTTTTAGAGTCGTACAATTTAATTTTGGTCTAGCAAAATTCTCGTTTGCCATAATTTGATTTGGTTTCTGCTGGCCTCCTCTCCCCGCCGCTCTCTCGCTCTCCCGCTCCAATGCTCTTGAAAGATTACTAGATAGATAGAGTGACTTCTTATCAATCTGGGTCCGGTTCGAATTCTGCTTTGCGATTTTTCGCATTCGTTGCCATAGATGAGTGTTGTTGCTGCTGCTGCCAGACACACCCACTTTTGGTAGTTTCCGTGTTATCAGACTACATATACAGAACATTAAATACTTTGAATGGATAATTGATAGGACCGCAGTGAAATAAACTAGATGTTTAAAGATGAACTACCAAGGGTTTGGGGGCATGGTGACAGGCCGACATTGCAGCAGGCATAGTACGCGTGACTACAAGACTTTGGGTTAAAAAAAGCTTATCATAATGTCGGAAAATTTCCAATTGGCAAAAACCAAAAACAAAATCGAAGATCTAAAATTTAATGTCGATCACGTTTGAACACCTGATGGTATACCATATACTATATGCATACATTTTGTTATGATAACCAAACAATCTAGTTTCTGGCTCAATTCGGCTCACTAATAGGAATATAAATAGTAATTTAGTTGCTTAATTAGTAATTTACTAAACACCCCTGCCCCTCCCCTAACTGTCCCGATTACCTGTGGCTTAACCACATGGCCATCCCCCCCGAGCTTTCCGAGTGTAAATGTGAAAAATCAAAAGAGAAAAAACAAATTAAAATTTTGTTCAAATTGGTGTCGCGCGCTTTTCTTGCTGTGTGGTGTAACAACAAACGAGTGCAACGAGAAATTTCATTATTATATATATATAAAAAAAATGAATATCATTACGAAAAACGCGTTTTGTGCATCATTTTTGTTCCAGTAATCTTGAGAATAAACATGAGATTTATTCACTTGCACAACAAACGGCGGCAAGTGAACAAACCAAGGAATCAGCTGAAACGGAAGCCAACAACAATATCAGCAACAACAACAACTCTATAAAACCAGAAACAACAACAATAACTGCTAAATTAAACGAAAATCTAATAATTAACGAATCAACAACAACAACAACAATCAACGATTTTGAAGATAAAAACAAATCAATTGACATTAAAGAAATCATTGAGGAAACAGACAAATCAACAATATCTACAACAACAACAACACCAACAATTGCTGCTGCAACTGCTGAAACTATCAACGATACGAAGCAACAACAATTGCCCGCCGAATTGCTGTTGATAAAACGTGAAAATCATTCACCTGGTCCACGCACCATAACTTCACAAATTATTAGCTGCAACAACAACAACAACACAAATTTGTTGCGTCTCGAAGAGAAACGTCCCAAATCGGTGACTGCTTCAGTTTTTCGAAATACTGCAACACCCACAACACCGATACCAACAACAACATCACCACAGGTGAACTTGAGGAAAACAACATTCAACGTTGCTGCTGCAGTCGTTGCTGCCGCCGCTGAGCAAACATTGCCACCAACAACAACAACAACGGCTGCAATTTTGTCATCCAGCAATCAATTGCAGAATCTTCAGCAGCAACAACCGCAACAGAACCAACATCAACAGCAACAACAAGCACATAATATGAATAAAGGATTTCTATCATTTGCTGATGATGGCCGAGGTTTAACAAGTAAGTAAAAAAAAAAAAGAAAAAGAAATATCAACCAATAGTTCTATACTTAAATTAGTCACAGAGTTTAGTGACAAACACAAAACGCAAAAATTTCCATTCACTTGGCAAACGTTCAAGATTACAGATCCACTTGAAAAAAAGGGCAGGTTTATTTCTGAAGGATTTTATTTTCAATTATTTCTTATTCATATCAAAGTGCAGTCGTTTTTTTTAGGTTTTCCAAGTGTAGCTTATCAGGGCATATCAGAGATATGGGGATGTCGCTGGGATTTCTTTTATTATCGCCTATTTTAGGAAAAAGTTTAACATTTCTGTTTTTATTTTTATGATCTTAAATTATGGATGCCAAATTGTTAAAATGTCGTAAAAATATATACTCGTAGACGTAAGTTGAAGCTAGGCTAAAACGCAAATTCGCTTGGGTACCTACTTTTAGTTTTATGGACTTTGCACTCTGGATATTCCCCAAATAATTAGTGATATATACTATAGAAATATAGCTGAGTTTAACGATTCATTATATCTATTATATATGTACATAAGTATATCTAGATAACAAATACTGACCACGTCAAAGAACTTTCTTTGTACAATCTTCCGACCACAGAGACTCTTATTTTGCTTTGATCCCATTAAAATCTATAAAAATAGCCTTCAATAACTGATTATGATCGGTTGTATCGGTTTATGTACTTACCTCCTCGTACATATATAAAACACAAACAACAGCAAAAACCAGGAAAGATTCATAACATTTCAATTTCGAAGTGCATTTGCCGGTATTTACTAGTAAAGTGCATTTGCAGCGATCAAGGCTAAAGTCAGTTTATTGATATACTTATATATTGACACACACACATCCACATAGTGTACATATACATATTCATATATATAGTGACTAGGGTTTGCCTATTTAGAAATTCTAAACAAAAATTGCAACTATAATGTGAAGAGGTTTTATGACGCGCGCGAGCTTTTTGATGTGATTTGACGCATTGTCGTTACAGTGCGGTTTAATTGGTCAGGCCTGAGCCTGATAGTTCGTTCGTCAGTCAATCAGTCAGTCATGCAGTCATCCAGTTAGTCAATCATTTAGTCAGTTAGTCAGTCGGTTTGTCTTATCTACAACTGAACAAAACTGAGGCCGCAATTTGCGCAAATAATACTTATGTACGTTTATTTATTTTTTATTTTTCTAAAGACAAACCGAATAAAAATTATTCCGTATGTTCACTCAAGGCATCGAATTTAAGTTTCTCTCTGCTCGAAATTCATTTTGCCCATTACCTTTTCATTTAAGTTTACTTTATAAAGGTTTTGAGCATATATTTTACGTTACGGCAATCGACTTGGTTCAAGAATTAATATGGTTTCGACTACCCTTTTAAGCCTCTGGTTATAGGGTACGAAAAAGAAAACCGGATTGCAATTTGTAAACAAAGTTTTTAGCTCTCGCCTGATAAAGGCATACACACTTACATGATGAACTTTTATATACTATGCACATAAATGTTTATATATGTATATATGGGAATGCATATAAGTATATTTGCTATATAACCATTTTGCCGGTTGGCAATTGCTCGGTTGTTGTTGTTGTTGTCCCTCTTCTTATGTCATAATCATGTCATATTGTTGATATTACGCATTCTCATCGAGATTACATACACTGCAAAAGAAGAGAAGGAGAGAATGGACAGAATACAACTAAATATGTACTATAATATATGTTCCATACCCATGTTTATATTATGTATATTATTCTCACACAGTTTGGTGACAAACGAAAACGAAAGAGAAAAAAAAGAACCAAAAAACAACAACAATAACAATAACGTCAAGCAGAAACCAAAAATATGAATATTAACTTGAGCCAATTAATATGTTAAGTGATGGTGCCTGTCGTCCAGAGCAAAAGTAAAATTTTTGGCGCGTGTGCCAAGGCCTGGCCATGGATCAGGCTTTGCTGCGGCTGTCTGGCATGTGTCTCTTCCTCCTGCCGCCTACCATTCACCCTCCCAGCCCCCTAGCATGCCCCGTAAATTCCCATTGAAGGGAGATCCAAGTGTATATATCCAATGTTTGGCAGCATCAGCATCACTTCTTCTCACAAATCGCTTTCAATTTTTGTCTCTTTTTTTGTCTATTCTTTTTATTTTTCCGTTTTTCTGCTGTTGACATTTTGGTTCACTTTTTTTTCCTTCGTTCTCTTCGTTTCTTTTTATATTTTTCTTTTTTTTTTTTCCTTTTTCTATATTTATTTTTATTTGGTGGCACATAAATAAACAGGGAAATACTTCGTTTTAAGGCATCAATTTCATCTCCTTTCATTATGGCCAAAACACTAAGCAACAAGTCAATGAAATTTTCTTGAAGCCCGATTATTCTATATATTGTGGGTGCTATTTAATTGATTTCGTAAATTTTCTGCAATTAATTTCAAAGTATTTATATAACATTATTCACTTTCAAGTGGCGCCAATATAAATTGTTCAAAATAATTGTGTGTGTTGATTAGTGTAATGGAGCTCCAGGTGCTGTATATTGATTCTATTTTTCCTTGAGGTAGTTTTCCTATTGTTTAAATTTGACAAAAAAAAAAAAAAACCATTAAAAAAATAAAAATTCCACTTATTAAATTTAATCAGTTTGTAACACTCAATCGGCTGTCATTACAGCGCGAGTGATAACACTCATTTTTCGATGCCCTGGTAAACTGAAGTGGATGAAAATCCATGTTTAGCCGGCCTTGATACAGCCACAACATACACACGCACACAAGCAAATAGAGGGAACGCCAACAATAACAAAAATTCACTTCCCCAACTCTGTCTAAATATATATATAATTACTTTATGTTGTTATCCCATTTATAATCTATAAAAGAGAGAGGTAAATATTTGTAATGATAACGTAGAATCATAAATAACAACCACAACAACGACACGTTTATAGTTACACTACCCCCCATACATATATATCTAGGCAACTCCCTACCGCCCTCCCACTCTCTGTGGCAATTTGTTGTTGGTTCTTGGTATCGATGGCAAATCGTATGACGCTACAACGCAGCCCTATCGTGATTATCACGCACAGTGATCGGGTCAGCAAACTGCTGCTGCTGCGGCTGCTGCTGTGATGTGATGTGTCCCTCCCAAACAACTCGCCTAATCAAAAAACTCAATTGCCTGAGATGATGCTTCTACTTCTGCTTCTGGTTGGTTGCACGGTTCAAGTTCATAGCTGATACCATCACTCACTTGGCTGTTCGATTTGTTTTTTTATGTGTAAAACAAAACACATCTTTTTCGACTTACATAAAAAGCGAGTATCACGCTCTGTCCCCGTTTCTACTCCCAATTCTTTTGGTTGTTAGTCGCATCTTAAGTACTTATGTCCGGGGGCTACACTGGCAAACATTTATTATTTTATATATTCCAATTTTGATTTGGAACAACGTCACACTCACACACACACTCGACCCACACAAGGAGCGGGATGGAACGTCTGCGTTGTCGTTGCCTTCAATTGCAGATGATGACATAAATTTATTTAAATTGAGAATACTTAGTCTTGGTCTGCCGGTCGTGTTGTAGTGTGTTGTCTTCTCCTCGTCACGCGTTGATCATGAGAATTACTTTTCATATTAAAATCGTTCAACCTGTTTCAAAAAAAAAAAAGAACTTTCAAAATCTCAACCAAAAAAAAAAAAATCACCTACTACATTCGACGAGCATTCGACGATATCTTGGACTCAAGTGCATTGAATGTGGTTCAAGTGCAGAGATGCCTTTCACATGATGCTGCGTCACCAGAACACATTGAGTTTGCTTGTTGTTAACTATTAACCTTGCCCCAAAACCCTCACAAACACACACACACGTGTCCCCACATATACATATGTCCGCTTAGGCCGAGTTTTGTTAGCCAGACGCTAAATGCAATTCATATCGAATGCCTGCCACTGGCCTTGCACTTTAAACACTTAGTAAATATTTCATGAAAAAGTACTAGAAAGTCTATGTACATACCCCCCATGGAATCGAGCAATCGAGCCTAGCATATAGAGGAGCTGCATTGTATTATAGTTCGCCACAACGAAAAAAAAATAACGAAAACGACTTGAGTAGCACTCGAGTGCCATAATTATAAGACTCATTTGGTAGGTGATAGATAGAGATAGAGAGAGATAAGGGTGAAGCGGAAGGTGGTTCTGGTGGGTAGGAGGTCTTTGGTCGTGTTGCATTGTTAATTAATTTGTTTGTGTCGAATGCATGCACCTACTCACCGCATTCAGTAAGAGCAAATGGGATAGCCTCTATATGGAAAAACAAAAAACCTGCAGTTTATTAAAGCTGTGCAAAGCCCTTTATATTCTTAATTTGCTGTTGATTGCCGCTGTTACTGCAATGCAATCACAAATGGAGTGAAAAGAACACAGCGAGAGGAGATCAAGAGGAGAGGTAAAACTATAAAGTTTCTATAGCAATATTATTGATTAAGGTTTGACAGCAAACAAAAATCTGATAAGATAGTCAATATTGATAAAGGATTTGCCATAATTCCATATAATCGGAATATATTGTATACATAAAAATCACCTAGAAACAATTGCTCATAGAGTTCAATTTTTTCTTGGTCAACACGACTAGGTTAGTTTCGTTTACAGTAAGGCATCACTTGCCTGGCATTTGTTGAATTTCTTTAAAATCAAATGACTAACCATACTTTATAGTGTTATCCATATATTTCTCCTCATGGACAGCATTTTCTCTTAAATTATTAGGAAGAAAGTTAGAACAGAGCACTAGCTGAGATGGATTGCGTCTTCTTTCCTATTGAATTTATTACATTTCTTTAAGTGTGAACGCTTTTGCTCCTCGTTGACCAACACTACTGGACAGTGCTACCCACAGCTTTGTTATTTATGGGCATCATTCGTTGACCAACACTACTGGATAGTGCTACCCACAGCTTTGTTATTTATGGGCATCGCTCGCTCTCTTATCAAATTAATTGCATTTCTAATTCTACCTAAATATTTGCCGCATTTGGATCAACTATTTTAGTATATACTTTTTGATAGCAGTTACCTTTTTTATAGCTGTCATTCTTAAGTCTTATTTATAGGGTCGGGCTACTTATAGAATTATATTCGCTATTGTACTGCACCTATGTAAATGCATTTGAATGTCCATTTACTTTGTCACACATGTGTTGTTTTTTTATTTTTGCTTTATTGCTGTCAGTTAAGACCGGTTTTCTATTTGCATTACCATATATATGTAATAAAATATATATATTTGTCAGTGTATAGAACAGGTGTATGCATATATGCACATATTTAGATTATAGGTAGATAGTTGCGATCGGGCCAGTGACGGCAACTAACGTTCATAAACGCAATCAATCGGAGTCAAGATCTTTGGCTGTTCTCCGAGCGCGTGATAAGAGCTGCTGGGGTTAAGAAAGCAGCTGTTTTTGTCCAGTGGAAACTATTGACAATTCATTAAATTTAGAACTACATATTTGATTTTTGCTTTATTTGCACTTTATAAACCACATATGTACGTCAGAGGAAAAGTTTTCCAAATTGTTGATTAATGAGCTGAGTTACTAATAAAAAAAAATCATGATTGTCGCCGCGATGGGAGAGGGACAGTAGGAGGGACCAGGCATCGCGTACATAAATCGACAAATTCACGAAAAAAAAACCAAACGAAAACAATTTTCAATTAGACTCAATTGAAAGCTGTCAATTAGATGGCAGCCACGGAACTAGCCAGCCTAGGGGCGCGGCAGTAGGAGGGGGGGGGAGAGCGAACGATGAATGAATGAAATATTTTTTGGGCCAGCAAGTTGCTCGATGGTAGAAGTCTCAAGTCAAGTGTTTGTTTGGCTTGTGCAGTTAATTAACATTTTGAAAGAGGCGACGATACTCGCATTTAGCAATAGAACACTAAAAAAAAGTTCCAAAGTTTTGGCACCAAACAAATTAACAGTGATCTCTGACCAATTCGATTTCTATCTCTTCTTCACTTTCGATTTGCAGTGCTTAAAGAGGAACCTGATGATTTGTCGCACCATTTGGCCGCCACTGCCTGCATACAGCTGGATGAGATTACACCATTTGGCGATATGCTAGTTGGACTTATGGGCTCATGTCTGCTGCCCGATGATATCAATTCCCTAGATTCGACAACCTGTTCGACAACGGCCAGTGGCCAACACTATCAGAGCAACTCCACCAACACCAGCAGCAGTCCCAACAACAACAACAACAACAGCCCCAGCGGCAGTTACACCAGCAACAATAGTCCCCTCAGTCCGCATTCAGCAGCTAGAGCAACAGCCGCAACCAGCAGCAGCAACAGCAATAATAATAGCAATCCAGGCAGCAGTAATACCAGCAGCAGCAATAGCAGCCACCACCACCAACATCAGCAGCAGCAGCAGCAATCGCATCATCACCAGCAACAGCAGCAGCAGCAGCAACATCATCATCATCACGATAATAGCAATAGCAGCAGCAATATTGATCCGCTGTTTAATTATCGTGAGGAATCGAACGACACGAATTGCTCGCAGCATTTGCATTCGCCCAGCATAACATCAAAGGTAATTTAACTGACTACATATAAATAAATATTATTAGATTTATAATTTCTATTTTCTTTTTTGGTTTGTTTTCTTGTGCAGAGTCCCGAGGATAGTAGCCTGCCTTCGTTGTGCAGTCCCAACTCATTGACTCAGGAGGATGACTTCTCGTTCGTTGATTTTGGCATGCGTGCCCCCTATATACCCATGGGCGATGATATGCCCTTGCTCACAGAGACAGATCTCATGTGGTGTCCGCCCGAGGATCTGCAGACAATGGTGCCGAAGGATATCGATGCCATGCAACAGCAATTGCAGTCATTGCAGCAACAGCAGCAGCAGCAATACAGCAACAACACTTACCAGCAGCAACAGACAGCGACAACTCTCCAGCAGCAGCAGCAGCAACAACAACAGCAGCAGCAACAACACCAGCATTTCTCCAACTCTTTATGCTCGTCGCCAGCATCGACAGTATCGTCGCTATCACCGTCACCAATGCAGCAGCAGCAACATCATCAACAGCAGCAACAACAGCAATCAAATGTCTTTGCCAGCGACACAAGCGAGTTGGCAGCTCTGCTTTGTGGCACAGGAAATGGAACACTCTCCATATTGAGCAATAGCGGTGCCAACGATGATGATTGTGTGTCCGAGCAACGTTTGCAACAATTGCAACAGGAATTGCAATTGCAAGAGCAGCAGCAACAACAGCAGCAACAACAGCAGCAGCAGCAACAGCAGCAGCAGCAGCAACAGCATTTGTTAAGCCTTAGCATCGAGTGCAAAAAAGAGAAATACGAGGTGACAATGGCTCCCAGCCTATGTCATTCCATTGAGGATGCATTTGACAATGACTACAGCAAGGATTGTAAGTATTGAATCTCTCGCCCAATGGAAATGTGGAAATATGCAGTGACTAGTGACTGAGGTGTTAGCAGAGAGTGCGTGTGTGTGTGTGGTGTGGCGTTGACAAATTTTCCGTTTTTCCCGCATTTGGAAGAGGCCTAATTTTATGGCCAATGAGTGACTAAAAATAAGCACAAACTTTCCTTTCATTCTTTTATTTTTTTTTTCTTCATTCTTTTTCTAAACACGCACACGCATACACACGCCAACATGGAACGCCTACATTGTAAAAATAGCTAAAGAAAACCATAAGCAAAACTTTTCATATGTGTATATAAGTATACGATACATATATATATAAGTATGTATATATAAATATTTATATACCAGAGAGTGTGTGTTGAAGATGTCACGCTGAAGCTGCGGGAGAGCTAATTGATGTGGGTCTAGGCGTTCTTTTTTGTTGGTTCATTCTTTTACTTTTGTGTCGCCTTTTTGGTTCCGGGGAGTGTCTAAATAATTAAGCATAATTTTCACACATTGCTCTCTTACCTTTTGACACATGTCAACTCAAGCGAAAGGGCCTTCGGTTAGGTTACGTTCCGTTGTGATTGATGCCCGCCCGCCTGTCAAAGGACGCAGTCAGAGCAAAGTGTCACTTGTATTGGCTCCATTGACAGATGCTCGTTTTCCAAATCACAATTCATTTAAATATTTCACTTATTATCCCCCCATTGCCTGCGACTTAAGCTTTGCTGATTTATGCATGCTCAACGAGCAACGGAATAAATATATTGTACATGCTTCTCCAATACACAGATATATACCTCCATTTATATGTATACATACATATAAGCATGTATATATGTACATACATACATCTAGATCTTGGCAACACACTGCGAAAATGTTTCTTTCAATTCTTTGCAAACAAAATATTATTGTTTTAAATTAGCATCAATGTCATGGGCAAAAGGAATTATATTTATTTTCTTTTTTTTTTCTTGTTGAAGAATAAAAAATAGTCAATAAATTATATGACGAAAGCAACAGCAGATTAGCCTGCATATTTCCACGAATGAGTGTAGAGAGAGAGAGAGAGAGAGAGAGAGAGAGAGAGAGTGATATATTCATTAAAATGATTCCCAACTAACAGTTTACTCTTCTTTTGCCATAGCCACAACTCTAGATTGGAGTGAATTGCTGCAGATGCATGTGGCAGATGCCGCAACTAGCAGTCCAGCTATCTCACCGTTACCAATGGCAGCCAATAAAGTGGCCACCATACAATTGCTGCATCAACATCAGCAGCAATTGCTATTGCAACAGCAGCAGCAGCAGCAACACCAACAACAGCAGCAGCAGCAGCAACAGAATATCATTCTTAACTCTGTGCCATTGATAACCATACAAAACAATAAGGCAATGTTGCAACAACAGGATCAGTTGCATGAGCTGATAATGCCAGCAGGCAAACAACCAGCCATGAAGCTATTAAATGGCACCACCATTGCTCCAGTGACCACCAAGGCAACAATACGTCTGGTAGAGAGTAAAGTTCCCCTACCGACGCATGGTCGGACAACAGCAATATTGCAAACGATAATGCCCCAGCAGCAGCAGCAGCAACAAAGTCATGGCAACAAACGTCATTTAAATACGCAGACAAGTTCAGGAAATCCCATCGAATCCAAACGTCTAAAGAGTGGCAACGTGAGCCTGGAAGTGCAATCACCACAGTTGCTCCAGCAACTGATTGGCAAGGATTCAAGCCAACAGCAAACGCTGGCTTCGAAGAGAGCGGCAGGCGGCGATCGTTGGACAACGTCCGCAGCGACAGTTGCATCAGCAGCAGCTGCAGCGGCAACCACGCTGGAGAGCAAGCAGCAGCAACAGTTGCAGAAGCAGCAGCAGCAATCCAATTCGGTGCTTAAGAATTTACTGGTCAGTGGACGTGATATAAGTGCCGGCTACTGCATTGTGCCCATGCGGCCTAAAAAGCAGCTGGCCAAAGTTTAAACCCAAGTCTAGAGTCTCCTGCCATTTAATCACCCAAAACGCTGGCTATGATAGCCCAACCCAGCTAGCTAGAGTTGGGTTAACTATGGACAAACCCCATCTCTGCAATTTGTCTTTGTAAATGGATCGATTTTATATATAGTATAAAAACAGAATGAAATTGAAAACGCAAAAAAAAGAAAACAAAACAAAACAAAACTCTTTTGGAGTGTCTTAGCTTTAGTCTTTAGACTAGTTTTTAAAGTTATATAGTCTTGGATCTAGTTATAGCGTTTAGTGTAAGTGTGTGCTGCCCCCGATGCAGCTGTGTGCAGACTTTAAATTTATAAAATTTTGTAGACTATTTAAAATAGTGCGCGATATCGGTGTCGGCGATCGGCGATCGATATGGCAAAAGTTATCTCTAATTTGTAAGTTTTTAGCTTGGCGCGATTTGTTGATTTCGTTTTTAAGTTGACCATAAGCCAATGTTGTTATATTCTGTTGAGCATATATTCTGTTGTAAATAATAATCATAATAATATTAAAATTAAACAAAAAAAAACTAAACAAGAAAAAAATCAAATAGGTTCTAGACGTGACTACCAAAAGCATCACAACAAAAAGAATAATAATAATAATAATTGCAATAAAATTGTGAACAAAAAAAAAAACTATAAATTCAAATATGACAAAAACAATTCAGTTTTCTTTTTTCCACTGTGATAGCATTTGCTTTTGTTTCACATTTCGTTTCCTCTTTTTTTTTTTAAATTATTATTATTTTAAATTATGGCATCAGGTTTTAAATTTAAAAACAAAAACCATTAGATTTTGTTTTTCGTTAAATTGTTGAAGGAATTTGTTAGATGTGTAAGCGATTTGACTGAAGAGGATGCAAGAGAAGCAGGAGAAAAATAGTGCGAAGTAGGCGAAGAAGTATGTAAAAAGACAGCAGGATAAAACGCGAAAATAGGAAAATTTAACTCAGAAATGTTTTGTGTTTCGAATTGATTGAACTTTGTTGAACTTTTTTGTTTTTTAATGTAAAAAACCCAAAAACAAAAACAACAAAAAAACCTACAAAAACTAAATGTAAATTTGCAAAAGAAGAAAGTTACTAAACAAAATTTCAAATTCGAGCGCTGAACGTACAAAATGAGATAAAAATTCAATGGCAAAATAGCAGATGAAAATGTAAAAGTTTTAAGTAAATGAGAAACTAAGATAGCTAAAATTCTTGCATATTAATTAAATAGGAGAAAACAAAAAGTCAAAGCTAGAGAAACAGCTGTAGTCCCCTAATTATAAATATACATTATAGATATACACCTCTTATATAGCAATTAAACAAAAGAAAAGAACAAACACATAAAAGCGAGAGACAACAGCAAAAACAACAGCAACAATCAATCAATCCTAGTGTTATAAGCTTTTCCTAGGGCAGCAAACAAACAAAATAATCATCCTCGGTTGGCCATAGAAGGCTTTGTAACAAAACATAATTTACTCGTCAAGCCCACCCGATATTGGATGAGCAGCTTTTAATTTACACGTATACCTATATATTTTAATTTTTAATTTTGTTTTAAAAATACATAAATACAAAAACAAAAAAAAAAATCCACATCAAGAACAACAAAAAAAAAAACCCAATGAAATTGAATTTTCTTATTACTTATTCTGTTTTCTGTTCATAACTTTAAAATAACATAAACTCTAATCCCGCCTATCGATTTTTCATATGTTGACTGTCATGTACTGACCTACATTTTGTAGGCCTGACAGGAATGGAGGGACGGGAGCGAGGGCGACCTACCAGCTCACCCAACCCCCCTCCATTATTCATTACACAACAAAATTTTTCATTCTGCCGAAGACTGAGCCAAGTTTAATTAACTTGCGTTCCGTTCTTGGCGTTGGCGTGTCTGACGCACATTTCGTTGGTTCTGATATAAGCAGAAATCATAAATATAAACTCGAAACCAAAAATAATCGAAAGCCCCACGCATTTACACGCAGAAGTCGTTGATAAGTGCGTATTTTCTTTCAATTTATTGGATTTTAAAATTATTTACAATAAACTACGCCTAAAGGTAGGCAACAAAACACACACACACACACACCCAACTAAAACACAAATACATATACCTGTTCTGCGGCCGCCTCCGCACTATTGACACTACTTTAGTCGGCCCATTGAATCCTCTTTGACTCCATTCTCCCTTTCCCCATTTCTCAGTTTGCTCCATATATCATATTAGCATTCTTTTATTGCCTATTTCTATGCCTAAAGGCAGCGCGTGCCGCATTTTTGTTTGAGCTTACCATCATTTCGTTTCTCCTTTTTCTCTTCTTTTGTTTCGGTATTGATTTTACACCTCGTCCTCAACAAATACCAAATGCTATCAGTGTCTATCCTTTAATGTAGCCCACACTTTGCTTTTGAGCCTACAGCTGACGCTTCGCTCAGCTCTCACTTTCACTACATTTAGGCCAGAGCCGGCCACGCATAGCCCCCGGGGGCCGAAGTCAAAACGCGAAACTCATGTATACGAGCCGAGCGCTTGCCGAAGCCATCACAAAAAATATTTGAGAACGTGAAAACAGAATTAGTCTCTCACAGCATTTCGATCCGAGCACTTCTGTGTCGCTCTGCTGAGAGGCTACACATGAAAAAATTGATCCTTGCTTTGTTTTCTCTTTCTTTCTCTTCCATTTAATCGTCGACTGCGCTCGTTGTCTTCATTGCGACGAAATGTGTTCACTTTTTAGTTTGCGCAGTGCAAAGCAACATTGAAATGCACAAATACAAAGATACTTTTTGTGGGCTCTCTTTGTGGCCGGCTCTGATTTAGGCTCAAGGAGCAGAAGCAGGATTCTCTTAATGCTTGCGCTCTCTCTGTCTTCTCTCTCTTTGCATGTGACTCTCTCTCTCTCTCTGTCTCTCTTTGGTTTCGTGGGAGGCACGTGTCTCTTCTTTATATGTAACAAGCTTCTGTTTTTATGTGCTACACGAGCGCAATTCCCAAATTCGACTCCAACGCATTTGTAGGCCCACACAAACACACACGCACGCACACACACGCATACAGAGAGTGCTTTGTTTTTGCGTCATTGTGTAAATATTTGTCTACATTTGCATTTCAAATAGATTTTTTTCTCTGCATATTTTTACAAATGTTAAAGATTTACTTTTTCTTTTCTTTTGTTTTGTTTTGTTTTACGTTTCGCTGCAAATCATGGGTGAGGCGAAAAAGAAAAGAATATAAAATCGAATTAAGATTTAATTATTATAGACAAATAACCGCAACTACCTCGTATACATACATACATACATATATGTGTGTCTGTATGATGCGGCATTCACAAAAAGTAAAACAAACTACCTCCAAAAACAAGTCGTCAATATATAAATCAAATGAAACTTTCAACGAAAGCCAAATGTGTTCCCAGCATTTTCGTTCAATATAAAAACTCCAACTCCTGCAACGAACCCGCACCACCAACCGCAATGAGACGCTTAACTAGGAAAATGATATATATACATATATATATATATAGAAATCTTACACATCGTAACACTTAGATAAAAAATGATAAGCAATCCTCAAAGTCCTATTATACATAAATACATATATAGCATTTAAACAATAACGTTTAAGACGATTCGAATGATTATGATTATGATAATGATGGCAAATGACTCTTAAGTAATTAACTAGACAAATACAAATACCAGACAATTTAGAGTACTTTTTTTCCCCCACTCTCGATAATCATTTAGTCGTCGGTCAGCACTTGAACTCGACTCGAAAGTTGAGTGTATATATGGATGAATATGAATAATTATAGCCCGAAAAGACTGTGAGCCAGAAACTCTCAAAAATTATATACACAAAACGAAAAGACAAAACAAAAAAAACCCAATTTAAGTAAAATAAAATCCTAAATTTAGACGGAATAACACCAGGCAGACTTTTCGAAAAGCAAAAGAAAACTCTCAAAAATTAATCGATGTGGCTTTAACTAAATTAAACTAATCAACTCATATGCCTAATCTTTCAAAATGAATATCGATATATAATATAACTACATCTATATATATAGTATTAATGATCCAGATTGCAAAAGTCAAATTTCTGTAGCAAATATGTTAAAAAAAAAACAAAACGAAAACAAAACAAAAAGAAACGGGGGACAAAAAACCAAGAACGAAGATTTAGTTGAAATTTTTTAATGCCGTTATGTATGAGGGATGAGAGTTGGTTCGAGGTTAGAGGGATGGATGGTCGGGGGGGATATTATCCGGGAGGAATCAAGAAAGTATAGCTTTATAGCGACGGAGTGCAAACAGTTTTTATAGAGAATCGAGATGGAGATCGTGAATCGAACAACATAAAGTACATACAACATGCAACAACAAATGAAATATACCACATATACCTCAGTACATGCATAAGTACATACATACACACTCACACTCACACGCAAATGTATATGTGTGTGTGTGTGTGCGTGTGTGATGCCAGTGAGTGTTGCAAAAGCACTTGCAATTACCATATATACCTCGTGTATACATATATATATATATACATAAATATATATTCAAATATATACATACAAAAAAGATTTAACTAAAATATACAAATAATAATAATAACTTTTGATAGTTCAATACACATCCCTCTAGAGTAAATGTTGTGTGCAAAGAACCTTTGATCAAATTAAATTTTCCTACCCAACAACAAAAACAACAACAAACACAACAACAAAAGAGAATAGCAAAATTAACGTAAAAACCAAAAATACCAAGAAAACTCCTACAAATACCGTTATACCTTATAATGTGCAGCAATGAAGAATATCTTTTATTTCCTGTCCTCCTACTACCTCGAAATCTTGTTGTATGTGTCTCGCATTTAACTATAATCATACCAAAAACAAAAACCAAAAGAAAAAACCAATTAAAACGAAAGCATAGCGCAAAATACTAAATTCTAGAGTAAACTAACTAAATGTTGTGTCACTTTTTCTATAGCATACTTATGAGCGTCAGCCTAATAAATACATATACCTCAAAACGAACAAAATGCTTGAGTCGTCGAGTCGAAAATCAATTGAAAGGATAAACTAAAGTAAATTTTTAGCATATATTAGCTATAATTTTGTGGCTAGCAAATATAAAATTAACCACACATAGATACTGACACCGACACACACACACAAGCGCACACACACACACACACACACACACACACACAAATAAACTGAACATATCCGTTACTCGTTTTAGCCAACTCATCATAATTCAAGTCGAAGAAGTTAAGCCAAGGTGACAAGCATTTTAGGTGGATTCTTCACCTTAATTTTGCAACTGGCGACTGACTGTCTGACGATGATGATGATGATGATGATTTTGATTAATGTTTCGACTTTCAAAAGTCATCTCTTGTGTCTGGTGTTCTGGCTCAAGACTTTTGAAGTTCATTCGAATGCCGTTTCCTTGTTGCTCATCATTTTCTGTTGATTAATTGCAGAGAATTATATAAAATTTTCTTATGTTTGGCAACAGGTTGCGCTCACGATTAAAGTTGAGAATGAATATAATGAAAATAGTAACCTTAACCTCTCAACAATTGGCTCTTGACACTTTGTGTCTCTCTCTGCAGACTCATTTGTCATTGTGTATGGCCATAGGGCACATTTCCATGGCAAATTATACAAATGTCTAGTCATTTTCAAGGGGCATTACATTTGCCTGGTTGCCATGACCACAAATCTTTCTAGTTAATTTGCAACAATTATGTATTTTCACACCCAAGACAGTTGTAGATTTTTACTTGCGACAATAAAACAAGAAACCACAACAACAACAACTACAACAAAAACATAATCAACATCAACACCAACACGAACAAAAACAAAAAGCAAAGTGAAACTTACAGAAAATACCTCCAATTAAGTCAAATTTTTCAACAAAAAAACACACAAATGAAAGAGAAATTTAGTATAAATTTTTAAGCAAAATACATGAAATCCTTAGCCTTGAATTTGATTATAATCGGTAGGGCAAAGAGGAGGCAAAAGAACATTTTAGTCTGTAAATGCCGCAAAGTATGCAATATTATTATACAAAACATATACATATAGCATATAGAGAGATAGATCTACATACTTATATACATATGTATGTGTGTAGATATATACAAGCAACCACAACAACTAAGAGAGATATAATATACTATACAATATGCTATATATGATATCGATATATATATATGATAAACTATAAATGTGGATTATAAAAACAAAAGTATTTTAATAAAACTTTTAATAAATATTTTAGTAAATCAAAATAGAACCGATGCTACTAAAACTATCCAACTAACAATCATTCATCCTTCCCCTATAACAACATTGACTCTATTGTGTTTTGGTTTTCTTGTGGGCTTTGCGACTATATAATCGGGTCTTCGTTTAACATATTCTTGCCTTACCCTCTCTTACCTCACCCCTTATTGGCTGTCCATCTGGCATCGGAATAGATTTATGTGCATATTTGTTTTGTATTGATGTTTGGCCTCTCTATGCATTGAATTGATTAATCCACAACAAGTGAAGAGTGGAGGGTTGAGGGTGGGGCGAGCGGGTGTTGGAGTGTGGAAACTTTTACTTGTTTTATCTTGTCGGGCAATTTATTAAAATCTTTTTTGATTGGCATAAATAATGATGCTGCTGGGCTTTAGTCATCCTCTTTGTATTGCCAAAATCAAGTTGTTCGACTAGGAAAATTGAACAAAACTTTTGGGAATTGTTTCTGACAAACAAATATGTTTGTTCATCTTCATTCTCAATTGAAGTCTCGCACGAGTGCCAGATACGTTATATATTTAATATATTTGCCTGTCTGGTTGACAATTACAATACATATTGAAATTATATCACGTATACGCAACGTTATTGATTTCACTTTATGAAAATTTGAGGGCTTCAATCCTTTTTGTATGCCGAAAGCAAAAGTAAAAGCAAAACCTGATGCCGCCGCCCTTACGCAAAAGTCAATTTCAATTGAAATGTTGCCATGTTGTCCCTGGAGTCTGCTTACGCAACGCAATTGAGGCTACAAAATGAAAACTTAAACTGTAACTGAAATGGGCCAACAACTGTGTGTGTGTGTGTGTGTGTGGGCCAAATTGGAAGGCCTTGATTGTGTGCGTCTGCGTATGTGCGTGTGTGTGTGCTGTGACAGCAAAATTCTAAGCCAAATAGAAAGAAAAAGTGAGCAAGAACGAAACGAAGAAAGAATGAGAGTAAAAGCAAAGTTTGCCTTTAATTACTTTTGTTTCTTTCGACTTCTAGCCCGCATGGGCGTGGTAGTTTTTCGGCTTTCACTTAAAGTGCCCAAATAACCGCTGCTTGCCTAGGACTTCAGGCTTACTGGGCATTGACACGGCCTTTGATGGTGTTGAATCCAATTAAATGGCTTTAAACAGCTCAGCAAAATGTAAAAAATTTACCCCGGAAGCTAAATTTAATGATGATACTCTTGCGGTGGTCGTCATATCAGGACTTGTGAAGAGAAATGTTATGTAACCAAAAGAGAATATGCTTTCAATGTATAATTTTTTATTTTATTTGATTATTAGAGGTGTTTAATTGTGTTTTTTTATAGTTCTATTTTTCTTTTAAAAGAACTTAAATCAGAAATTTGAAATCTATATTTATATTTTCAATACTTATTTAAAATAATAATCAGAAATGAAATCTAATTCTTCACAAAACTTCTTCAAAATAAAACTAAATCATTCGAGCCACGCATAACCTAAAGGTTCATATAGCGATCAAGATATATAGATCAGGCAAATTTTCATGTTCTTGTAAACATTTTATGAATACTCTTTAAATAGGGTATCTAGAAGCTCCGAGCTAAGGAAATTTGGTATTCTCCCGCAGTTTCATTGCGGAAGTCTTTTCAAGTATATATTTGCTACATGCTTATTTATGCCAATTATTTTGCTGTCCATCAAAATGGGGATAGATCCAAGATGTGCGGCATCCATTCTACTGAATAGTGGCAGCAGCAATTGTGCCGTTTAATAATTTATTAGAGAGATTTTGGGCCAGTTGGTTAGTTGCTAGGTTGAATGGTGGCCCTTGCGCCTGCCAAACAATATATCAAACGAAATAAACCTATTACAAGACATTTTTGTATTTCTTTTGGGCATTGTTGGCGGCATCCGCATCCGCATCCGCATCAGCATCAGTTTCAGCCATATAAATGTCCTGCGGGAGATTGCGCGTGCGAACTGAATTTTTCACAATTTCGCTACGCACACACGCCCCAAGGACGTAGGGGGGGTTCCTCCCCTCAAGAGTTTTATCTAGCAACCTTTTGAGTATCCCACAATTGATTAATTAATTGTACTATATTAAGAAGATAATTTTGATTGTGGCTTCCCCCCCCCATTTCGCTTCACATTTGCTTACGCTCCTGTTTTCAGGATTCACTATCAGATAAGAAGTTGCTGTTAATGTGTCACCGTTCAGATACTTGGGAGTCCTTTTGCTGCCTTATCTTTATTGTTGCTCCATTTATTTAAGGACTTTCCCTTTCCGTGCGATGGCCATCGATCAACTTACAGCACTTTCGCTTTTCTTCACTCCAACAAAAATTGGCTGCAAGAGCAATTAGTGCTCGCGTTGCAAACAAATTGAAAGCATTGCAAATAGTGACATTCAGTCTGAGGGTAGAGTTCAATAGACTGCATTTGAACTCTGGTCATCCACGCTGATGATGGGCAATATGAGAACCCTGGCAAATGTCCATTCTCATCACTGTATTAAGCTGCTTTAATATGGAGGCAAAGTGATTGAAAATTGCAGGCGACAGGCGGCCGACTTGGCAGTGAATTGATATTGATATTGATATTTATGGATATGCCACCCCACTCGAACGATACGAATCCATTTCCTGTGTGCTAGACGGAACGCACTCGTGTATGCCTTAGCCTTTGTGTGTCAATCCTGCATTCAACTTAATAATATTCCTCTCTGTCATATTCTATTTCAAGACGGAACAAGAGCCAACCACAATTCCGTCAGCCAGGAGGTGGGTGTAGGCCATCATTAAAATATGATTTATTGCGGCCTCCAGTTTTTGGGTATCTTCTTGGTTTCTTGACTGTCAAGTACTTCGCTCTCCCCCCCCCCTCTCTCTGGGGGGTAAGGAGTCTTGAGCTTCCGTTTTTTCGCTTGACTTTAGCCAGTTATTTAGGTTCAGTTGAAAATCTCATTGAGCTTTATCTTTTAGAATTTGCATAGATTGGCATGGATAGACGAAAAGTTGCTGCGTGCTTTAGGGAGTTAGCCTGTAATCTGCGTTAAGTTATTATAAATTACTTAATTTACGTTAAATTTAAGATAATTGTTAAGTTTTAATTATACCAAATGTATGTAAGAAACAAATCGATCCATTTACACTTACAAATTGTTGTCCATTGCAATTATAAATTCAAGTTTTGCAGCTCTACTTGGTGTCTTCTTTAATTATTTGAAATTTATGCATTTATTTATTTTCATTTTTACTAATGTTTATATATTTTTGTTCTCTCTCTTTGATATCTGCCCCCAAAAAAACAGGTAAATGGAGGCGAAGATGTCGTCGAGCCGATGCAAGTTGATGATGACTCAATGGACCAGTCGGAGGCACGCAATTCGGGCAGATACTCCATGCCACTGCATTGTCACACCGCCACGGAATCTGTGCTGCGCAACTATCGCCACAATCCTCTGATTAGTGGCACCAATTTGCAATTGTCGCCGGTATTGAACGGCTCTGATGCCGGCAGCTGCGTCTGCGATGCCGGGGATACTGGTTCCGTCGTCTCTCTGGACGACTCTATGCCGCCGGGCTTGACGCCATGCGACTCGGATGCCTCCGCCAGTGACAGTGGCATTGATGAGAACAGTCTTACGGAGAATGCAGCGGCAGGATCACCACGTAAACAAATGAAGGCCACCAGAGCCAATGAATTGAATGAGGCACCGCCGCCGCCACCGAAAGATGAGTTGCCGGAGACGCTTGAGGCACTTGAGTCATGTGGCAGCAATGCTGCCCCCCATAGCCGCAAGACTTCAATCTCCTTTTTGTATGGCAGCAACCCGCTGTTGTGCGACCAGGACTGGGGTGATCTGTGCAATGATGACTATAACATGAGTGGGGAAAGCTTCGAGTTCAGCGATCATCAGTTGGAACAGGTCCTGGGCTTGTCAGAGGAGATGGCCTAAGCAGCGTGTGGGGGAGGAGAGAGCAGTAAAAATGTTGGAGAAACAGGTGTATTTCAAAGTTTTGCATGCACTGAATTTTTGTTGAAAATTTTCTTTTTCTTAGCTTTTTATATTATTACGTGAAAAACGAGAAAACATTTAAGAGTCCTACTGAAAATTAAAGAAAAACCGAAAAGATTGATTTTGAGCCTTGCGTAAAAAAAGAACGAAATTTCAAGCCACCCACCTACCCCAGCCTAGCCTATCCCCGCACAATCCCAAGCTAACCCATATACAATCGGGAATGGTTTTACATTATATTTGAATAGTTATTTTTGTAGCCACTTTAACTGCCCAGATCAGATGAATACATATATATATACACATATATACACATATATAATTTAGACGTAATAGTTTTTCAAATCTAAAAAACGAAAGAAAATCGCAAAAAAAAAAACACACATTAAAATAAGCAAACAATAAACAAAATTGTTGAAAGTTTTTGCTACACGAAGGGCTCAAACAAATGTCTCGATGCGGCAATATCCGAGCGCGAAAACCGTAAAACAAATATATATAAATCTTAAAAACAAAAAACAAACCGACACACCCACATATAAACAAAAAAACAAAAATTCAAAAATGTTTTACAAAAAAAAAAAAAATAAAAAGCAAAAAAAAAACCGAAAAATATATACCTAAACAATAATTAGAATAAGTCAATAATTTCAATGTTTTCATAGTAAATGCTACAAGGCAACAGATTTGATTGTAATTAATAGTTTTTAAAATTAAATATGATAATTTCTTTGTTTAAGTGAATACATTTTTCGCTACAGTCTTGTGCATTTTCAATTTGATCAACTGATTTCTGTTTGTCAATCTAAATACTATATACTATTGTCTAATTTTTCAATTTTGTTTCGATTTTGTTCAATTTTGCAATTCGTTCTAATCGAATTGTTATCTATGTATTTAGCTAAGTAAGTTCTAGACGGCGCGTCATTCACACAATACAACAAAAATCGTCTTTTTTATGTAATGTTTTCTCCAATCTATCAACTCTTAATAAGTTCAATGTTATCATAACAATATATCGTAATTAAATTTTTCATAAATAAATCAAAAATAAAAACATCATTTCGATGAAAGTTGCATGCAGAATACAAACAAAAAAAAAAGAATGTTTTGTGAAATTTTTAGATACTGTTTTTGGACATAGATACGTAAGTATATAGATAGTTCGACATACATATATGTTTTTCAAAGCTTGCAAACCCCAATTTACAGGAGAGATTCGACGTAATCTTTCAAAATGAGTACTAACTGATATTAGTCTCTGGCATTTCAAAGTTGGCTCTCCAATTTGTCGTCTTTAATAACGTATCCAATCAGCTGAGTAGTGAGTGCCCTGTGGCGCCCACTGGTTTTTTAACCACAAAAGCTTTAAAAGCTCCGTTCGAAAGCGCGATATCCTGCAACTAAAAGGTATATTACCTACAACGATACATTAAATATCAACCCGTAAAGCACTCTTAATACTACAATTTAAAAAATAAAGGAAAAGTAGAAAGTTATTAACAAAGGTGTATGATTTTGGTCCCACTTTGGGTAACACATTAAATATTGCATTGTCTTTTATCAGGGATCGAGAACTTTAATAGTAATCCATTAGTCGAAAGTAAATAAAAAAAATGTTCTTTTTAAATCTCCTATGCCAAATACAAGTCTAATTTTAAGCACAAAAAAAAACTGTAATCATTGCAGCTTGACTTTCTCTTTTTATACCGTGCATCCATAGGATGAAAATGTATATTAAAAAATATATAACGCATTTCCGCCCCATAAAGTAAATATTCTTGATCAGCATAAGAAGACAAATCCGTCCGTAAGAGACCAAAGATCTTAGAAACCATAAAACTAGAATTAACAAAAATATTATGTAGACTCGTGTAGTATGTATATACGCTGGTCGAGTTTATTTTTATTTATGACAATTCGATGATTTCTTGCTTAATTTTGATCGTATCGCAATTTATTTAGGCACACTGCGAGTATCTATCATTCCATCAAATTTCATAAAAATCGGAATGAAGATAACCGAGTTATACGTAGAATTGTTTTGTACTCAGAGCAGTGCAAGGGCGGATTTGGCCGATGGGTCGACTTACTTACTTCATTATACCTATAAAGTATATATATTCTTGATCACAGATCTCAGCAACTACAAATGATACAGTTACCAAGTTTAGAATGTGTCTACACGCGTCTGCGTGTAGTATAGACGCTGACCAAGTTTGTTTTATTTTTTGCCACGCCCCCTACCGCCACCGGAATTATAGAAAGTGATTTTCTCGCGTAATATTTATCGTATCATAATTTTTGGCACACTCATACATGTTATAAAAATCTATCATTCCACCAAATTTCATAAAAATCTGAATAATCTGAATTAGTTTTATAAATTCGAAGTAGTTTTTTCATTTGATGCATGGGTATATCCAAGTCGTCCCGGCGACTTACTTACTTTATTTCATTTGATGCATGGTATTGGTCCGTCGACTTACTCTATTCTTACAATAGAAAGACTTTGTGGACCTTTGCTGTAAGTAGTTTTTAAACGGATTTCATTTTGTGCTTATAGTCCAAATGATTCGCCAAATTATAATTTACTCCGCCTCAAAGTTGTAACAGTGAATTGAATTGAGATATAAGATAAGTTTAAAACGGGCGATCAATGACGGTAAACTCAAGTTCGAAACCACCGACTCCTTTGCCATTCTTCAGTATCTCGAATCTTAATTTCGTGGGCCCACGCCTCATAAATGACACCCATTTATCAGTATCCGGTATCCCTTTGATAATCCAATATTCACCTTTGGGTAGGGGGCAATATGCTTCCGGAGTTGTCGGGTAGTTTGTGTTAATATTTTCAATGTTGGCATACGGAAAAAAAAAGTTTTTAACAAACTTGCATGGAGTGACTCCTTTTACCTCGTAGGGCAATGAAACCCATACGCCCATTTGCAATGCGAACAATTTACAGGAGATTTCGAAATCATCAGTTAACATTTCAGGGAAAACAATCGAACCGTTTAAAGCTCTTTCACGTCCAATTATTCTATGCGATCGATAATCGGCAAGAGTTTCCTCTACGCCTTCAAATGCCACGATTTTTTCCAATCTGACATCATAATCGTTTTTACCGAGGCACTGGAAGGATATTTTCTTATTTCAAGGATCACACTCGATACTTTTGCCTCTTACCTGCATTGCCATCCCAAAAAGAAAAAGGATTTTTATTAAATTGACGCACATTATTGACACAGTTTGTCGAAAACATTTTTTTTAGTTGGGTTTTATACACTTCGTATTCGCATGTTGGGAGACAATTAAATGAATTGTGTTGTAGCAAACTTCTAATTAATCTGATATTAATCAAAGAACTATTAAGGTATATCTTCAATAAAATAATTTTTGATCGCAGATCAAAATCATTCAGTCAAGAACATTTAGACAATCGAGAAAAATGAATAGTGCAACAAGTCGCAACACCGACATGCGCATACCCTGCAACAAGAGCAAGTTTTCTTTCATAATTTTAATTTACCAATTAAAAATTTAAACTCGTCCTTATTAACACGAGCAGGTTAATCATTTTACTGCGCTTACGTTTTGTGATGGAGTCGCTATGGCAAATAAGAATTCATAACTTAAACTTAAAGTAAATTGTTATCGAATGAAGGTACCGATGCATTCGTTGAAAAAATGTGAAAGAGCCTCTTCCTTTTATTTAAAAGAAAGCAATTGTTCGTTGTCGAAAATTAGAGCTCAAATAATTTAAATTTATCGATAATGTGAATATTTAGTACCAAAATGTATACGATTAATTTTTAGAGTAGAATGTAAAAGCGCAATCAGGAGGAACAACTAAAAAAAAAAATATGGCGAGAACACTGTGAGATATCTTTGGATTGATCGGATCCTAGCGTTTTTGTTAGGCCGTCAAGTCAACCAGACGTAGAACTGTTTCAGCTTTGCTGTAATTAATGTATTAACAATGTTTGACCCTGTGCCTTTCCTGATTTTTTTTACAATAGAAAGACTTTGTGGACCTTTGCTGTAAATAGCTTTTGGACAGATTTCATTGTTTTGCGGATAGTCCAAATGTTTTGTCAAATTATAATTTACTTCGCATCAAAGTTGTAACAGTGAAATGAATTGAGATAAATAAAAACTAGGATTAAAATGACCGATCAATAACGAAGAACTCCAGTTCGAAACCACCGATTCCTTTGCCATTCTTCAGTATCTCGAGTTTTAATTTCGTAAAACCACGCCTCATAAATGACACCCATTTATCAGTATCCGGTATCCCTTTGATAATCCAATATTCACCTTTGGGTAGGGGGCAATATCCTGCCGCAGTTGTCGGGTAGTTTGTGTTAATATTTTCAATGTTGGCATACGGAAAGAAAAAGGTTTTAGCAAACATGCATGGAGTGATTTTTTTTACCTCATAGGGCAATGGAATCCATATGGCATGTTCCAATATGAAAACATCACAAGAGATTTCTAAATCATTAGTCAAATCGATATATTGTAACACCGACCCATTGAGAGCTCTTTCACGTCCAACTAGTTTTAATCCTCGATAGTCCGTTAAAGTTTCCTGTTTGCCCTCAATTGCCCTGAACGATTCCATTCTAACGTCATAGTTGTTTCGACTGCGGCACTGGAAAGATATTTTCTTATTTTAAGGATCAGTGCATTCGGTGCATTGCCTCTTACCTGCGCTGCCATCCCAATGAGCAAAAGAACCAATTTGAGGCACATTATTTACACAATTTGTCTATTGTCATTTTTTTTGAGCAGCGTTTTATACACGCTTGACTCGCATGTTGGATGTCAATTGAACTGATTTCGCTTTGTATCTATTTGCAATTATCTTGTAGTTAAGGCTATCGCTATTTACTCTGCTTAATAATTATTTATCTATGCTGCAATTTATATTTTTTGAAATCGCATGACTATTTGCAAATAAAAATCTCGATTGCATTCGTTCAAGAGAGTTCAGACAATCTGAAAATAAAACAAGTAGATCACAAACGTAAAAAACTTTGCACAACAGATTTTTAATCCGCATTCTATTGATCAGTATCAATAGCCGAATCAATTGAGACATGTCTGTCCGTCCGTCGGAGAGAATGCAGAGATCTCAGGAACTATAAAAGCGAGAGCTGCCACATTTGGAATGCAGAGTCATGTGGTGTGGAAGCAGATCAAGTTTATTTTTTTATTGCCACGCCCCCTGTCGCCCTAGGAATTCGATAAAAGGTGGCACACTAATACATGTTATTAATATCTATCATTCCACTAAATTTCATTAAAATCGAAATGAAAATAACCTAGTTATATGTAAAAACGTACGCAAAACGGTGCAAGGACGGATTTGGCCAAGCAAATCCAGGTCGTACTATATGTGTACTTACATACATATACTCAAAATGTGCGACCAATAATTCCAATGATTCTTACATCTTCAAAACATTGCCGTTCTTTTTATGTTATTTTAGGAGTCCACCCTTCATAAATTGCACCCATTTGATGGTATAACCTGTCACTTGTTGAAACCAATAATAACCTTTATGTAGTGGGTATAATCTTCAGAAGTTATCGGGAAATTTGTAGGATCGATATATTAAAAGGAACCAATAATGAAATACACCTGTGAATGATTGTTCCCAACATGAGTTTTAATTAGTAAAACTGTCTCGTTTCTTAAACAAACTTTGTAACAACATTACCGCCATTATCAGCTATATTTCCCTTAAATTTGATTAAAATAGCTATCACATAGGCAATTTAATTAGTAAAAGCTTAGTAAGTCGAATGCTTACTTTATTTTTCATAATATGTCAGCAAAACATAAATACATTGTTCACACATGTATATGTATATTTAAAATGTTCGGTCAACTATATTACCAACACCTTCAAAACCACCGATTCCTTTGCCATCCTTGAAAACTTGCAAACGAATTTTTATCAGGCCACGCCTCATAAATGACACCCATTTATCAGTGTTAAATTGCGCCTTAATAATCCAATATTCACCTTTACGTAGAGGGCAATAGTCTGCGATCGTTGGCGAAAAGTTGGTATTCATCATGTCAGGACCAACATATTTGAAGAAAAAGTTTTCAAAATATTCACAAGGGGTGATCCCTTTTGCTCCGTATGGGAGTATACTCCACTCGCCATTTTTGAATATGAACATTTCAAAGGACACGTTTAGGTCGTCGGTCAAGTCGATGGCAGCAACCATCGACCCGTTCGCAGCACGTTCACGACCAACTAATTTAAAGCTGCGAAAGTCAATCAAAGTTTCCTCTTCGCCTTCAATTCCCACTACCGATTCCAATCTTATGTCGTAGTCAGTCCCGAGGCACTGGAATGTTGGATTTCTTTTTAAGGATCACATTTGCTGAGTTGAGTCTTACCTGAGATGCCATTCCAAGAAGAAAAAGGACTTTTATTGAATTGACGCACATTATTGACACAGTTTGTTGGGTGTCATTTTTTGTTCCGCGTTTTATACTGTCGGGACTCGCATGTTAGTTGTAAATTTAACTGATTGTGTTATCCATCTAATTGCATCCAACTCTTCTAATTATAGGTTTTGTCTTTAATTGAGTTGAATAATCAAGATTATTATCTTTGATCAAATTTTAAGTTATTCAAGCCAAGTCCTATAACCATTTTCCGACCCTACTATAAGGTATATATATTCTTGATCAGCACGAGAAGAGAAATTGATATAGCCATGTCCATCTGTCTGTCTGTTCGTCTGTCCGTCCGTAAGAGTGCAGAGATCTCAGCAACTACAAATATTAGAGCTATCAAATTTAGAATGTAGACTCGTGTAGAGTTGGCGCCGACCACGTGTTTTGCCCTCTTCCGTCTCCGGAATTTAATAAAAAGTGATTTTTATCATATCGTAATTTAATTTAGCACACTTATAAATGTTATAAACATCTATCTTTTCATCAAATTTCATAAAAATCTAAATAAAAATGGCCAAGTTTTACAATGAAACGTTTTGCACTGGTGCGGTAAAGTGCACACACATAAGAATGAGCGAGATAGCATAAAATAATGACTGAGTGACAGCCTATAATTAGCAATCAGATCCAAATTCATGGATAGCATAAACAGTTCAATTGGCAGCTAACATGCAACAGTGCGGAGGGTATAAAAAGCAACTGAACGAATCACACCATTTAACAAGTGCTAACCGTAATGTGTCCAATTTCTCTCAAAGGCAGAATTCTCCTTGGGATGGCAATGCATGACATCATTCTGGCAATTGAGGACGACGAGGAAACATTGACGATTTTTCGAGGTTTAAAATTACTTGTACGGTAGCGAGTCAAAAACGGTTCATTATTTAGTGCTGTTGATTTGACCGACGATTTTAAAGTTACCTTTGAAACGTTTACATTTAAAAATGGCGAATGGAGTTTACTTCCATACGGAGTAAAGGGGATCACGCCTTGCGACTTTTTCACACATTTTTCATCAAATATTTCCGTCCGGATCGAATAAAAACGAACTTTTCGCCAACAATCGCTGACTATTGTGAATATTGGATTATTTAAGGGTCACCTGTTACTGATAAATGGGCCGATTCCGAGCCGCGGAGCCACCATTACGTGGAGGGCAATAGTCAGCGATTATTGGCGAGAAGTTCGTTTTCATTCGTTTCGGATAAAGATAGTTCAACAAAAAATCTTTAAAATATTCACTACATATGGAAGTAAACTCCACTCGCCCTTTTAAAATGTGAATGTTTCAAAGGAAACTCTGAAATCGTCGTTCAGATCAGTTCTAGCTGGCTCTCGCCCAACTAATTTTATTCCTCGATAGTCAACCAAAGTTCCCTCGTTGCCCTGAATTCCCTTTACCGATTCCAATCTGATGTCCGCACTTGCATGTTAGCTGCCAATTGAACTGACAATGCTATCTATATAATTGGATCTGATTGCTAATTATTGGCTGCCACTCAGTCACTACTCTAGGGCGTAACGAATGGCTATTTGAATGTTGAGTCGGGCTTTTAATTTTGATTTTGGTATAGTATGAAATAGTATATTAAAGTCGCTAAAATGTATGAAACAGTCAAGAGGAAGCATTTCCGACCCTATAAAGTATATTTATTCCTGATCAGCATGAGTAGAGAAATTGATATAGCCATGTCTGTCCGTACACCCCACCGTCCCTAAGAGACCGAAGATCTCACGAACTGTAAAAGCTGGAGCTACCAAAATTAAAATATAGTTTCGCCCCCGATACTCGATAGCAGTATCAGCTATATTTCTCTTAAATTCGATAAAAACCAGAAGGCCGGGCTAAGTTCGACCATGCCGAAGCTTGTATGTCCTTGCAAGTTCTTGCGTTACTCAATCCCTAAATGGAGATCGCAAAATGGAAAGGATTAAACTGCGAAATGTTAAGTCTCGTGATAAGCGGGTAGAAAAGAACGAAGCTATTGTTCTAAACCTCATTTTTCAACTGATGGTTCCTATGGGAGCTATATGATATAATCGTCCGATCCGGATGAATCCGAGATATACAATGCCTGCAATATATACAAGACTATAGACTATATATAGCAGTTTAGGAGGAGAAGCTGTTGATCCAGACAGACGGACAGACACACTGACAAACGGATTTGAACTCGTCTTGCCATGCTGATCAAGAATATATATACTTTATATGGTCGGAGATGACTCCTTCTATGCGTTGCACACTTCTGACCAAAATTAATATACGCTTTTTGCAAGGCTATAAAAATAGCTGTCACATAGGCAATTTAATTAGTAAAAGCTTAATATGCCAATTGCTTACTTATTTTTTTTTTCATAATATTGCATCAATACATTGTTCATATATGTATTTAAAATGGTTTGTCAACTATATTACCAACTCCTTCAAAAGCACCGACTCCTTTGCCATCCTTGAAAAATTGCACACGAAGTTTGACCAGGCCACGCCTCATAAATGACACCCATTTATCAGTAACAAGTTTCCCCTTAATGATCCAATATTCACCTTTACGTAGAGGGCAATAGTCTCCGAACGTTGGCGAAAAGTTGGTATTCATACTGTCAGGACGAAGATATTTGAGCAAAAAATCTTTAAAATATTCACAAGGGGGCATCTCCTTTGCTCCATATGGCAGTATACTCCACTCGCCATTTTTGAATGTGAAGATTTCAAAGGTAACTCTGAAATCGTCGGTCAGATCAGTTTTAACAAAAATAGAACCGTTGATGTCTCGCTCTCGACCAACTAATTTAAAGCTTCGAAAGTCAATCAAAGTTTCCTCGTCGCCCTCAATTCCCAGAAACGATTCCAATCTGATGTCATAGCTATTGTCTCCGATGCACTGGAAATATAATTTGTCCATTCATTGATCGACTTTATTTAGTTGACTCTTACCTGCATTGCCATCCCCAGGAGAATTATGACTTTGAGTGTAATTGGACACATTACGGTTAGCACTTGTTAAATGGTGTGATTCGTTCAGTTGCTTTTTATACCCTCCGCACTGTTGCATGTTAGCTGCCAATTGAACTGATTATGCTATACAAGTAATTGGATCTGATTGCTAATTATTGGCTGTCACTCAGACACTACTTTAGGGCGTAACGAATGGGTGTTTCAATTTTAAGTCGGGCTTTCAATCTTGATTTGTATACCATGCATCCATAGGATGAAATCGTATATAAAAGTCAACAAAATGTATGTAACATTTGCAACCCTGCCGAGTCGATTGAGGCATGTCCGTCTGTAGGATCATCGAGATCTCGGAGACTATAAGAGCTAGAGCTATCAAACTTGGCATGTAGACCCGTTTGCTCTGCAGGCAGATCGAGTTTATTTTTTTTTCGCACCGCCCCCTGCCGCCACCGCTATTTGAAAAATAATATTTTGAGTCTCCATATCTCGGGAACTATAAAAGATAGAGCTATCGGATTTGGACAGTAGATGCGTGCAATATGCACGTAGACCAAGTTTGTTTCAAATTTTGGCCACGATTTTCACCCGAAATATTTATCGTATCGTAATTTAATTTGGCACACTAATACATGTCACGTATATCCCACATCCCACCAAATATCTCAAGAATCGGAATAAAAATGGCCGAGTTATACATAGAAACGTTTTTCACTCATAGCGGTGCAAGGCAGATGCACGCAAAAAAGAGCGAGATAGCATATGCTGGAAATCACCGATTTGGTCGGGGGCGCTTAAGTGCTCGTGTCCACATAAGAGTGAGCGAGATAGCATTTAAATGAAATTTAATATATATCTTTTCACCTGATGCAGGGTATATCCAAGTCGGCCCGGCGACTTACTTACTTTATTATATGAGTATCTATCATTCGAAAAATCGGAATGAAAATAATCGAGTCATGTGGACATGTAAAAAAGATTTATACTTGTTCTTTATACTTACTTCATTTTTATTCATTTCACATAATATTCAATTCTGATTTTCTCGAGTGTTATACAAGTTTTTGAAACAATTTTTTCCAAAATTTTGCATTGTGTTTGTCAATATATTGAGATGATGCACCGTAAATTTTGTTAAGTTGGCTTTAGCGGTTTTTTCCTTAGGTGCATTTGATTGGAAAAACCCCCCATTTTTTTTGGACAAATATTTGCACACTTTTCTAGAATCGTTAATATTAACGATATACCTTTGGACCCTTAGAAGAAGTTAAAGATCTAGATCAACTAATTGAATTTCTAATATTTCCCCAGTTGAAATTTTGATATTTTCACTAGTTGAATTTCTAATATTTCCACTAGTTGAATTCCTAATATTTCCACTAGTTGAATGTGCGATCAATAATTCCAATGATTCCCACACCTTCGAAACATTGCCGTTCTTTTTATGTGTTTTTACGAGTCCACGCTTCATGAATTAAATTATGTATGTATGTTTACAATCGCAGATGTAAACTGCTTTTACATCGATTTTAGCCCAATTTTTATATTAGACATATATGTTCATGTGAATAATTGTTCCCAACATGAGTTTTAATTAGTAAAACTTTCCCTTAAATTTGATAAAAATAGCAATTTAATTAGTAAAAGCTTAGTAAGTCGAATGCTTACTTTATTTTTCATAATATGTCAGCGAAACAGCAATACATTGTTCATATAAATGTATATTTAAAATGTTCGGTCAACTACATTTCCCACTCCTTCATAACCACCGACCTCTTTACCATTCTTCGATATGGTAAAGCGCATTTTTAACAATCCGCGGCTCAGAAATGACACCCATTTATCAGTAACAGGTTTCCCCTCAATGATCCAATATTCACCCTTACGTAGAGGACAATAATCAGCGATTATTGGCGAGAAGTTCGTTGTCAATTTCTCCGGACCAACATATTTGAAGAAAAAATCTTTGAAAAAATCACAAGGCGTGATCCCCTTTACTCCGTATGGAAGTAAACTCCAATCGCCATTTTTAAACGTGAACGTTTCAAAGGTAACTCTGAATTCGTCGGTCAGATCAGTTTTAATAAAGATAGAACCGTTCAGAGCTCGCTCTCGTCCAACTAATTTTAGTCCTCGACAGTTAAGCAAAGTTTCCTCGTCGCCCTCAATTCCCACTACCGATTCCAATCTGATGTCATAGCTAGTCCCTCCGATGCACTGGAAATATAATTTGTCAATTTGTTGATCGACTTTATTTAGTTGACTCTTACCTGTATTGCCATCCCCAGGAGAATTATGACTTTGAGTGTAATTGGATCCATTACGGTTAGCACTTGTTAAATGGTGTGATTTGTTCAACTGAAAAGCAACTGCTTTTTATACCCTCCGCACTGTTGCATGTTAGCTGCCAATTGAACTGATTATGCTATCCATGTAATTGGATCTGATTGCTAATTATAGGCAGTCACTCTGTCACTACTTTAGGGCGTAATGAATCTTGATTATTTTTTTTTTACGCGCGAGTCCCTGGCTTTCTGTACACCTCCCACCCAACCGACCCACCCCAATTAACGTACGACACGTTATCGCGTGGATAAAGACAAGAAGCAAATAATCGGATAACTAAAGCTAATTGCGAGCTAAGTAACATAAAATAGACGTTTTTAGTATAGTGAGAGAGGACTCTATCAGTGGCTGAACACACGGTACAACCGATTGTAGTCAGCACAAAGTATTCGAAAGGGTTCCTGAGAAGCGAACTTTCATCAATCATTGGATTAAAAATACAATTCGACATTTTTAACTGATAAGGATACGGAAGACTTGAATGATATTCCGTTGATGTCTTACGTTTAGTATTCACAAAGTTATAAAATTGCTTAGGATCAAGAGAAAACTGAAATTTGCCGCGCCGTAGATAACTCCTATAGCATTGCATATTAAGGACCATAAATCTCGAACGAACAACAGAATACATACGGAATGAACTCAGACGAACGGCGAGTTCTTTTAAACTTTTTATAGCATCTTGACTTTACATTTTTCAGTTATATAACTCCCGAGAAAACAAAGGAGGTCTATTGGAAATCACCTGTCTCTTGAGAGGAACACAATTATCGAAAACTGAATCAAGTGTACTATAAAAGAAAGAAATCCTGGAAACAGCACAATTACAAATATCAGATCTAAATTTCTTCCATTTATATTACGCACGAAATTGATTTGAGATAGAGACATCCCAAGAAGGCCGTCAACAAAGTCATGTGACGTGGAAGGCAACAGTATAGTGGATTCATCCACAAGGGACCATTCTATAGAAGGCAAATTAAAATCACCTAAAACAATGAGAATATCTCGATTAGAAATCAAAGAGATAGATCGAATTGCCTTTATATGATTTAAATAAACCACCATGTCTGACTGAGGTGGAATATAAGAACAAGTAATGTACAATAGGCGGAAAGAGCTTGATAATCTATTTTAACATTAATAATCACAATCTCCTGATTATAAGAAGGCTGAATCTGTTTTTTTTTTGGCACACCAGAAGATGCTTATGAAATAGTTTTGGAATATTGAGCAGCAATTGGCAGGCTAATCGGTGGCTGCTTTTTCTTTTTCACAGTATATTCCTTTACAATAATGTGCTCTGGCCAAAAATGTTTATAGTGTCAAAACTGTTGGCAGAGACACTTATTTTAAAAGACGGGCATACGAAAATTTAAACTTTTCTACTGCAATATTCGGGTCTTTAACCACAGACCGAATATGCGCTATAACATCATCAGATGTGACTTCAAGGGCAAGCCTTATTGGTGGACCACCAATAAGATGCCTTGGCGGGTGTGCTACAACAGCAGTTGCAACATTGGGAGTTGCAACTGCTAACGCAGCAAACCCACTAACAGGGCCTCCTATAAGACAACTATCGGCAATGGATTGCCCAGACAAATCGGACACTACGCCTACTATCGCTTTTAGACTCGATTTTTAAAAATTTTTAAAGTGTAATTTTTT